>OX104031.1:16648880-17081380 GCA_944470205.2 Schistosoma margrebowiei
ATCAAGCTTAAGGATAATCACAATTAGCAAGTACTTAATTTCAGTTATTAGTCTTTTTATGCCTAGTTTATTGTTGAGACACTACCCTGGGCATCAGCTGGATAATCTGTTAACCTATAACTTCCTCGCATATGTAGCTAAACTACCTTTTGTGGTCTAGTCCAAGCGCACTGCAGTGACAAAATGGGGTCTAACGAGGTCTGATAGACTATATCCTGATGACTGATTATGTATATTAAGAGATCACAAAGTTAGAAAAATTACTTTCGAGGATGTTAAGTTCGGTAAATGACCCTGCTTAATTTCGCTTGTGTCTGTAATCGATTTCATTTTATTATTTATTTATTTCAACACATAGATATTGGTACAAGGAGGCACCAAATACATATGCGCCACACAAATCTCATTTGATATGTGTGAGGGCTGTGATACTGCCTGGGTGCCCAAACCGAAGCAGGTGGTTTTCTTAGGGGGCCACACCCCGAGCCTTCGACCTGAAGGTCTGATCCACAAGGCAGTGGAGCATCGTAAGGAGATGCAGTCCCATGGAAGCCGGTGACCAACAATTGGTTCATTCGCCATTTGTTCCCGCAGAATACTGAAGCCCGTGTGCACCATTGGTTTGGAATCCGGTTAAAGCGCCGAACATTCGCTTTTCGTCCTCTCATTTTCGTAAACAACACCCCCGCCACGAGAAGGCAGTGAGTAGGACTTCCCTGGCAGAGGCTATATACGCGTGGCCATGTGAGAGCATTTCGAGAGGGAGAGCGGACTCTCCCCACTCTCGACCGTACCAGGGCATTTGGGGGCAATCGATTTCATAGTCATGATATATGCATTTTGAGAACAACAAATAGTGACAAAAACCAACAAAATTATCTGAACACTACTTAACACATCTATACATATTAAATTTGGTTTCTTTCTCGAAAAGTTATCCATTCCGGACACTTATTGCAGTTTGTCCTATGTCCATCGTTATGGGGTAGTAATTCAGCTGTTGAAGCATTAGACTTAAATGGGCCCATATGTTTAAATCTAATCTTATCCACGTTGGTCCGGATAACTGGTTAGTATGTTTCAAAGCCGAGTACATAAGTCTCTATTAGGTAAATGAGTTTCATATATCCATTATAATAGTGAGGTTATACTTTTACAGTTGTTGTAGTTGTTGTTTTTATTAAGTTCCAGTGATTATGAAATTTACGATTTGTAAATTTGTGTTTATTGTTTAGTAATTAAACTATCTATCACTCGTCATATCTTTTCAAATATTCTGTTCATTACTTTAAAAAAAACAATCTATAGATCCAATTCATACCAAAAAATGCATTTTCAACTTCATCGGGAAAAGGTTCGTCAGACGATGATAGTGGTATTGATCCAGATGGCTTACCTACTTCAAATACAAATGAATCTGATCCATCATCTACGCCACTTCCTCCCGCAGTTCCACCATTAGCATTGTCTCCACAAAATATCCCAGAGAACTTCCCTATTGTACCGGTGATTGCAATATCTGGTTCACCGTTATTCCCAAAATTTGTTAAAATGATTGAGGTATGTATGTATGTACGTATGTATGGTATACGCATAGTTATCAATAGGTATCATTTCAAATGAACATTACGTGTTTATCTATTGAGATACATGTGTTGAAAGATTAGACCTTAAGAATGTGGTTTGAGTGGAAAGAGTTCAAAGGTACGTGTGAAAAGACACTGGGATTCGCAATTCAGAGGAAGAGTAAATGACTCCTCACCATTGCGAACAGCTCTGAACTACTTCAATTAAAGTTTCTAGACACTGATCGTGGTTATTTCAGACCCTAACCAGGTAGTTTGCATTTACTAACATGGCTCAATGACTCCTGCACTAGCAAGCGTCGCTCTTCGTGCTAGGCAGTGGTTAGGCATACATAAAATCTGTCTTGATCAACACAGTTTATGAGGATTAAATACCTCACCAACCGATTCGCCACTTTGCCAAGTACTATATGTGTGACCTCAACATGGCTCACCCATTCGTTTCACGGAAAGTGCGCAATCCTTCAAAGACACGTATGATCAAAAACCTTTACCTCACACATGTCTTCTACTTTAATAGACTGTTTCACAACTATATAGTAGAACAGACCCCTGCACAATATACACACTTTGGTTAACAAACAGACATCTTGTCTACACCATAATTGACAAATTTGGCAAATACCAACCGGGCTCTCTATATCCGTACCGAGATTCCACTAGGTCTGATGAGATTAATCCAAATGGTTCTTATGCATATCTCAACAGAATAAACTATCATTTCACCTGTTGGAGAAATATCAATGATTTTATCTCAAACGATGGCTTATTAGTTAACTCGCTTAGGCATTGGCAACTAAGTCCCACGTCTTAGCACCGCTTCACCTACTTTGATTTGAGCATCCGGGTCGTGTCATTAGTCTTCACACTTAGAGTATGGCTCATACCCGACCACCTGGTGGATGGTCACATTAAATATTATGACTATTATCCAGAAAAACAAAAATGTTTTAATAAATTGCCACCTAGCTCAAATAATTCAGCCTTACTGAATCATATTTCCACTATGTAGGATATATATTAAGCAAATGGTCCTATAAGAGATAGTGAAAGAGCGATGTATATTCAAACAAAAAGTTCTCCATTTAACGTATTGTCTTTGGTGATTGAACCATGTGTTGTTACTCGTACCAAGTCATAACGCTAACGTGATGTGTTATAGTGGTCAACACATAAATAAGTTAAAAAAGACTAAATGTGACTAGATCAGTGCATGGGATCAATTAATAAAGAGATATATACTAGGTCGCATAGAAAAATATATGATTCACAGTCCTGGTCCATAAAATAACTATAGTGTACAGACGGAAGTAACGATTGACATGGCACAAGATTGACTGTATTGGTGCAGGTGAAATTTTTATCCGTAATCTTTCTTCGTAATTTACACTTGCAATTCTGAAATTCCTTCTTTTCGAGCCGTATTCTTAAAACTCATTCTTTCTTACTATCACCGTCCCTGATGTTCAAGTTTTTGCTATTCATTTTATTAATTCGTTATCCCAAGTAAGGAAAATAAACGGTTGTGTCATATCCTACGTTTCTTTTCTTCTGTTGACTGTCTACATGCGCCTATCCCTACGTGACACCTACTTTACTAGTATTTGGTAATACATGTCTTCGAAACATCATTTGGGTTTGTTGAGACGCCTGAGTAAGCAGTGTCGAGATTAGATACGAGACAATAAGTAAATCAGATGCGCCACACAAATCTCATTCGATATGTGTGAGGGCTGTGATACTGCCTGGGTGCCCAAACCGAAGCAGGTGGTTTTCTTAGGGGGCCACTCCCCGAGCCTTCGACCTGAGGGTCTGATCCACAAGGCAGTGGAGCATCGTAAGGAGATGCAGTCCCATGGAAGCCGGTGACCAACAATTGGTTCATACACCATTTGTTCCCTCAGGATGCTGGGGCTGATGTGCACCATTGGTTCGGAATCCGGTTAAAGCTCCGGACATTCGCTTTTCGTCCTCTCATTTTCGTAAACAACACCCCCGCCACGAGAAGGCAGTGAGTAGGACTTCCCTGGCAGAGGCTATATACGCGTGGTCATGTGAGAGCATTTAGAGAGGGAGAGCGGTCTCTCCCCACTCTAGACCGTACCAGAGCATTTGGTGGCTATGGAACAATAACGGGGTGGATTTGCATGCATATAGCATACAACTCTCTTTGAACCTAGCACACAGTTGGATAAGATTATGAAACTTCATTGGATTGTATTTCATATATTCAGCTACCACATACCTCGAAGTCTAATGAGATATCTGAAGTAAGAGTAAGTTTGGCGAAAGCTAAGATAGCCACACCAAGCCACACTATCAGACCATGAAACTGTTGACTGCTGGATAACCGTGTTGATAGATCTCAACTATCTAGTCGGGGTACAATTATTCTGACGAATAGTTGGAAACATTGTGGGACGTGGTTCTCATATGTATAGATTCATTGTGTTCTCCTGGATTGTGAGTTTCGAAATTATGTTATGCTTTCTATTTGTTTCTCTCGAATCTTATCATCGGTTGTAGATGTTTGTTTTTTTAGATCACTTCGAGGCAGCTTTGAACCAATCAAAATATTTACTATGTTATCTATAACTGATACCGACACAACACGTAAGGAAATAGCTACAAAATTTGCTCCAACCACATTTCTTTGTAGAGAAGGTTGAGGAAAACATGAATAGCTATACCATCCCAAATAGTTATCTCGGTGTTACTGGTCAGAATTAACTGATAGGACTCAACTACTATTGAGTCTTAATGCATTAAGAGGTATTAAATTTATATACAGATCGTGATAGATTACTTGATCTATCTATTCCACACGGATATTTTATTCCAATGGCCACTTTGTTTCTTGACGTCTCATAACTACACATTTTAGGAATTATTTCTTCATAAAAACAGGTTGTTTTTTTATATTGTTGTTATGAGTAGTATTACACAATATCTGATGCACAACTTATCCAACAGGTTTATACACAGTTAATGTGATATGAACTTAATAGATAATTTGGGAAAGGCTTTACTTACTTACTTACCTACACCTGTTACTCCTAATGAAGCATGGGCCGCTGATCAGCATTCTCCAATCAAACCTGTCCTGAGCCTTCCTTTCTAGTTCTATACAATTCTTGTTCATTTTTCTCATGTCTATTTCCATTTCCCGGCGTAATGTGTTCTTTGGTCTTCCTCTTTTCCTTTGGCCTTGAAGATTTCATGTGAGAGCTTGTCTTGTGACACAGTTGGGTGCTTTCCTCAATGTGTGTCCTATCCAGTTTCAGCACTTCTTCCTGATTTCTTCCACTGGGATCTGGTTTGTTCTCTCCCATAGTAGGTTGTTGCTGATAAGGTCTGGCCAACGGATCCGGAGTATTTTGCGTAGACAACTGTTAATAAACACCTTCTGGATGATGACTTTCGTAGTTCTCCAGGTTTTCGTCCCATACAGGAGAACTGTCTTGACATTTGTATTAAAAATCCTGACCTTGGTGTTGGTTGACAGTTGTTTTGATTTGCAGATGTTCTTCAATTGTAGATATTCAGTTCTTGCTTTGCCGATTCGCGTCTTTACATCTGCATCATATCCACCGTGTTTATCAATGATGTTGCCCAGATATATAAAGGATTTTACATCTCCCAAATCTTCTCCGTCAATTGTGATTCGATTGGTGTATGTTGTGTTTTATCGGAGAATCTTGCTTTTCCCTTTGTGTATGTTGAGACCTAGTGCTGTCTCACTTGTGGTCTTCTCCTGCATTTGTTGTTGCATTTGGGATAGAAGGGCCAGGTCATCTGCGAAGTGTAGATCGTCCAATTGCATCCTAGATGTCCGTTGTATCCCGTGTTTCCCTTCAGATGTTGACGTCTTCATGATCCAGTCGATCACCAGGAGAAAGAGAAAGGGTGAGAGTGAGCAACCTTGCCTGACACCGGTATTTATTTCGAACGACTTTGTCAACTGTCCTCCATGCACGACTTTGCAGTTTAATCCATCATATGAATTCTGTATGATATTGACTATCTTCTGAGGCACGCCGTAGACTCGAAGCAGCTTCCATAGTGTTGTCCTGTCCACGCTGTCAAATGCTTTTTCGTAGTCAATGAAGTTGATGTAGAGTGATGAATTCCATTCAATTGATTGTTCCACAATGATCCGTAGAGTTGCGATTTGGTCTGTACACGATCCATCCTTACGGAATCCTGCCTGTTGGTCCCGAATTTGAGCGTCTACGGAGTCCTTCATTCTGTTTAACTATACCCTATTGAAGACTTTTCCGGGTATTGAGAGAAAAGTGATGCTCCTGTAGTTATCACAGTTTCTGAGATCGCGTTTCTTTGGTATTTTGACCACAAGTCCTTCTTTTCAGTCTGTTGGCACTTGTTTCTCATCCCAAATCTTATTGAAGAGAATGTGGAGTATCCTTGCAGTTGCCGCTACATCTGCTTTCATTGCCTCTGCTGGAATGTTCTCTGGTCCTGCTGTTTTGCCACTCTTGATTTGTCTGATGGCCATGCTGATTTCTTCAATTGTTGGTGGGCCAACATTGATTGGGAGGTCCGTGGGTGCTGCTTCGATATTGGGTGGGTTCACTTGCGCTGATCGATTCAAGAGTTCTTGGGAAAGGCTTTACTTGACATATATTCACATAATCTGTATCTAAGTAAAAATAACTTCTTTAGTAAGGCTGTAATTTATGGACCATCTTTAAGCGACGTTAAAGTGACTTTGAGAATGTTCACCTTATTTGCTAGACTTAAATGAAAGTTATAAACCAGTGTGAGGAATAAAGATTATGATTCACAGTTAATGGTTAAGGTTAGGAATTAGATTTATCGTTCTCATCACAAACTGACATCAGCTAAATATACCAAAACGCTATTTAATCAAACGGATATATGAATTTCGCTCCAAAAAGCCAAGATCTGTTATCCTAAATCTGATTGATTTGTCCATAAATTATAATCCTACCACTCCTGTGATCATGATCATTTCATTGTGATTTTTTTCGTTTATTTTCCAACAAAAAATTTATAAGATCACTGATCCACGTCTGATAACTCTTATTCGTCGAAAAATCAAATTGAATGCTCCATATGCGGGAATATTTTTAAAGAAACCAAATACAGAGTAAGTCATAGTTTCTATCACCTCTTTTTTTTAAAAAAAACTAGGGATCATTAACTGAATACACCTGCGCTTCACTCCGCTACTGGGTTCGAGTTTCAAAGTGAACATCAAACACTGGAATGAAGGTGGATTCAACAAACAAGTCCTAAATAGAAAATAAAAATTTAGGTTTTGGATTCCATTACTAGTCATTATCTCTGCTTTAACACAATAAATTGCTGACTCCTGCAAAAACCGGTTAGTAACTTGCATTCATACAAGGTTAAGAAGTTTAGAGATACTCAAACGAAAATCTCTAAACATCAACTAGATGATAATTCTGTAGTAACGGGTGGGACTGCAGGTTAGATGCGCAGCGTATTTATCGATCGATTCAGTGATACGTAAACACGTAATGAACGACCTAGAGTCCCGACTGGCCCTGTTTCGCTGTTTAGCCCAGCCAGTTGAGTCCAGAACGCAAGTCACAGCCTCTGAGATATGAATCATTATATTTCAAACATACTCTGTTTATATACCAACCAAACAAACCACATCGTACCATAAAATAGAAAACAACATTTACACAATATTTAACAAGTGAAATAAATATCGACTAATAGGGAGTGTCCATATAACGTCCAAGGCCACCATTAGACTTAACACGATAATTATTGGTATATTTTTCTGAACATCCTAACAGATTCATTAAGCATTTTATTTACTTATTTATTTGAAAACATAAATACTGGTACAATAGGACAGCACATGCATATGCGACACACAAATCTCATTTGATATGTGTGGGTGCTGTGATACTGCCTGGGTGCGCAAACCGAAGCAGGTAGTTTTCTTAGAGGACCATACCCGGAGCCTTCGACCTAAAGGTCTGGTCCACAGAGGAGTGGAGCATCGTAAGGAGATGCAATCACATGGTAGCCAGTGATCAGTGATTGGCTCACACGTAATTTGTTCCCTCAGGGTACTGGAACCCATGTGCACCATTGGTTTGGAATCAGGGTTTCCCAACTCCCCTAGGTGGACTCTCCGTGTCCGCCAACCCGGTTAAACCACCGGACATTCATTTTTCGTCCTCTCAATTTTGTAAACAACACCCGTGGTACAAGAAGGCCATTGAGTAGGACTTCCCTGACAGAGGCTATATACGCGTGGCCATGTGAGAGCATTTGGAGAGGGAGAGCTAACTCTCCCCGCTGTGGGTAGTACCAGGTCATACAAAATAAATAATTTCTTAAAATATGAAAGCATTTAATTGCACACATAATTAGTTGGGATGTTTACACGATTCATTTCAATTCAAAACCGATGTAGCTCATTCCATAAATGGATACGAACAAATTACATATGTATGAATGAATTCTCCTCTTGTAATTTGTTTTTGTTGTTCCTGATTACATTTAGAAATGTTATCTGTAAATGATTAAGTAGTCTTAGCACTATTCCTGTTTCATAGTACTTCAAATGATAAGATTCATTATCACCACAGTTGGAGATTTATGTCATAAATTTTTATATAAAGATATTTGTATGGTAAATTACTACCTATTTCTCTAATTTCATCTTCAAATTCTGAATTACTAAGGTTTATTTCCATTTCATAGTGGTTTGATTTCTAGACACCATGTTACAGATCGAAACCTTGCTCTCCATTTAATTCTGTTTTGATCCATCAAGCAGTAGTATCACTTACTTAGGATGTAGCTCAAAGCCAAGTACACAATTTTTTGTCCTATGGCCCGTTAAATATCACGTAACAAAACTCGGCAATCAGAATGCCGATTCCTATGATCTTGTCCTTGTACTAAACCAATGGTGCGCTAACCAGAACGAGAATTCTTGAGTCAACCCTGAGTCTTTATTGGTCCTCCGTATAGTAATTTTTCGCCTGGCTCAGCCCGTTCAGTTCAGAACGCAAACATCAGCCTCCACCTTATGAATCGTATGGTTCAGACATACGTAGTTTCCATACAGACAGACCAGATCACATCATATCATAAAATAAAAACCAATGATTATACAAGATTAAGCTAAAACTAGCTGTGAGTGTGAGAGACTATAACTAATAAATTGGGAATAACTAAAGAATAGTAAATCGTCAATAGGTCAAACTGAGGCCTATAACAAGAGGAATATGAATATATATAATAAAGTTACTAAATAGTTATATTCGTATAATATTAGTCCATAAGTAGATCCTAGCAGTTACTACTCATTTATTATTCGTTCGGATATAACACATAGACATTCTGTTTTTAAATGACTATTTATCTTAGCATTACCCATTACTTGTTTATAATTCACCCGTTTGATTTTGATACTTCTTGTAGACAGTCAGATGTCGCAAATAGTATGGATGAATTGCATCGAGTTGGCACATTTGTACACATTCCTGAATGGGATGATTTAGGCTCGAAAATTCGACTACTAGTTATTGGACATCGTCGGTTAGTTTTTTGTTTATCAACTGTGTTTCCCTTGTCGTTCTTGTTTTTTTTCGATGTTTACACTGTTAGAACTTTTGTTTTATGATGATTAGTCATTTGAAGGGGGGTGGGATTTTTCATGCTTTAAGCGCTAACACTTATTGTCTGGCTTTTCAGGGGTTGATCTTCCACCAGGAGATTCACTTGTTGACTTAGAATACACAGACGGTATATTTCTGTTTGGCGAAGGCGCTGACAATGCAGTTTTCTGACCACCTTAAGCAACAATGTTCGTGATGCGGTTCTTTCCTTCCAAACCCAAAATGTTGCTTCAGGATTGACTTGCGTCGTTGTCTAATTTATTGATAGGAAGTGAAGTAGTCGAACGCATCGACCTCTTCACTTATCTTAGGAGTCTCATCAGTCCTGATGGTCTGGCGTATGACGAATTTTTGACACAGGTTCAGAAGGCTCGGTTGGTTTTTGTCCATTTCTGTCAGTTGTGGCGTAGGCGAGATACCCGTCTGTCAACCACAGAACGAGTTTACTGTGCAGTGATTCTGTCCGTTCTACGTTTTGGGTATGAAACATAGTCATTAAGAACAGAGGATATTCTTATGATGCTAGTATTTAATCATAGGTGTCTTCGAAGCATAGCTCATGTATTTTGGGACCACTGATTAAGGAATCTCCGGGTTAGGGATAGAATACTGTGTAAGGATGGCAAACCGATTGAAGTGGTAGTAAATCTTCATCAACTGAGATTGGTTGGTATGTTATTATTATTATTATTATTATTATTATTATTATTATTATTATTATTATTATTTATTAGCTTTATCCAATATAATGTATTTTTGGTAGAATATAGAATCCTCAGCACAAAGTATTTCAACAAGTTGCCGTTTCTTATTTATTGATCAATCCTGACGATAACATATTGAGTGGTCGTCGGTTAGATGTTAGCAGTTTCAGGAATCGACATCTGAATAGTGGTCATTCTTTTTTAATGCATATTGCCAGCCACCAGGATGCCTCTCTGATGGTTGTACTTTTTTGGAACTTGCACACCGAAATGTCATGAGTTTTTATCTTCATAAACGCACTTGAATAGATTATGTGATTAATTGACATGATGATGTGTTAAGACAAACAAAACAAACAGATAACTTTTTAAAATATTTAGATGACAGGAACAGGTAGCCCAGATACTCAGGCAGGCTGTCAATACGTGTCCCCAACTACCGCCCACCTTGACGGGCGACGTTTTCTGGCGTAGGAGTTGGTTCGGAGAAAGCCAAGGGAGAGTAAACCGAATATGGCATCAGTCATTGACAATTGAACTAAGGCATGTTAATAAGTGTTTGTTACCTGGTTGGGGTCTGCATTGATTATGGTAACCAGTGGTTTGAAAGTTTGAATGACACAGCTCAAAACCATTTGCAATGGCGTAGGTGCATCCATTCTTGTCTTCCCTCGAATTCTGAGCATCTAAATACCTCATAACCTTTTTGTGTTCGCATTTCACCAATTTGTATTTTCTTGAAGCATATCTTCTATGTCTGATCTTTTATATTACCACTGATACCGTATGTTTGTTATTCACTACATCCGTGTACAGTTAACATATATTTGAAGTCTTCTATCATCTATCATTTGTACTAGTATTATATTTCAAGTGTCATATCTACAATACTATGCTCCTATGTACAGTGTCTTTAGTTGTTGGTAGCTAGGTACCCTGATGTAGATGATGATTTTGCATATCATGATGACCAAGTTGATTTATATTAACTGAAACGGTTGTTCCTTAAAGTTCCACCGTTTCTGACAGGCGATCTGTAGACCAAAAAATAAATCACACGGTAGCCCATAGATTTTTGTCTCTAAAAGTAAGGTCCAACAAGTGCAAAGCTACTACTACTACTATTCACAAAACTGTTGTGTGTGTAACTGGCCTCAACACTATTATAATGGATGAATAAATAAAGTCCATAACTATTGATGTAGTTTGCAGCGATGCTGCCTTTTCACAAGGAAGGAAGAGGTTAGAAATGGTCGACCCCAAAAATGTCACACCTCACCTTACCTCACGGACTTCCGTCTCCGGCGGTAAGGCCCTTTGAAGAACGAGGCTAACACATTAAAAACCTCCCAAAAAGAGGCCGTGTGCGACCGGCCTCAAGCAGCTGTCCCTTGGGCTCTGTGGTCACGCACCCAGGTCGTTAAGGCCAACACTAATCCTACTTCCTTTTCAGGTTCCTCAAGAAATACCCTTCCACGGTGTGGGCAGCCGGGAAGTGACACCAGTCCTCATACCGGTAACAGCACACTGACTTTCTTCCTTTAGAATCTAAGTCCCAAAACCCTGTACCTTTTTTTTTACTATACCTAGTCTTTTCTACTACTTCTGATATTGCTATTACTTCTAACACTCTAGTATTTGTCTTGTAATAATTTTGTTTCGTTGTGTTAATGTTGTATAACAATTTGAATCGATACACATATGTATCAGTTACTATGTTGCATATAACTGACTAAATGTAATTGTTAAGTTTTCTCGTAATGATTTTTTCTTCATTTTTTACTTTCCTTTATTGTAAATCAATTCTAATTACCTTTCTTATAAATGATGTATATTGTGTTTAGCATTGAACTGATTCGTCCAGTTGTAGAGGATAATGTAGAAGAAGAGATCAGCTTGCCAGGTTAGTATACAGTAATAATGTGAGAATCGTTCACAATGATGCAAATACATTCACTCCTTATCTTGTCCTGAATCTTGATTTTCAGAATCCCCTTCATACAAACGTTTCCACTCTATCCGCTCAAACCATATTCATAATGTTTAGTCTTTCGTTTTTATTATTGCTACTACATTATTTCGATCTATTTTGTCATTATCATCTCATCGTGTCATTCAGATATGAGAACATGGGCTAACATACATCTATATTATACTCTACGTTGAAGTTGTATGTTTGATATAATTTAGAATAACTCAATAACCAAATACATGTTGGAGTATATGATTATCAAACCCTACTATCTTTTCGTTAGCATTAGTATAAAACGAAATGGTTATGTGAACTAACGTAGCGTTTTTAAATCCATTTGGATATTCAAACTGAACGACAGAGTAACCCATAAATTCTCAAATAAAACCAACGTATTTGTATACATCGGTTAGCGGCCTATCCCCCACTGAGTGTAACAGTAATTTGTATCCAAGACTCGATATTTTTTTATTAGAATGATTGTATCAGTGATAAATTCTACAGACCTCAATTCTTGAATTGTCTTAAGCATTTATAAGCGTCAAGGTATGATCGAAGAAGTAACACCTAGTAGTTGTGTTCATTCAACAATTCCAAATTATTCATGCAAAGTATCTTTATTGTCACAAATAAATAAATTTTCAGTGAAAGGAATTGTTAAGAATGTTAAGAGAATATGATTACAATAATTGATGAATTAAATGTCACAGATTCATGTGAATACTTAGAAATATTAAACAGCAATAATAGGACACTAAGCCTCTACATACTCAAAAATAATGGATAATTGTATAAGCTACTTAATATTAATAAGTAGCATAATATAATAAAAAAATTAATAGGAAAGATATGGTACATACATTAAACAGAATTAACAAAGCTGAACTTAGGCTCAAATTCATTGTTTAATGTTAGAACAATAAATTCGACGTTTAACCACTAGATTGTTTGTCCTGCTTCGAATCATCTACTTCTATTTGAATAGCCGAATAGCAATGATAATACTCCTCAAAATGGTGTGATAGCAAAAAATGATTAATGAGAAATCGGTCAGATTACGGTTCAATCAGCATGATTTAGTTATTATCGATTGTATCACTGTATAAGAGATTTATACTGCATGGATATTGTCATAGGAACACGTGGTATATTCGAATAATCGATATATCCATGGATATTGACAACTATTTTCAGCATTGAACCAGATATGTTAATACACTTTGTTTTATACTGTCCTTTGATTAGAGGCCACATTACCCGTTTGGTCGATAGAATTCTGTTAGCACTAGTAATTCGAGAAATACGCAATTACTATTGATGATGTTAATCTAATCCCTAACATGGCCAAACTCTGTTGGTTACGACTGCTCAACCATGTCAGGGATGAGAAAAGCATCACCTATAAGAGTGGACAATGGTAACTCACTATCGCATATTGACTGAGGTTAGAAATGTAAACCATTGAAATAAAACTCAGTGGTATAAAGGTCAAGCACTTGCCGCAAGACCTTAAATCCTTGGGTTCGACCCTTGAGGCGGTTGTGGATGCTCACCTTTGTGGATAGTTTCATACTGAGATAAAATGATTACCCATTTTTACCGGGTTCCCGATGATTTTCTAATTGGGGTTAACCCACAATGTAAAACTATAAAATGCAACAATTTCCATAACTCTACTTAAAATCTATTTTATATTTTCTAGTGACTAATTTAAAGTGATAATTGCTAGAGCTATTTTCAGAGCTGTTTTCAGTACATTCTAAACATGAAATTATTTTTCACCCAGTGACCGATTGGTCTGAATTTTTGTATTCATTCTTCTCTATGTTTCATTTTAATTTATCATTATTCTACTTTATATGCATTTTATGAAGCAGTCGGGAAACGTAACAGTTTAGTTCGACGCGTTAAACGTGCAGCGGTCAAACTTACAGAATCTTTAAATTCTAAACCATCAAATAATCAAACATCATCATCACCACCACCATCTTCGGAAGATACAACATCTATAAAAGGTGAAAATCAGTCAGATAGCAACACTAGTGGGAGTAGTAGTAGTAGTAGTTCCAGTGCTTCCACATTATTGGATAACGTTGATCTTGGTGCTTCTTCACCAGTTTTAATTGGTGAAACAATTAATCTCTACCATGATCTGTATGAAAATACACAAGAAATTAAGGTAATGTCAATGATAGGATTAACATTATGTTGTTCTTTTTTCCTAATTTTTTCTATGTTGTTGTCGTTGTGATTTGTGATATATACGCCTAGCGTTTGACTTAATGAATCGAGATGTGAAATTTCAACTTAAAACACTCCATCTAGGTTAATATTTAATCAGTAATATAGTCAACCGCCAAATACCGTGATACGACCAAAGGTCGATTTTTGGTTGCTTGTAGGCACGATGAACAATTATGGCATCTAGTTTCGATATCGTGACCCATTGTAGGTCAGTAAGCATAGTTTTGAGCCAATGATTTTATCTAGTTGATGCCGAGATGGCCGCTGTGTAATTGTTCCAGAACCTTTCGGCGCAATGTTTTTGGAACAACGATTCTGTCACTGAACGTAACAAATGAGTCGACAATCATAAGTCCCGCCGGCGAAAATGTTGTGGCAGTTCTCCTTGAAAATGACGGTTTGGTCACGTGGTGAGAAAATAACCCCTAACTTCTCTTAATATCTTATCATGTATTGTATTGGGAGCCATGTCCATCTGTAAGCACATTTTCTTCGGTTATGTGAGCCGGCCGTGTTAAGTTCTATTGTTACTTTGGTTGTTCGCAAATTAAATCCTTTAGAATATTCTTTCGGTTGTTGACGACATTTTCGGATTTTACGATGACTTTCTTTATGCCCTTTTCTAGAACATGTAGTATAACGATGATTTTTAAACGGACAAAAACCTTTGAAATGTCAACCACCACGCAGCCAGCATGGGGATGATGGCTTGCCACTGTCATTTCGATAATTCTGCTTGCTAAAACCTTGCAAGACCTTTCTGTTGACTGCATTGACCTGAAGAAACTGGTTATCGTTCTCTACCATCGAGGTATCATGCTTCAAATTCAGTAGTTACTTTCTGTAGGGTCATGCTGGGACAATGTTCGAGTTTGCTTATGATTCTTGTTCGGATATCCGCATTCTCGGATCAATACAGGCTATAGACAAATACAAGACACTCAATCTTGTCTTGTTATAGAAGACAACTCGAACCTCTCACATTCTCAGTTCGCCCAGCCATCTGCTGGTTCTCTCGTTATCTCCAAGCCTTGGTAACGGATATTAAAAAGAGATGACTGCTTTCCAAAGATCTGAGATATGGTTTTAATTGTTTCATCAAAACAAAAGTCCTGTAGGTTCTTTAGAAGAATGAAGTTACTATGGTGTTCATGTTCTTTAGTTCCAAGTTTCTTAAAATTATTCTGACTTTTGAAGCGTCACCCAGTCTCCAGAGATCAATATCCAACAGATCTTCATATTTCTTGAACCATGACCCAAAAGTAAAACCTGCTAGGTCATCAAAGTTAAATTCATGGTTGACATTCATGACTGAATCAGTATGTGTTACTTGTAGTTCACCGGAAGCGGGGAACGTGTACATTTTCTGCATAAGAGCTTCCATGAATCTTATTTGAGACTGTTCAAACCTTTTCTCCTGACGCTCTATATAGGCCTCTAGTTTTTCAAAAGAAATGTTCATTGTAGTTTTCTCCGTCGCTACTGACAAATCGTCTGATGGAATTCTCGAATCGGTTTCCTATGTTCTTCTAGTAACCCTAAGCTAAATCTACACGACAACTTGAACACAAGAGTAAAAGTACAAAGTGTGAAACGAACTCTTTACTTCAAGGTTAGTCTATGTACACTTTATGAATTAATTAATATATTCATTTGTGTTTTGTACTTTTGTGAAAGTCATCAAACTTCAGTCACATTTTAAATTCCATCTTTTCTTTATTTATTCATTTATTTATTTAGGCTTTAAGCGCTGAAATTGTAAAGACAATCCGAGATATAATTAGTCTTAATCCTGTGTATCGGTAAGTTCTAATATAGTTGATATTACATCCTTAAAGTTTTTGGTTGAGCCACGTGTTACGTATGCCTGAACACCGATTACCACAACGCACAATGCTGATTAGTGTTGTGGATGGTTAGGGGCGGCCAAACCAAAACATGGCATCAGTCATTGAAGTCACTAACTTTTAGTATGAGCCATATTGTTAGGTGCAGATTGCTTGGTTGAGGTCCATGTGACTGTCGTAACCAACGGTTGGCGACTCTGTGTGACATGGCTCAAAATCGATCACAATGGCATCATAGGTGTATACACTCTCTATGTTCCCTTAAACTATGAGATTAAAATCACTTCATATCTTTCTTTCTACAAACTAATTCATTCTTCCTGTACTATTTCCCCATATATGATTTTTTCTTTTATACATTACCACCACTAAATTAATTACTTCTATGAATCCGGTGTTCATCTTGTTGTGCTAATGAGGTGTGAGAACTTTGACCGATGTATATATGTGCCTGATTCTAAGTTGTATCTGATTGACTGTCTGCGAATTATTTATATGCAGAAACAAATGAATAATAAATGGTTCTACAATTACTCATAATTAGTTTAAGTTAAGCTCACAATAATAAGAGACCGGAAACCCCTGTCCGGTTCACAGAACAAATATCAAAATAAGCTTAGGAATTCGTCTTAGCAATAAAGATTTGAGTTTTCATCACGAACTGACGTCGGCTGTAATTCAAGGATCTTAAAATACATATCCTAAATTCTATTTTTTAACGTGAAAAGTAAGCCATCATATATTTGTGTTTCCTGATTGACTAAACAAAGTATGGCTTCGGTTTTATACTTGACGTTTGCTGAACAAAGAATAAACACTAATTATTGAGATGACGAACTGACTAATGTTGGATCACCATTACAAACTTGAGAAAACTGCACGACCGTTTCGTCTTTGCATAGGACCTCTCAGCAGTACTAATTATTTATAAATAGTATAGTCGTAATACGGGAAGTTTACACCTTGCTTAACCGGTTTCGATTTGATCGGCCCTTACATTAAAAATCATACTTCAAGTTCGAATATATAAACTGCATAGATTTTCTATCATTTTGCTCATTGTTATTCTGTTCTAAAAAATTCTTTTCATTTTTCCAATTAATTAGAGAAAATGTTCTTGCGATGCTCCAAGCTGGACAACGTGTTGCTGATAATCCTGTATACCTCAGCGATTTAGGTAAGTGTATATATGTATTATCTAGCAGTATTCATTGGTTTATTCCTTTAAATATGGCGCATTGATTCAACAATTCCCTGTTTGTAATCACTTTAAGCATAATTTTAATTATAAAAATGCTCACTCTGAAGATGTATCGGTAATGATCTAGGAAGATTGATTCAAACAAAGACAACATTGCATGACTGAAATATGGCTGTTCATTTAACAGTGACTGTCTTCTAGTTTTTCTATTTCTCAATTCGAACACGACTCTAATTTATCCTGTTCTGCTCACTTTCTGTTTATTTATTAATACATAAACATAGGTACAAGAAAGCACCAAATAGATATGCGCCACATAAATCATTCGATTTGTTTGAGTGGTGGGATACTGCCAGAGTGCCCAAACCGAAGCAGGTGGTTTTCTTACGGGGCCACACCCAGAGCCTTTAACCTGAAGGTCTGATCCACAAGACAGTGGAGCATCGTAAGGAGATGCAGTCCCATGGTAGCCGGTGACCAGCGATTGGTTCATATACCATTTGTTCCCTCAGGGTACTGGAGCCCATGTGCACCATTGGTTTGGAATCAGGGTTTTACAACTCCCCTAGGTAAACTCTACGTGTCCACCGACCCGGTTAAAACACCGGACATTCGTTTTTCTTCCTCTCAATTTTGCAAACAACTTACGTGATGCTAGAAGGCATTGAGTAGGACTTCCCTGGTAGAGGCTATATATGCGTGGTCATTTGAGAGCATTTGGGGGCGCTCACTAGATTTAGTCGATTGTAGTAGCCTATTTTTATTCGTGAAATGCAAATTTATCTTCTGAGAGGACCAGGTGAAACTTGTGCGAATTGGAAACGAGATCAGCTTTAAATCCTGACTACTAAGGACACCTTCAGAGATCATTTTTAACAAAGGAGATCGACACGAGACAAGTGTATAGACACAAATTGAGAACAATTTAAAGCAGGCTTACATGCTCTTAGTTCCGTAAAATAAATTTTTGTAACCTTCATTTGTCGTGCTTTTAAGTTCTATGGTAGGCTACGTATCTAGCAACCTTGATACATCCTAGAGGCAATATATTTCCTTTTTAATCCGTAATTAAAAACTGATTTCACAACACGAACTGACTTTGCTTAAAATATCGCTAATTGGCTGCATTTATAAATGTAAAACACCGCACGTCAACTCATTGGTCTGAAGTTAATCTTATGGTAAAGCTTAAAGGTCATGGTTTCAATCCCCGACTGGGTTGTGGTCGTGAACCCTGAGGATTCCCATGCATAAACAAAATAACTGCTCAGTGCCTTTTAGGTTTGAATAATTGTTTAACCAATTCAGATCTAACCATCTCTACAATACCTTACAATAATTTACATGTGTACCTTTTACTTATCAATTGTTTTTTTCAATTGATGAATAGGAGCCGCAATGTGTAGTGCCGGTGATACAGAAGAATTACAAGCAGTTTTAGAAGAAATGAATATACATAAACGTCTTCGATTATCATTAAATTTAGTTAAAAAAGAATATGAATTAGGTCGACTTCAACAACAAATAGGTCGTGAAGTTGAAGAGAAAGTTAAACAACAACACAGACGTTATATGCTTTCAGAACAATTGAAAGTAATTAAAAAAGAACTAGGTTTAGAGAAAGATGATAAAGATACAATTGTTGAAAAGTTTCGTATGCGTTTAAAGGTGAGTGAGTGAATAAGCAGAACATTTTTTTCTATTTTATATCATTAGTATTGATATTCAAGACTGAATACTAGTTGGTGTTTGTTGACATCCTGTGTGAATCGTTTCGATAATATTACCATTATTTTACAAGAAATGAACTTTAGCTGCATGTGGAGTCCAGAGTGCGCGTTTCGTCCTCTTTGGGATTCAATAGGCTAATTCAAAGTCTTACTATTAATCATTTAAACATCATACACTTGGGACAATTTAATGTTTATCTGAACTCAGTAGTTCAATGGATAACACGTTGCATATTTAAAGCTAAAGGATTTCATTCTCATTCGGAAAAACAACACTAAGATTCAAGGAAATACAGCTGACGAGTCGTTGATGAATTAAGAAATATTTCTTGAATGCCATTACCAGCCAAAATTCATCTCTTTGAGTGTTAGACTGAAGTTTATCGGTTCAATTTTCAGTTTTGGGGATCGCCGATGCTCACTGCTGTGCAGTATCATGCTAGGCTGAAATAGTTATCTAGTACATCCAAGTTTTCAATAGTTGTCTATTCCAATGATGCTTAAATGAACCTTATTTAAGGCCATTCTGTAAAATCGATATACAATTTTCTGACTAACTATTCATAACATCTACAATGTTTATTACATATATTATATTCAGCACTTTTGATCATTCAATAGATGAACGCTTTATATTAGAATGTAGCTTTTATTAAAGATTTCATTTTAAGCATTAATTTATGTGTGTTTTTTCATTTGAGATATTGAGCTGCATTCACTGCCCTCAACAATTCCATAACAGATAGTTGAGAATAACTACAATCTGTCAACTTCCCACTAAAACTTGATACGTCTGGTATATAAACATTCGTTGCTAATTTTCTAACCTCTTCCTTTATCCCCTTAAACAACTCTTACACTTAAGCCTAAACAATAAAGAAAAGATGTGAATTATGAGTAAAAAGCTTTATGCTAAATTTGATCTACGCACAAAAAATGGAGTTTATATATGAGTTTTGAGATGACAGTTGTGAAAACATACTAAATATGGTAACAAAATAAGTAATTATCTAATCAAAGTGTGACTTATAATCCTTTCAGTCAGTCTTCAGTGCTGTTAAGAGTACAAGGGTGGTCATCACTTCCTGGTTGCCTACACTGTGGAAGGGTTATTCTAGAAGTACTTGAAAAGGAAATTGGGTTAGAGTTGGTTTATATGATCTGAGAGCGTGACCGCAGTGCACAAGGGACAAGGATTATTTGTTGACTCTCAAAAAAACAATCTAACGTAATTGATACTTAAGGTTACCAGTTGATGAGATACAATTGTCTTTTCGTTCTGTGACGTATTGCAACTAATCTCATTTATCTCGATTGCATCAATCATCACAATTCATAGATCTTCTAAATTTTCCATTACTTCTTATCACTATCGACGAATATAGTAGCGATAGTCTACACACACACATAGAACTCTGTTACAACCAGTTAATTTTTGTATGTTTCTTCTTGTTTCCTTCAGGATTTAACTGTTCCATCTAGTGTTATGGAAGTGATCGATGAAGAATTGAATAAATTAAGCGTTTTAGATAATCACTCTTCAGAATTCAAGTCAGTAATTTTATTGTGAATTAGTTTTTCTTTTTAAAAAAAAATCATTTTCAAACTATAATCAGTCAGTCAGTCAGCTACAACTTAGGATCAGGCACATATATACATCGGTCAAAGTTGCCAAAACTCAATCATTAGCACAACAAGATGAACACCGGATTCATAGGAGTAATGAATTCAGCGGTGGTGGTAATACAAAAAAGAAAGATTGTATATAAAGATGGTTAGATTTAAAAGTTTGCATCACGAAATGACATCAGCTAAAATGCCAAAGCGTTGTTTAATCAAATGAATGAGTGAATTTTGCGTTGAGATCTGATTGATTTGTCTATAAGTAGTAGTTGTTTCAATGATAGTAATGTATAAAAGAAAGATTGCATATAAGGACATTGTACAAGAAGAAAAATTAGTTGGTAGAAAGAAAGATATGAAGTGATTTTAATCTCAGTGTTTAAGGGAAGACAGACAGTGTATACACATATGCCATTGTGATCGATTCTGAGCCATGTCACACAGAGTCGCCAACCATTGACTACGATAGTCACGCAGTTCACAACTAAGTAGTCTACATCTACCACCAACATGGCTCACACCAGAAGTTAATGACTTCAATGACTGATGCCACGTTTTGGTTTGGCCATCCCTAAACTTCTTCCAACCATCCTCTACACTAATTAGCATTGCGCGTTGTGGTAATCGGTGTTCAGGCATACGTAACACGTGGCCCAACCATCTCAGTGGATGAAGATTAACAACCTCATCAACTGATTTACCATCGTCACTCCCTGTGTCTGTCTAACCTCACTATTACTTACCCGGTGATTCCAGCAGATGCGAGCTATATTTGTGAGGCATATGTGATCAAATACTAGTAGCTTACGAATATCTACTCTTAATGGCCACATTTCGTAGCCGTAATGTGAGACAGAACGAACTGCTGCACAGTATACTCGTCCCTTAAATGATAGACGGATCTCTCAAACTATAATATCAACATTTTAATGTAATAAACCATAATTAACACTAATTAAGTCTATAGACCTTTAATTTTCTTTATTTCTTTAGAAGATATTGTTTGATGTTGATACTGATATGCACGCTTTCTGTGTTCCTTGAAAAACATAGTACTTCTCAGGTCCCCAAACCAAACAGGTTATGTTTTACGGGGCGCTAATCTATCTTCTCGCCTAAATGTCTCACGCATAAGTTATTGTAGCAACATTATGAAATGTAGTCTCATCATAGCCAGCTACTGGAGTCGGCAGAGTCTTCTGACCACTATAAGCAACAATGCAAGCATGTTCGGGATGCGATTCTCTCCCATCGAAATGCAAAATGTTGCTTCAGGATTGGGTTACATCGACACCCGAACTAATGATAGGGAGTGAAGTAGTTGAGTGTGTCGACCGCTTCACTTATCTTGGAAGTCTCATCAGCCCCTGTGGTCTGGTATGTGACGAACTCTCAGCACGGATACAGAAGGCTCGACTAACTTTTGCCAACTTGCGTCATTTATGGCGTAGGCGAGATATCCGTCTACCAACCAAAGGACGTGTTTACTGCGCTGCAGTTCGTCCCGTCCTACTTTATGGCAGTGAAACATGGCCGGTAATAGTAGAGGATGTTCGTAGGTTACTAGTATTCAATCATAGGTGTCTTCGAAACATTGCTTGTATATCATGGTACCATCGAGTAAATAACACAGTTGTTAGGAAACGGGTACTAAGTAAGGATGGCAAATCAATTGATGAAGTAGTGAAACTTCATCGGTTGAGATGGCTGGGACACGTGTTACGTATGCCCAACGACCGACTGCCTCGACGTGCGATGTTCAGTGATATAGGATTAGGTTGGAAGAAAGTTAGGGGCGGCCAGACCAAAACATGGCACAAGTCCATGAAGTCACTGACAAGTGGTCTGAGTCATTTTGGTAGGTGTAGACTACCTGGTTGGGGACCGCGAGATGATAGCAACCGATGGTTAGAGACCCTGAATGGCATGGCTCAAAATCGTTTGCAATGGCGCAGGTGCATCCACTCTTTGTGTCCTACCATATTCTAATCTTCTAAATTCTTCATGTCCCTTTTTTTCCTCTTTCCAAATTTATTGCACTGAATTATACTCTTTAAGTAACATCTCCAAACCCTAATCTTCTCGATCACTGCTTACACTCTTGCTACCTCTACCACTACGGGATTTGGATCGACAACCGCATATGTGTTAAGGTGGTGTGGCAACTCGAACTGATGTACGTACGTACGAAGTTCTACGTTGTTACTGACTGACTGGAGTCGGCTCATATCTAAGGATCGTGAAACCCATTTAAATCACCAGTCTCAAGTCAGAGTCTTTAAATTCGATAAGATATTCGAATTTTTCCCCTCAATCTCGATTGATCATTGTTGATCTTTAACCCTTTTATTATCTGCATCTTTATTTTGATGATATCTCCCAAGAATCAAATGCAGATAATGACAGATTATGAGTCAATAATAATCCATCGAGATCAAGGTTGACAGGATAAGCTATTTATCATATATAGAGAAATTCAGTTGCTTCATTTCTACCTGAAGTTTGTGTCGATGATGTTGTTCAGAAGAACAATAAATGTTTCACGACAAAACAACTATTCAGCTTAATAACCGAAACTCCACTAATATAATAAATATATCATGTGTTATTCCTACTTTAATTATTTTCCTTTTATTTTTCTTTCCCTGGTCGGGGGAATACACATGCTACGTTCTTCAGTGTAACACGTAATTATTTGGATTGGTTAACTGCACTACCTTGGGGTGTAACAAGTGAAGAACATTTAGATATTGGACAAGCAAAGAAAATTTTAGATGAAGATCATTATGGAATGGATGATGTGAAAAAACGTATTCTGGTAATTCTTTTGAATATAACATATTCACTCCAATCTTTCATTTATATGATAGATTATATATGTATGTATAATTCCTTTTAGCTTAATCCTCAGATATTATTAAAGGTATAAGGTTGGTTGTCACTTCCTAGTTGTCCAGGTTGTAGAAGATTACTTCATGATAGACCTCTAAAATAAACTATGTTAGCTGACCGGAAATTTGAAGGACTAACTCTGTGATATCAATTTCAGAACCTTTTCTTGATTGGCTTTTATGTGTTAGCTCTGTACTTTTCAGACCTTGCGACCTGTAACGGAAACCAGTGTACCAACGTAAGGTGTGTTATTTTTAGATACAAACTTTTCCAACTATTTGCTTCTATTGTGAAAAGGTGATATTGTTGGAAATCCTGGTTGCTAAAAAAATCGATCCTTTCAGAAAAGCTCTTGTTCAAAACAGATTATCTGGTCATTTTATGTATAATAATAAACACGTAATTTAGAAGATAAAACTTCATTTCCTGAACTTGATCAAGCAACGGAGAGTTACATTAAAATCAAGAGCCGATTTAAATTATACAACTATTTAAAACCCGAATGCACTGGACGGTCGTCTCATCTCAGTATTGAACTCCTCAGCAGAGCACACCTACGATTTTCCATGGGGGAATTGAACTCATGACCTACGTTGTTGTGTGCTGTCCCCTAACCTCTAGAACACTAAGTCTAAATTCTATAGTGTTCATGTCTAACGTTAATCAATCCATTTCGCGACCGTCTTCCATTGTTTTCGGTGGGTAACTGCCTCACACTCGATACACTTTAGCTTCATTAATCAAGGCTTCTCTCTCGAAGCTAGTCACTAGTGTGCACATGATAATTGTCGGTATGGGGTTCCGGAGATTGACAAATTTCTTTTTTGTTGTTGAGGGGTTTAGTTGTGTGAAAGTTAGGTGTTCGCGCACGAGATCAAAAGTCCTTAGTTTGATTCCAGCATGAGGGGTTGTGGATGTACACTACTAAAACTCAAGATATATTTACTGTAGTTAATATTAATCTACATGTTGTTGACCGAACATGTATAAAGTTATTTAGTTCACTAGTAAAAAAATGTAAGTTTTCGGGCCATCGAAATTAACTGAAAGAATGAAGGATCATGACGTAATTGAGTGCAAGAAAAATGCAAATTATTATGACTGGTAAAAAGAAAAGGCAACAATTACGTAATAGCAATAATAATAATGGTCGTTAAAATGGTACAAAGAGACTTTATTATTTGAATGATTTAACTAATAAGGCAATCAAACATTTCAATAAGTGATTTTTATTCTGTAATGTTATTCTATCAATTTATTACTTACAAAAACCGTACCAAGATTTATTAATTGACTCTTATCCATGATACGTCGTTTTATATAAAGCTCACTCATTATCAAATTCTTTCCTTTATGTTCCGATCTTCTCCTAAATCATAATACAATCCTGGTATTTTGTAGCATAGATGATGTTATAGGTTCACAGGTGAATAAGTGACAACTACCCTGGAGGTGATGGTAACTAGTTGGCATCTTTTGTCTACTTATATTCAACTTGTTGATTAGGCTTTTTGTTGCTTATAATATGATAGTCAAATTAACATTCTTATTAGTTGCTACACAATTCTAACGGCTAGTCGATATATATCAATGCCATGGTTAGACTTGATAGTATCAAATAGGTTGTGCATTGGATAGGAAGTTAATAATAAATATATTTTTTTGTTGTGTCCCAGTGAGTAGAAAAATTGTATTTCTGATAACATTTCGTGAGCCACTTCTTCAGAGTAAATAAATGATCAGTTACTTATTTATTCTGAAGAAGTGGCTTACATTAAGTCACGAAACGCTAGTTAATAGTTATTTCTATGCATATTACCATCATCGTATTTGAGTCAAAATATAACAAGTAACTTGTTGTGTAGTTTTGGATTCTTAGCCAACTTACATCATCTATGGCGAAGGCGAGATATCCGTCTATCACTTAAGGGACGAGTATACTGTGCAGCAGTTCGTTCTATGTTACTTTACGGCTGCGAAACGTGATCATTAAGAGTAGAAGATACTCGTAAGTTGCTAGTATTTGATCACAGATGTTTTACAAATATTGCTCGCATCTGCTGGAATCACCGGGTAAGTAATAGTGAGGTTAGACAGACACAGGGTATTAGGGAGTGACGATGGTAAATCAGTTGATGAGGTTGTGAATCTTCATCGACTGAGATGGTTGGGCCACGAGTTACGTATGCCTGAACACCGATTACCAAAACGCACAATGCTGATTAGTGTAGGGGATGTTTGGAAGAAGGTTAGGGGTGGCCAAAACAAAACATGGCATCAGTCATTGAAGTTAATAACTTCTGGTGTGAGCCATGTTGGTGGTAGATGTAGACTACTTAGTTGTGATCTGCGCGACTATCGTAGTCAATGGTTGGCGACTCTGTATGACATGGCTCAGAATCGATTACAATGGCGTCGGTTTATACACTCTCTGTCTTCCATTGAACTATGAGATTAAAATCACCTCATATCTTTCTTTCTACCAACTAATTTTTTTTCCTGTCAGTCAGTAACAACTTACAACTTCGTACGTGCATACGTACATCAGTTCTTGTTGCCATCCTATATCTTTATGTGCAATTTTCTTTTATGTATTACCACCATTGAATTAACTACTTTTGTGAATGCGGTGTTCATCTTGTTGTGCTAATGATTGAAGTATGGCAACTTGAATCGATGCATAATATGAATCTGGTCTGACGTCGTAGCTGACTGACTTTGACTTAAAATACTTATTGACAAATTCATTCTTGTGAATAAATCACACAAATATTTGACTGTTCTCTTGTTTTCTCTTTTTTTTCTTCTGTTTATTATCGAAGATTATTTCTCATCTATAGTTGTTTTGTTTTCTCTGGAAATGACCTTTTCTTTTGTATTATATTTTCTTTTATAGGAATTCATTGCTGTTAGTCAATTGAAAGGTTCAACACAAGGCAAAATTTTATGTTTTTGTGGTCCACCTGGAGTTGGTAAAACCAGTATAGCTAATTCAATAGCTCGTGCATTAAATAGAAAAGTTTGTCTTATTCTTTTCTTGGTTTATTATTATTATCATTAGCTTTATTCAATATCATGTATTTTTGGTAGAATATAGAATCCTCAGCACAAAGTATTTCAACAAGTTCCCGTTTCTTATTTATTGATCAGTCCTGACGATAACATATTGAGTGGTCGTCAGTTAGATATTAGCAGTTTCAGGAATCGACATCTGAATAGTGGTCATTCTTTTTCAATGCATATTGCCAGCCACCAGGATGCCTCTCTGATGGTTGTACTATTTTGGAACTTGTACACCGAAATGTCATGAGTTTTCTCATAAACTCACTTGAATAGATTATGTGATTAATTGACATGATGATGTGTTAAAACAAACAAAACAAACAGATAAAAGGAGCTATCGTTCGCCTACTTATAATTTTCTTTCAACCTACTCCATGTATTGCGGTTGATGGGTGGTTTATCATGAATAATATCTGTCTCAACCATATAAATTGTTAGAAATTTAATTGATCTGCCACTTCTGTCTAGTAACTTAAATCTAACTCAACATTACCACTCACTTGTTCCAACACATGCGAGGAATCATTCGAAGACATTTATGACCAACTACTTGCGATATAGGATTACCTCACGGACCCCAACCAAATAAGTCTTCATCATTAGGGATGCCTTAGTTTGATATTAGATGCTAATGCCATATCTTGGTCTGTTCACTCCTTCATTCTTGTCCTACACAACTCATCATTGTACGTCAACATATTGGCAGGTTCGGTATCTATACATATATCCCTATTACTACAGCCAATAAAAGTTCATAGCCTCCAAAACTAATTTGTCAGTATTTGATAAGCCTTGCTGATTGAACGCTATATTCGTCTCCTAAGCTATTCTGTAACCCACAAGCTAGAACTATACAGCGACCTGAACACGAAAGAGAAGATTCAAAGTATGCGAGAAGTAGTTTACTCCAAGGTTCATTTCAATACAGAAAATATAGGGTTTTTATAATATTTTAAATGTCCTTGGGTTGCTCGAAGATTCTGGAATGCTAACAAACATAGTAGCAGTATAGCAATCAATCAATCAGAACCTCTACATGTGACGTTTCACTTCCTTGATGTTTCTGGCTAAGACTTCAAGTGAACGCTGATTGGATGAAACGCTTCTTAGTGTTTCCTAATGCTTGCTTGTCTTTTGCAAACAATTTTCTGGATTACCCCAACAGTATTCCCTCCCATTAGCCTACATTTTAAATTCAACATTACTCTATCTTATGATTCCACCGTATTCATTAACATAAAATATTATCTCTTTCTTTTTCTCTCTCTCTCTCTTTCCTTGTTTCTTTCTATAGTATTTTCGTTTTTCTGTTGGTGGAATGTCTGATGTATCTGAAATCAAAGGTCATCGACGTACTTATGTTGGTGCTATGCCTGGTAAAATTATTCAATGTCTTAAAAAAACTAAAACTGAAAATCCACTCATTTTAATCGATGAAGTATGTTTTCTTTCCTTTTTTTTCATTCATGTTTTGTATATCTATATCTATCCATGTACGGTTCTAATACTATTTATACATATGAATACTTACTTGGTAATGAATATTCTACGTATCTAATTAATGATTATAGGTAAACTATAGTGAATAGAATTATTTAGAAATATACATGGGAGTGGGTAAAAAAAAACCCACATGAAATGATTTCAAAATATCTTGAAGGGGGGTTGGGTCGGTTGGATACAACTCTTTTTTTCTAGAAATTTTCGAAAAGAAAATACCTAGTTTAATATATTGTTGGTGTATAGTGATTTTGCACTAGTTTGCAGTCTCATACTCGGTTTAATTACCTGTCTAATTGTGGCCTTAGTGACCTGTTAATGTATACACAATGATATCACCAATTAGCGATCAATGAATTATCGACTGGACCAATGAGGAATGAAACAAGTACCAGCAGTCTCGAGTCCTTATCGGTCCTGCTTCCTAACTAACCCTGCCTGTCGCTTGAGTTCAGAACATTAATCTCAGTCACTGCGATATCAATCATATATTTTAAATATACTGGGTTTATATACCAATCAAACAGACCACATCATACCATAAAAAACAGAAGATACACATTTGTACAAGATTTAGCCAAAAGAGTGGCTGTGAATGTGGAAGGTAGTAATTGATAGACCAGGCATAATTCAAAAATGGTAAAACGTATAATAATAGTTTATAGGTCAAAATAAAGCTTATAATAAGAGGAATACGAATATGAATAGTTTAGTTATATACCAATTATACGATAGACATATACGCATAGCTTTGTTCCATGAATGTATCCCAAATGTTACCATTCATTATGCTCATCGGAACATAACACTAATGCTCTCTAATCTTCAGTGATATTTCATCTAAGACCAATCTGTGGTGAATATCACCTACATATACAAATCTTCACAAAGACCTTACATCAATAATTATATACACCTTCATTAAAGTGGCATTTCTATCTAGCTTCCTAGCAATTATGAATATGATATAAAAAAGACATTTCATTGTACTCTCTATCAAAGATGATACCATGTGGAATAATGGATAAGTATGTATGGAAATATATTGCTCTGTTCTTGATAATTAGACACTTAATTTCCATACTTCAAATCGTCGAAAAAAAGCTTTCGTGTGATTTAAAAATTTACTAGAAAAAACCAGTGATAAAAACAATACGTTTTCCTTTCATTTTCTGGGAAATATTCTGATGTATTGTGACAATCAAAGATCGGTTATATGATAAGTGTTTGTGATTGACTAGGGAATAACTCATATTTTTAAGCGATAAAGCATACATCATTACCCCCCAAAATGCCCTGGTACGACCGAGGGTGGAGAGAGTTAGCCCTGTCTTTCTCGAAATCCTCTCACATGGCCACGCGTATACAGCCACTGCCAGGGAAGTCGTACTCACTGCCTTCTCACACTACGGGTGTTGTTTACGAAATTGAGAGGACGAAAAGTGAATGTCCGGCAACTTAACCGGGTTGGTGGATACGGACGATTCGCCTAGTGGGATTGAAAAACCTTGATTCTAAACCAATGATGCACATGTGCTCCAGGATCCTGAAAGAACAAATGGAGTACGAACCAATTATTGGTCACCGGTTATCATAGGACTACATCTAAAGTTGCTCCACTGCCTTGCGGATCAGACCTTTAGTTCGAAGGCTCCGAGTGTGGCTCCCTGAAAAAACAACCTGCTTCGGTCGTTGCAGCCCACACACAAATCTGTGACTTGTGTGACGCATATGTATTCGATGCCCCACTGTACCAATATTTATGTGTCCAAATAATAAATAAATAACATTGGTGCTTTAATTTTCGAAAGGGACAAACGTATTTATATAAATGAGTATATATTCATTTCGATTTTATTTAGTCAATCAACGTTTTCTCCCATTCTCAGTCTTTTGTTTCGAGTAACCGATTAGGGTTGTGTATAAAAAGATTGTATATCAGCATCAATATTGGATACTGTACGATACGTATAACTTCCACAATAAATCAGTTTAGGTTTGATTTTTCCATCATTTTTATTATTGTCATCGTTTCATGTTTATTGTATTTCTGTACATTTTATAGATTGATAAATTAGGTCGTGGATGGCAAGGTGATCCAGCTAGTGCTTTATTAGAACTACTTGATCCAGAACAAAATGTTAATTTCCTTGATCATTATCTTGATGTTACAGTAGATTTAAGTCGTGTATTATTCATTACAACAGCAAATCAATTAGATACAATTCCAGAACCATTAAGAGATCGTATGGAAGTGATTGAAGTATCCGGTTATGTTGAAGAAGAAAAATTAGCCATTGCAAAAGTAAGTTGTTTTATTCATTACAAAAAATCAGTTAAAATTGTACTACAGTAATTCATAAAATGCATAAACTAAATTAATATGGTAGTTAGTCATATCATATTGTACTTGGACTATACACCTTTCTTAATTGGTCCAATTTTAACTAATAAATAATTAGACTTGATTGTAAGCTAAACTCTAAGCATGGGGAGGTCAACTAGTTGCTAAACTTGAAGTAGGTAGATCGGGGTTCGAGTTTGAGAATTAATGACGAAAAGTGGTACTTCCTAACCACTAAGCAACCTCTTTACTTAAAGCTAATAAATGACTACTAGATCACGAAAATGTTCCTATACAATCATCAATGATTGTTTATGTGTTTCCAGTCAGCATCTAGTATTATCCTCTCTGATCTTCAAACGGGTACCCTCATTTGATATCCTTTCGTTACGAAAATTTAAAATAGCCTTGTGGGAATACCTGCAACGGGACAATACAAAGATAATGAAATATAAAACGATGAAGAAGTTAAATGGAGTTGACTTATGCAAGTATCCAGTAATGCCTCTTTGTTCTATATGAGATTCCTCAGTAATGTGCATCCATGATCCTCCTTGCGGACTCGAATCCAATACTTCCAGTTTCATATGCGAACACTCAACAACCTCTAGACCACTGAATCGGCATCCAACGGTGTACCTACCTAGTTTCAATCAATCCACGACTATCTCCCCTTCTCTTTGGTAAGTAACTGCGTTACACTGGACACGTATTAGCTCCTTTGGATATCGCTTCAGTGATCTGGAGGTTAAGTGTTCTTGCACGAGACTGAAGGTCCTAAATTTAACTTCCAATCATGGGATCATGGACACTTACTGTTAAGGAATTCTACTCATTGCTTGGAGGTTTTCAGTCGTAGTTTAATTTAGATCGGTGCATGATTTCAATGAAATTCAACAATTTCCATATTCCTATACTTAAATTTGATTCGTATTATTTGACTTGTATCTTCCCATTGAGGTTTAAGACTGCAATTGATCAGTCTGTTATTAACATATGTGCATACTGTGCGTATGCCTCGATATTACCTTAACTCTTAAGCTTTTTGTAAGCAATGATGGATAGTGGCTAGCAGTGGAATCCAGTTGGACGCGCGTTTCGTCCTATTTGGGACTCGTTAACTGGATGTACTTGCACCTCAGACTTGTTGATGTTCACTCTGTGACTCTAACTCAGCACCATTCGCTTCAAACGACATCACTTTATCTACTTAACTACTGAGTCATGATGGCCACTTTCTTGTGCAATGGGGTGAATTTCAATTCACTTGGTATTGCTTGGCTTGTATCTTCCCATTGATCCTATTCATTATTATATTCCAATAATATTGCTTTTCGTTGAAATGATATTTGTTTGGTTACAATTCTTGTAGATTGGTGATTTTAATATAAAGAGTGAGTACTTGTAGATGAGGATTTACGCTGAAATATATTTGTCCATTGAATATATTAGTGAAATCTGAAACTCGACCTATATGTTCAAATTAATTAAATATTCGATTGTATTTAGAAACATTTTGATAATCTTTTAAGTAGTAACTTACAGTAAGATATAATCTATCAAGTAATATGTTCATTCCTCTGTGTGAAGTTTCTATGGACAATTATACTAAGAAGTGATCACTCCAATTATAACAGGTAGCCTTAATGCTATAATGAATAATCTGTTACCAATCAAAGTAGAAGATACTAGATCCATTTGTCTATTTCCAGAAGCTATAATATACCAACAGACTTTTGGTTAAGTTCACTTTTGAATACATGGAAAATCGGGGGGGGGGATATGTTTATTCTTAAAATGTATATAAAATAATTGAACTGTTTTCTCAAAACATCATCTGTCAACATTTAGCAAGTATCTTCAAATGACTATAGATAAGAAATAATATTTAAAATGTCTATCATACATAACTAGTCTTCATTGTACGGCCTACTTGAGCATCTGGGCTACCTGTTCCTGCCATCTAGATATTTCAACAAGTTATCTATTTTTGTTTGTTTTAATATATCATTATGTCTATTAATCGCATAACCTATCCTGGTGCATTTCTAAAAAGTGTACAACTTTTCATTGTCAAAGTTACAAAAAGCCCAGTAGGAGATAATGTGGTTGCTAGCAATATACAACGAAAAGAATGTACATTATTTCAGATGTTCATTTACTGGACTGCTAACATCTAAATGGCGATCACTCAATATTGGTCGCCAGGACCGATCAAGAAGAAAGAAACGGAAACTTTTTGAAATACTTTACGCTGAGAATTCTATATTGTACCAAAAATACATGATATTGAATAAAGGTAATAATAATACATAATAAGTAAACTGTCACTACATTATATCCAATTGTATCGGTCTAAGGTTACTTCTGTATAGTAATATAAGAATATCACTATTGTTATGCAATAACATGTCTTTTATTACTTTCATAATCTCTAAGTTGAATCGTTTAAATCTGAAATCTTGGTGTATAGATCTAGACAATATCACATAATGTAATCACTGTTTACAAGACACCAGCTAGAACTTCATTATTTTAAAACTTTCTTTTTCTTTGTTTATGTTTACACAGCGTTATCTTCTTCCATTGGCTACTCGAAATTGTGGTCTAGATGATAATCGTCTTTTAATTGATGATAATGCAATAAAACGTTTAATTAAACAATATTGTCGTGAAAGTGGTGTACGTAATCTACAAAAGCATATTGAAAAAGTAAGTCTAATCAATATAATAATTAGTTTAATTATAATTTAAAGTTATATGAAGTGCCAAATTCGAATCCTACTTGTTTCATCTACTTTAAGTAGTAGTAGTATTAGTTATTAAATTTGAAATGTGTCTAAAAGCTAAGTATATAGATTTACGATAGAGTTTTGTTCTCTGAGTTGGATGGTTTGGTCATAGAACGATGAAAGCTCCATGACCGAACGACCCAGCTCAGAGAACAAAACTCCATCGAAATCATCCACCTGAGCTACAAATCTTCTCCACCATCTCATATAGATTTACACCTAGTAAATCAATTGATTATGATGACTAGTGAATAGTCGACTGGTTGTAGATGGAACAATAATCACTTTCGTAATTAAATGACTACAAGTTAACTGTTTATAACATTCTGTTAAGTTAATTCTCTGAATATCAAATATAGAATATCAGCCTTCAACCACAATATCGTCAATTATTGAAATTCGTATCAATTGTATTTGTTGTGGTGATCCAGAAAACTCGCAAAAGACAAGAAAGGATCAGGAAAACACTAAGAAGCATTTTATCTAGTCAGCGTTCACTTAAAGTTTAACCAGAAACATTAAGAAAGTGAAAAGTCGCATGTAGAGTTTCTGATTGACTGATTGTTATACTGCCACTATGTTTAGTATCACTCCGGAATTTTCGAGAAACCCGAGGGCATCTAAAATACTATAAAAACCTTATATTTTCTGTATTAAAACCAATCTTTGGAGCGAAGTGCTTCTCACACATTTTGCGCCTTTTCTCTCGTGTTCATGTCGCTGTGTCGTTCTAGCTTGAGGGTTACGAGAATAGCTTAAGAACCGAATATGGCGTCCAGTTAGCAAGACTTATCAGTATCTTAGCATCAGACATTCGTAGAATTTCATTTCAAGCTCTTTTCCATAACTCAGCATTAAACTGTAACACACTGAAGCCGTATGATACGGGTTTGAATCGTTCAAGAAGTATTAGTTCCATTGAAAGTTTAAGAATGCTTTGTTTATGAATTTTAACTGGCATGAAACTTAGGTCAAGTAGAACTTCCTGTCGACTACCTCCAACTATCTGATATTGTCTAAATTATATAACTATTCATAATGTTTTTTTTCTGCGTTTCGTAACTGTTAGTTACATGAGATGTGAAATATTCTATTGTCAATGTCTAATTTTTTAAGTGTACAAGAATCCATGTTGTCACTTTCCTGATCCTATTTTGTCACATGATTTAGTCTGTGGTAATAGAAACACTGGAATTACTTTTGCTACGTCATTACTACGAGTTTAATTGGTTTTCATGAGTTTACTTCATACGAAGCGTCTGGTTATTGATTAATATTTTCTTTTCATTTATTCATTCAAACATAAACATTGGTACAAAAGGATACCATAATGTATATGCATTATACAAAGCAGTTATTATTCAATTTGCTTGTTGGTTGGGATGCTAGATGAGCGTTCAAATTGAAGCAGTTGGTTCTCTTAGAGAGCCTTTGACTCAAAGGTCTAATCTACAAGGCAGTGGAGCAACGTTAGGAGATGCAGTTCTATGGTAGCTGGTGAACAACAATAGGTTCATACGTCATTTATTCCCTCAGGATCATGAAGCTTATGTGCACTATTGTTCTGGAATCAGGGTTTTCCAACTTTCCTTAGTGATTGCTTCGTACCCATTGACCTGGTTTAAGCCCCCATCAGGCATTCGCTTTTCACCCTTTCAATTTCATAAATAACAGCACTTCTGCGGAAAGCAATGTGTAGAACTTGTTTGTCAATGGCTATATACGCGTGGTCATATGAGAGCATTCTAGAGAGGGAGAGCAGACTCTTTCCATCCTCCGCTATACCAAGGTATTTGGGGTTAGGTATTCTTAAGTATGCCTATCCTCAAACATCTTACAGAGAGTCACTACATACAAAGTCATATGTGGAAACAGCCTGGTTTTCCCTAGTTTTCTGTTTCCTTATTCCATACAAGTGTCACATAAGTATTAAGGCTAATAATTTAGATATTATATATGTTAGTCAAACTGATTCTTGTATGCTTATCATGAAATATATTCATCCTTCCTCATAAAACTGGGACAATCAGCGATTGAAACATATCAAATAGAATCAAATAAAATATAACTTTAACTGGGGATATCTCAGTCAGTTTAATTATCAAAATCTGAACTAACTTCTTTGAAGATCTTATTCGTTTAATGAATATCTCAATAAAAGAACTAGCAAAAGGCTTTACTTTATAATGTTATATATATATATGCGCATGTCTGATTGAATAAGTTCAGTCATAACAAATGGCATATCCACCTTTAATTTACTTGCATTTGATCACGTAATAATGATACGTTTATCATTATTGCATCATATAGGTTTGTTCCCATACATGTACGTTGTTTAACCAACATTATTTGTTTTATTCCATGATTTCTACTGTTATAGTCATTACTTTTTCTTTGTTTTCCCAAAGTTTTATGCATTTTTTGGGGTTTCTAATGGTAGTTTCTACGTGTGTGTACATGGATGTATGTATGTGTGTGTGTGTTTGTGCATACACGAATTTACACACATATTACAGTAATGAATTATTGTTAGTCACGTAGTTGACTACCTTAACTCGATGATCGAGCTTTGCATATATATATTATGATAACTAATTCAGTTTATATTTGCCAGAATATTCATTCCTTTAGGTTTTATTATACTAGACAGATAGATTGAAGAACAGTTAAACTAAAAACGATAACTTTTCATAATATAGTGAAATGATTAAGAGAGATCGATCCTAACAAAAATATAAGACACTGCCTTAGTTGATAATATTGTGATCTTTAAAGTAGGGAAGGGATACATGTAAAACATTTGTCAAAGACGATGTATGATCTCTGTGATTACACTTCCAGTTAATCAAGATCACATCTAATCTAGTTCCTTTTTCTGATACCTTGAAAAGATGAGTGGGTGATCAGGAAAGGATAAATCCCTATCATATAATACTCGAAATAAACTAGCGTACTATGACTGTTAATATAAATTTAAAGACTGGGAGTGTGTTTTAGGTTTCTGCATTACTTCATCTTAAATATGTCTTCAAGTAATCAATTGCCTATGTTGAAATCTTCAAATGTTTTCAAACTTCTGGCCCCTGTTCAAAGCCTGGGGCTTCCATTTTCTAACTTGACAAATATTGCAACTAATCGTTATGCTTTAGACTCGTTCGAGTTGATGAATTATGAAGGCTAATTACATGTACCGATGGACTAGTCAACGTCAATACCCCTTGTTGATGACCATAGAGCGTGAAGTAGTCGAGCACGTTAACCAACTCCATTACCTTGAAAGTCTTCTCAACTCTGATACCATGATTCCTGACGTAATTTTTGTGTACCTACGTGATATGTGCTAAACTGTGTTATTGTATATTTTGTCCAAAATTCTACACTTTTTTATTGATGATTGAGGATTAATTCTCACTAAAAAAAAATTGAACTTATTCCCTAGGCACTTGGATGTGAGCCACTCGTGATGTATAAGAGCTAATTTTACTACCTGGTTGCCAAAACCTAAATAGGTGGAGAAAAACTCGAACTTAGCGGCTGAAAATGGTACGTCTTAATCACTAATTGTCATGTTTAAAGTGGGACAATCATAGGCAGACATCATCAATATGGAGTCTGGAGGCGATTAAAATGAAGTTTTTATTACTTGTTCTATTAAGAAATACATCTCTATATGTATTACATGAAGGTGTATAGCTTACCTGCCCTATTATTGCTTCATTTTTCATTATTCTTACACAGATTGTTCGTAAAGTTGCTTATCAATTAGTCAATGCAGAGAAAGATCCACCAATTCTAGTCAATAGTGACAACTTAACCACATATGTTGGTCAACCAATTTGGACATCAGATCGTTTGTATGATTCTATCACACCACCTGGGGTTGTTATGGGTTTAGCTTGGACATCAATGGGTGGTTCTGTTCTATATATTGAATGTACTCATAAAAAACCGAAATATTTCTACCAATCTACCAATACTACTGATTCACACAGTGATAGTAGTAGTGATTCGGAAGAAGTATCTAATAAAAAAGGTACGTTTAGCGAGTTTTCGTACTTTTTAACTGATAATAATCGGTAGTATTTATTAAAGTTGAGTTGTGGCTAGTAGTGGAATATAAGAAGCTCATTTCGATTTATTTGGGACTTACAGCCGGTTTCAGTGTTAATACCAACACTGTAATGCATGTAAATTCAGTCGAAGAGTCCCGGATAGAACGAAACGATCGTCCTAAATTCCACTGCAGGCTACAAATCATCCATTCAAATTTTAAGTTCCTCTTCTATAGCTTCATAAAAAGTGTCTACTATAGAGTCGAGTAATTCAATAAAATTCAAGCAAATCTTTGTTTTGATCTCGAAAACGTATGATGGAACGTTGATTAATGGTTGCAGAAGATATTTTAGCTTTATTTCCAGTATTAAGTGAGCTAACATTATCCATTGATTTTAACTAGATTTATAGATGGCTTGTTCTAATCTTGCGATTCCTCAGAAATTCTCACATACAATTGAGCGATACATCCACCTTTGTCTTCAGTGTGTCGCTCTATTTCGTGGATTAGTTGAAGTTAGACATCAATACTGTTGGATGCCATCCGGCTCAATGGTCTGGTGGTTACGCGCGAGACTGATAGGTCCTGGGTTCGAATCTCGCGAGGTGGGATCGTGGATGCGCACTGCTGAGGAATCCCACAATAGGACGAAACGGCCGTTCAGTGCTTCCAGGTTTTCCATGGTGGTCTAGCTCCCATTGACTTATGATCTCAACTGTTGAAATCATCCCTCGTTGTTATCCAACAATTTCTAATGAACCCGTGTGTGTTGTTTAGTCTATATGCTTCAATTTTGTTTATTAATCAATTCGATCTTTCATTAAATTTTTCAAGTCTCTCTTCTCCCATTTGGGTTTTAGTAGTAAAACATCTATTTTATTGTGTATATTTCATAGGGATTTTACAAGTAACTGGAAGTTTAGGAAAAGTTATGAAAGAGTCCATATCTATTGCTCATACATTTGCTACACAATTTGCTGCTTCCGGTGCTCCATGCTTTTCTACAACTACTGTCATTGATAATGATAGTGCTGATAGTAATAATAATCAAGAACAGTGTATGCTTAATCCAACAGAATCTTCAAAAGCAGCTTTATTCCTTCAAGAATCTGATATTCACTTACATGTTCCTCAAGGTGCTACACCTAAGGTTTGTATATTATTTATTTATTGTATTTAAATTAAAACTGATGAGTCTGACCAACCAGATATACACTAAAAGATAAGTGTGACTTTATTTTCTGAGGGAGTAAGATATATATTTATGAGTGTACATTTCAGTCAGTCAGTTACAACGTATGACCAGGCATATACATGCATCGATTCAAGTTGCCACACCTTATTAACACAACAAGATGGATACCGGATTCATAAAAGTAGTTAAGTCAGTGGTGGTAATATATAAAAGAAAGATTGCATATAAGGATATAGTACAGAAAGAAAGAATTAGTTGGTAGAAAGAAAGAAAGATATGGAGTGATTTTAATCTCATAGTTTAAGAGAAGACAGAGAGTGTATACACCTATGCCATCGTGATCGATTCTGAGCCATATCACCAAGAGTCTCCAACTATTGGTTACGATAGTCACACGGACCTCAACCAAGTAGTCTTCATCTATCAATATGTATTGTTGAGCCAAATGACATAATTCTATTTAGTGAAGACTCCGAAAAAAATATAAAATCTTTTGATCACCTTAAGTAACAATGCTAGCGTGTTTGTGATACATTTCTCTTCCTCCAAATGCAAAATGTTGCTTCAGGACTGATCGACATCAACGCCTATTCTAGTGATAGGTAGTAAAGTTTTAGAGTGCGTTAGCTACTTTAATTATCCTAAAAGGTTCAGTCCTGGTGGGTTGGTGTGTGACGAAAGCTCGGTTGGCTTTTGCCAAGATGCGTCACTTATGCTACATGTGAGATGAACGTCTACCAACGAAAGGGAATGTATGCTACTCAGCAGTCAGCTGTGTTTTACTCTATGGCTATGAAACACGGTGTATAAAAGTTAGCGATTTGCCTAAACTGGAAGTTTTTGATCATGGGTGTTTTTGAAGCATTGCTTGCGTTTCATGGAATCACGAAATAAGCATTGTTGAGGTTTAACATTGGGGTACTTGGAAAAAGTGATGAATCGCTTAACAAGGTAGTGAATCTTCATCAGTTGAGGTGTTTATGACATTCGTTACATATGCCTAACTATGGAGTTACCGATTGTTGTATTGAGCCATGTTGACAGTTGTAGACTACCTAGTTGGGTTTTTTTAGATAACCGCGATCAGGTGTTAGAGACTTTGAGTAATATGATTCACAATCATTCACTCCTAGATTTTCAATTCTAGTATTCTTTCATATGTACCTTCCCATTCCGTCTTCTTAAAGCATATTTACACGGTTTAGTCTTTTTATTGCTGATACTACATTATTTCGATCTTTTCTGTTACTTGCGTAACTTCGGGCTAATCAGGTATGAGAGCTTGGTGTCTACCTGGTATATAATCCTTATTCGGTTTTCAGTTCATGAAGCTTCCTCCTCACTCTACCAGTTTTTCCCACTCAAGTAGTTGGTTCCGATCTGTATGTCCGTATCAAACTCGGACGGAGAGCAAAATATAACAGGCAGTCGTTTATTGTTTCGCATTTTGTACAGTTTACAATCACACTTCTTCCGCCCACCTCTTCTCCTTTGTTATTGTTATTACCCTTTGTAAATTTTCATATTCATTATTACTAGGATGGTCCATCTGCTGGAGTAACTATGGTAACGGCTTTGTTAAGTTTAGCATGTGGTAAACCTGTTCGTCCTAATCTAGCTATGACTGGTGAAATCAGTTTAACTGGTAAAGTTCTACCAGTCGGTGGTATCAAGGAGAAAGTTATCGCAGTAAGTTATATGCTTCTTCATAATATGATAATTTTTGAAATTTTATTTGAAACTATATATGGTAGTATTGATTTGACCCACGAACTCTCTTACGGTCACGTGTATACAGCCACTCCAAGGAAGTTGGTTGGTGGACCCTCCGTGTCCACCCAGGGGAGTTGGAAAACCCTGATTCCAAACGAATTATGCATATTGACTTTAGGATCATGAGGGGACAAATGGTGTGTGAACCTATTGTTGGTCACCGGTTACCACGGTGTCGCATCTTCTAACGTTGCTCCATTGCCTTGTGGATCAGACCTATATATCAAAGTCCCGGGTAGTGGCCCCCTGCGAAAACCACTTGGTTCGGTTTGGGCACCTTGGAAATATTCCAGCCCTCACACAAACCGAATGGTTTGTGTGGTGCGCTTATATTTGGTGTTCCCTTGTACCAATATTTATGTGTTTAAATAAATAACAAGTATTGATTCGACTTGCACAACTTTCATAAGTTTGTAAACCGGTTAAGGAACTAACACAAAGGATGGTGATCACTCGATTATCAACCAAGTGGTTGACCTCATGCAAATGAATAAGGTGTTGTTCTCCCTTTAAAGCAAGAAAACACCTTATTAGTGTAAAATGTAGCTTACGTTTTTAGGGGACAAAAATATATATGTATTTGTGAATGAGTGTACAATTGTTTTTTGATTCAGTTGGTTAATAAAAAGATTACTTGTTACTGAAGTAGCCGTTTAGGCTTGCTATTAAGAAGCTTGTTTAACAGCATTAGAATCGAACACAAAGTTAAGACAGTTTCATTATTTCTTCTAAACGATTATTCAATATGTCATGTGACACATGCGTTTTCCAATGAAAATGAACTAATCTTTGTTCAATAAGTAGTGTTACACCATACAGGGTTACTACACCGAGCCACTTTTAACCTTGATTTTCGTCCCAGGTAGAACTCGTCAGCATTCTGTACATATATATTCTTGAAAGGATTTATTATGCCTGTATAATTCGAATCCTTGTCATCTAGTGGCATAGTCTGAAACTTTATCATTAAGCTATATTAGTCACGACTGACCTGCTATAAAAGTGAAATATTTAGATTGATTGATCACTGGAGTAGTGACTATTGTTACGGTTGTTTAGTGCCGATCAAACTATCTTGGTCGCATTTTCAAACGGTAATTAGTTGGTGATAGTTAACCTCCAACCTGTTAAAACATATGGACATTAGATTATCGAAATTTATGGCGAAAAAACCTGGAATATTTATAGTAACGAGAGTAGTAAGAAAAACTTAACATTGAATATAATAATATAATCTAATCTAATCTACACCACTGTAAGTAATTCTGAACCATATTACCCACCATTTACAACTATTGATCACAGTTTCCTGCCTTTACGATTATATATATTTCACTGGTCGAAATCATGAGTCAACTGAAGCTAGACCACCATGGAAAACCTATAAGCACTGGACGGCCGTTTCGTTCCAGTATGGGGCTCTTCAGCAGTGCGAATCCACGATCCCACACATCATGAGATCCGAACCCAGGATCTATCAGTCTCTCGCCAGGCACTTAGCCAACTAGACCACTGAGCCGCCGTCCAAAGGTGTTGATGTCTGACTTCAATCAACCCACGAAGTTGCGCCACCGTACACCATGGTCTTCAGTGAGTTCCTGTCTCACAGCAGACCTAGTTGAACTCCACTGGTAACGACTTCTCACTAGAACTCCAGGAGTATCTCCTAAAGTCAGTCACTAGTGAGCAGGTGATTATTATTATTAAAATGGGTTTTGTGGAGATTTTTAGAAATTTCACTGGTTGAAATCATGATAAATCCTGGGTTCGAATTTCGCGAGGGGCGGGATCGTAGATGCGCACTGCTAAGGAGTGCCATACTAGAACGAAACGGCCGTCCAGTGCTTTTAGGTTTTCCATGGTGGTCTAGCTTCAATTGACTCATAATTTCAATCAGTGAAATCTCCACAAAACCTATTCTGATTATATATATCACCTATTGTACTTCATCTCTACAGGAGACAAATGTCACATAGCAATATCTCATTTATTCACTTAGTTGTTAAAACATTCAACTTTCAATAAATAAGCCATAAGTTCAAATCTTATTCACACACACACTTTTAATTATTCTTTTCTTTTATTATTTATAAATAGGCTAAACGTGGTGGTATAACAACTATCATTTTACCAGAAGCGAATCGTAAAGATTATGATGATTTAGCATCATTTATTAAAGATGATTTACAAGTTTATTTTGTTCAACATTATAAAGAAATTTTCCCAGTGGCATTTTCTATAAACCTGGAAAAATCAATAATACAACATTGAAAAGAATAGAAAAGTGGTTATGAACTAGTTTGTTGCTTCACTTTAACATATAATAAGAAGGAAACAGAGAGAGAGAGAGAGAAAGGGAGAAATGTGCAAAACTTCATTTCTAATTTTGTATAAATAAAATTTCCCATCATAAATGAATAAATTCCTTTTTATGATAAAGAATTTGGGCATATGTAACCGGGATTATTTCTTTAAATTAATTGATTAATAGTTAGTTAGTTAATCCTACTCGTCTGTTCCCCCTTTCCCCATACAACTAAGTAAAAGAAACCAATAGGACTGTTTAACAAAAGAAATAAGATTTTGCAAAGAGTTCACAATTGGAACGTGTTAACAGTTTACTTTGTTATATTTCGTATGCAAATAGAAACTTTAATTCAATGATATTTTATATTGTACAGATGAACATGTTAACAGTATATACTTCTCTATCACATTTGTCAATTTTGTAATCACTCAAAAGCGTTTGAAGCTATAATGAATATAGTAGTATGGGATGTGTTACCATTGCAAGTATGCGTTGCATATCTATATAGAATGTATAGACCTCAGTCTATACATTCTATAGTAGACAGATGTGATTTACCCCAAGGTGTAGCCGAACTATTTAACAATATTAAATTAATGAATTGGCTTGAAAATCATCATTTGACGATGTGTTCTTATACCACCAAAAACAAATTTATTATTATTATTAGCTTTATTCAATATCATGTATTTTTGGTACAATATAGAATTCTCAGCGTAAAGTATTTCAACAAGTTTCCGTTTCTTTCTTCTTGGTCGGTCGTGGCGATCAATATTGAGTAATCGCCAGTTAGATGTTAGCAGTTCAGTAAATGAACATCTGAAATAATGTACATTCTTTTCGTTGTATATTGCTAGCAACCACATTGTCTCTTATTGAGTTTTTTGTAACTTTGACAATGAAAGGTTGTACACTTTTTAGAAATGCATCGGGATAGGTTATGCGATTAATAGACATAATGACATTTTAAAACAAACAAAACTAGATAACTTGTTGAAATATCTAGATGGCAAGAACAGGTAGCCCAGATGCTCAAGCAGGCCGATCTTAGTGTCGACCCATGTGCATATGTTGCAGTACAACTATGTTCTTCACTCTGGATTACTCCTAACAGATCTAATAAGCTTTCTCAGAAGGAAAAAATTCTTTTTTTTTATATTTTAAGTATTTGTTTTCAATTTAGAAGTAAGAGGTACTCAATAATGCAAATCAATAATTTGCACGTTCAAATTCCACTTTATTTAATTTAACTTAAACAAGTGAATAGCCTTCAAACACTACAGGATTTTAATCGACAACTGCATCTCTGTGCTAATGTGGCGTGGCAACTAGAACTGATGTACGTACGTACGAAGTTCTACGTTGTTACTGACTGAATTCAAACATACACGTAATATATGAACTCTTGAGCTGAGAATGTAAAATTGTCATTGAAGACAACTCTATGTAGTTTCATATCAATTAACGATTAATTTGTAGTGTTATTTTTTTAACCATTACATCTGTAACCGTAGCGTTTCGAATTTATTTATTTTAACACATAGATATTGGTACAAGGAGACACCAAATACATATGCGCCACTCATTTGATATGTGTGAGGGCTGAGATACTGCCCGGGTGCCCAAATCAAAGCAGGTGGTTTTCTTAGAGGACCACACTCGGAGCCTTCGACCTGAACGTCTGATCCACAATGCAGTGGAGCAAAGTAAGGAGTTGCAGTCCCATGTTAGCCGGTGACCAACGGTTGGTTCATACTCCTTTAGGATACTGGAGCCCATTTGCACCATTGGTTTGTAATGAGGGTTTTCGAACTCCCCTAGGTGGACCCTTCATATCCACCAACCCAGTTAAAGCGCCGGATATTCGCTTTTCGTCCTCTCAACTTCGTAAACAACAACCATGGTGCGATATGGCAGTGAGTAGGACTTTTCTGGCAGAGACTATATATGCGTGGCCATATGAGAGCATTTGGAGAGGAAGAGTTAACTCCCTCAACTCTTGGCCGTACCAGGGCATTTGGGGGCAATATTTCGAACGATTACATGTTAGCATATTTGGAACGAATGAACAAAAAGAAATAATTGCTTAGTTTTCACAGTACATTGACTATGTTATTCATCTTGGAAATCGTGTTAGTATTAATCAAATCAGTGGTTGATAACATCTCATAATCCATTCAATGAAAGTAACTATCGTTTGCGCATCTAATCCTTTTTTAGTGTAGGGTATATATATCCAGCTGTTCAGTAGTTCACTCTATATTGCTTTATGAGCGTGAAACTTGTAGTATAAAGGTGAAATATTTTTTCAAGTATTTGATCATAGAGTACTGGATAAAAGTACCGATTCCTTTGTTGACATTGAATTTTGATCGATTTAAGTGTCTGAAACATGTTCGATTACCAATGATTATAAGATATAGCTATGTCTGATGTTTCAGTAGGTTGGAGAAAATGACTTCACATGATGAACATAACCTACCGAACCATTGAATGTCCGTCTAAGTTGTGTTGGTAGCACATACTACTGAAATGGAATCAAAGCAATAACCATGACATAACTCCACATTTCGTTGCCGTGTAGTAATTTGAACCAGTAGTATACATTCATGTCAGATCCTACATTAATGATTACTGATTAGATTTTTCAATTATTCACAACTCACTTATTGAAACCTTTTTTATAATAGTATGGGGGATTATAGAGATTGTTCAATTTCATTATTTTACAACACTAATCAACTTCAATTCGTTAACCAGAAAGCTATAATCAACAGATTTCCGTTATGTTGAATATGAGCAGGTATCATTAATTTCAGTTAAAACTATAAATAGGCTATAAGATATCAACTTACTAGTCTAACGGTTATGTACTAACTCAATAGCGTGATAGTTCTAGATTCAATCCACTATAGGATCGTAAATGATGGACACTATTGAGGAATCCTACTATACTAGGAAGAAACATCTATTCTCGATTTTCATTGATTATCTAACTAAAGCTAATTTGGAATGTAAAATTCATGACATATTACGAAGAGATATGTACACCTTTTGTTATATCTCGATGCGAATAATGAATGGTAACATTTGGGATACATTCATGGACCAATACTATACGTATATGTTTGTCGTATAATTGTTATGTAACTCAACCATTCATATTCGTGTTGGTTGCAGGACAGGTAACGGGGACCATCTGCTGCAACTGTGCACAGACCACAACCTGTTTCTGGCTAGCACTAACTTTCGGCACAGCCATCGCCGATGTGTCACCTCTGCATCTCAAGCCTGGACTCAGATTGATCACATCGCGATCAGCTTCCGCTGGCGTGGTTGTGTAAAAGACTGCCGATCCTTTTGGAGTACCTATCTGGACTCTGACCATGCTTTGGTCTGCGCCAGTCTCACCTTACTTTTCAGTGGACAACGAAGTGACCGCCACCAACGGATTGATATTAGCAAGCTGGTTGCAACTTCTGTTGCAAGTAAGTATCGAACCGAGTTAGTTTCTAGGCTAGCTACCATTCCACCGAAAAGTATGGATGAGCATTGGTTGCAATTGCATGACTTAATGTAAATGGCGGGTACAGTCAGTTGTGGGTTCGCGAAACGTCCCGCTTACAAGCACTGGGTTTCTTCTCGTTCCTTACAACTCATTTAAGCCCGTCGGTCTACTCCGAGTGACCGTGAGTTTGATCACAAACGAAGGATGTTACGTAATGAAATAGGGAAAAGCTTGCGTAAGAACCGAGAAGCCTGGTGGTCGAAGCGTGCTAATGAGCTGGAAGCAGCAGCTACATCTGCGAATTACCGGAAGCTCTTCCAACTCATACAAGCCACTGGCAGCAAGAAGTCTGGCGTGAGCGAAACAATCTGCGAGGATGATGGGATGCCAATCACTAACATCCATCGATGTCTTGGACGATGGGTAGAATTTTTCGAAGGGCAGTTCAACTGGCCTGCTGCTCCGGCAACATCGGTCAGATTGTCCTGCACTCGATGGCTGGTGACGACTGGTTCACCAAATGAGGAGGAAGTCCGCAAGGAACTCCAACTCTTGAAGCGTTACAAATCACCTGGCCCAGATGACTTACCTCCGGCTCTTTTTAAAGATGGTGGTGACATTCATGGACGAATACTATAGGTATATGTTTATCGTATAATTGTTATATAACTAAACCATTCATATTCATGTCCCTCTTATCATAAGCTTCATTTTAACCTATAAAGTATTATTATACGATTTGCTATTCTTGAATTATACCCAATCTATCAATTACAGTCTCCCACATTCACAGCCACTTTTGGCTAAATCTTGTACAAATGTGTATTTTCTGTATTTTCTGGCACGATATGGTCTGTCTGATTGGTATATAAACCTGGTATATTTGAAATACATGATTGATATCGCAGTGACTGAGATTGATGTTCCGGACTTAACTAGCTGAGCTAGACAAGAAGCAGGACCGATAAGAACTCTAAACTTCTCGTACGGGTTTTATGTCTCATTAATCCAATCGATAATTCATTGTTCTCTAATTTGTAGTATCCTTGCATTATAAGGGGTAAAGGGTACAAGTGATAACACCATTAAAAGCATTTATTTCAATTGCATGCTTCACAAATAAAAATAATAAATAGTATAATCATTATTATTTTCCCCAGTAAACAAAAGTTGTATCAAATATGTATGTATGCAATGTGTTTCAAAGGGTCTTTCAATGAATCCATTATTGTTTATTTCATTTGAAATAATAACTATTATATTACATATATATAGATAGATAGATAGTGATTCATTAAATGAAGCTTGGTAACACAATTCTGACTATAATATTCATTGAATGAAGCAACTAAGCAAAATCATCTTGTTAATAATCAAGTTTTATTTCCCGGATAAATAAATTGAATGTTGAACACACACATACAATCTTTGAATAAATAAATAAATAAATAAATAAATAGAGAATGTATTCCCGTGAAGGTCACTTATTCAAGGTTATTTATGAGTAGAGAGTGTAAATAAACAAACGTTTATGTAGCATTCGACTAAAGACAAAAACCGATTTGGTGTTTTTCTTCTTTTTTGTTTTCTCCCTTTTTTTCTTTCTTTCTATCGAAATGAGAGCAAATTTGTGATTGTTTGAATAAATAAACCAGAAAAGAGAAAAAAGAGAATAAAGAAATTTTGTCAATATTCACTTTGAAAAATAAATAATTATGTGCAGTTTTTTTAATTTTATTATGGTGATAGGGGGAAAGGGGGACGGGGGGGGCGTACGTGTTTATGAAGTTCCAGAAAAGTAATTCATCAGAATACTCCTCATTATTCTCTTCTTTTGTTTTTTCTTAATGTGAATCATTAATATGTCGATGAGCACCAAATGACATGCCAGCTTGTGATGCAACTTGATTTTGTGGTAATCCCATTTGTAAACCAATAATAGATGCTCCATCTGCAGATAAATTATCACAACGTATATCGGCAATATGACGTTGACCACCCATACGCATACCTTTTTGACTAGCTAATTTATTAGTACCATATTGTAAACTGATAACATTTTGACCTTCTTTTGATATATCATCACAACGGATATCAGCAATATGACGACTACTGCCCATTCGCATACCCTAATCATAAATAAGATAAAGGGAACAATAACAAATTCAGTATATATTTTAATGAAAATCAAATTCATGGAGGTAATCGACTACCTTCAGCAAAACCACATTACATCTAAGCATAGTGTATGCTTAGACTAGTGGTCATAGTGTAACTTGATCGATAGAATTCGATCTGATTTAAGAAGGATCTCACATACATGACATTGATCCAGTGATTAATCATCGGTGTAGTCATCCATCCTATCGATAGTGCATTGAATAATAGGAGTAATTATATAGAATAGATAGAATATAGTCAGCAGTGAGGTTCAAGAATAGTGTCATTTCATCCTAGTTAAGACTCGTCAACTGGTTGTACCTCTACCTATCTTATAATTGATGTTTACTCCAGGATTCAAGTCCTGAATTTCTCTTTAACAATTCTGAAATGACGCTTCGACTGATGGCAAAAATTTATTTCGACTAGAATAACAAAAGTTTTGATATATTTCTAAAGTATTATTTATCAATTTAAATTGTATCTGATAGTGGGATCCAGGATACATGTCTTTTCCTATTTGTGATTCATCAGTTGAACGTATCTTCATTCTAGTTTTGATTACCTAATGAAAACATCCTTCTGACAAGATGAACTTTCTAGATTAAATTCATAACCTTAAACCGAATATACAAATAACTGTAAATAAACGGTGTATAGACCCAACTGTACTGAAATGTGATGGTAGTAAAGTGTTTCCTACAGATAACCAATATCTCCTCATAATAGATCGAGGGGTTAGAAATGATTGACCCTAAAGTAAGGATATCTCGTTTTACCTCTCGGATTTCCATCACCGTTAAAAATACATTTATACTATCGAGCTAACTACTCTCGAAAGGATCATGTGTGACCTGAAACAAGGTATTGCCCTTTACGCACTCCCGCAACTCTTCTAAATCGCTAAAACTACTTATAAACCAGCTTCCTCTTCGCATACCTCAAGAAGAGTTAACCTTTTGTAATATGTGGAACAACTTCGCCTGGAGTCCCTCCGGGGGCTACTGCCGGTTCCAAGCCCGGATAAAGGAGGAGGATTGGGTATGGGATTAGCGACCTCATCCCGCAGAAAACTAACTCGCTAAAAAACGCTAATGTGGGGAACAGGGAAGTAATAACTGCTTACCCACTACTGATAGTACTCCAGACCACTTTGATTGATTCAAATTACTGGCGGTCAGAATAGGTTAAATCACTATTATTATTAGTTTATCCAAATCTATATCGATAATAATCAATATAGACCGTTTACATTTCTAATGGAAAGTTGTGACTTGTAACACTAACTAATACAAAAGTGAAATAGTTCCCCCATCGAATACGTTGCATTATAATAATGAGGAGGGCAAGCTCTCACTTAGAATTCTCAAGACCAAGGGAGAGGAGGAAGACCATAGAACATATTACGTCGAGAAATTGAGACAGACATGAAAAAAATAAACAACAATTTGATAGAACTAGAAAGGAAGGCCCAGAACAGAGTGTGTTGGAGAGTGCTGGTCGGCGGCCTATGCTCCATTTTGAGTAACAGGCATAAGTAAGTAAGTAAGACTTGTCATTTATCGTATGTTGTGAACTGTTGTATGTACATATAATCACGTCAGTTTTAAATGGATGAATAATGCAAGGTGTTTAGCCAGCTGGGGACAGAAGATTGTTTACATGTGCGAATCGGAATTGGCATACACCTTCGTTAAACTATGGAATTAGTTTTATTAATGTTATATCTGAACGAAGAATAAGTGAATGGTAACTGCTAAGATCCATTTATGAACTAATATTCTTATTGTATAACTGTTAAGTAACTATATTATATGTATATTCATATTCCTTTTGTTATAAACTTCCATTTGACTTACTGACTACTGCAATACGATTTACTATTCTTAAGTTATTCCAAATTTATTAGATACAGTCTCTGACACTCATAGCCACTTTTTGGTTTGATCTTGTATAAATGAAATACATGTTTCATATCGTAGACGCTGATATTGGCGCTCTGAACTGAACCGACTGAGTTAGGTGAGAAGCTACTATCTCGGAGGTTCAATAAGAACTCAGAGTGACTCTAGGCTGTTCATACTGATTTATACATCATTGATCTGGTCAATAATTCGGTGTTCTGATAACTGACGATCGTATCAGGGTCAAAAGACATACTCTTTAATTTGGATAACAGTTTATGAAACAGATTAGCTACTTTTAGGTTTCCACACAAAATTCCAAATGGAATGGAATGTAACTTGTAATTAATGTAGAACTTTGTAATCAGTTCTTATGTCAGTTAAAAATCGATAAAAATATGACTACAGTGTAATTATTACGGTTTCTCTAAGTTGACTTTAGGTTGTTCTCATTTGAATTCAACGTTGTTGTTTTGTTTTTTTGTATGGAATAAGTATGAGCTGATAATGTTATCTAGAAAGATAATGAACATATCAAGACTGAAACATCTCATTCAATGAACATAACATATACAGCTGAAGAGAACTAAACTCTAACTCTAACAAATACAGATATGGATTGGTTGAGGTTAGACAATAACACCATTATATCCCGGCTCAATAGTCCAGTAGATTAAGCGTTCATGTGCAAGACTGAAGGCCCTGAGTTCGAATCCCGCGAGCGGGGTCGTGGATGCGCACTGCTGAGACGTCCCACAATAGGACGAAACGGTCGTCCAGTGTTTCCAGGTTCTCAATGGTGGTCTAACATCAATCGGTTCATGATCGCAATCAAAATATTTATGAAAAATTTGACCTTGATTAAGAGTAATGATTGAGTAAACAATTACAATCATATATGTTTCTGAACATTTCATTTGGTTAGCTATCAAATTAATAGATGTGTGTATGACTGTTGAATTTGAACCAACCTTCAACTACATTTCAACTGCTAATCAGAACGTAGCATTTTATTTACAACAATAATCGGTTCATTTTGTAAAGTTAACAATCAATAAGTAAAGAAACTTATTCATATGTACTAAAGTAATCTTCTTTAAAAGATGTTATACATCTGTATTTTGATTGAGATCAAGAACCTATTGATGTTAGACCACTATTGAAAACTTGGAGGCACAGGACTGCCATTTTGTCCTATTGTTGGACTTCTCAGCAGTGTGCATCCGAACACACTGCTTTCAGTCTCGCGCATGAACGCTTAACCTCTAGACCACTGAACCGATCGGCATCCAACGGTGTTAATGTCTAACTTCAACCAATCCACTAAATTGTACAACCATCCTCCGTTGTACTGAGGTAGATACCTGTCTCTACTCGACATGGATTAGTTCCACTGGTCACGGCCTCTCACTAGAACTCTGAGAATTCCCTCATGAAGCTGGTCACTAGTGAACACATGGTAATTATCATAGATAAATGAAAAACGTTGGATGCCCGCAAGTTCAATGGTCTACAGGTTAAGTGTTCGAGCACGAAACTGAAGTTCCTGGGTTCGAGTCCTGTTGATCCAAGATCGTGGGTGTACACTAATCAGAAGTCCTATACTAAGATGAAACGGTCATTGAATGCTTCCAGGTTTTCCATAAATTCATAAATTCAATTATTAAATATTACAACAATGTTGATAAAATCTCATTCATATAATTGGGAATAAATTAAATTACCTTTTGTGAAGCAAATTGATTTGTGCCCATTTGTAAATTTATTACAGATTTACCTTCTTGTGATAAATCATCACATTTTATATCGGCAATATGACGTTGATTACTGAAACTCATACCTTTTTGTGATGCAAATTTATTTGTACCCATTTGTAAGCTTAAAACAGAAGCACCTAAAAATAGTTTCCGATTATTTTTCGGAGGGAGAGAAGGAGGAATGAAGAGAAAAAAACGGGTGTTTCTTAAATATTGGTACAAGAAGGTACCAAATAAATATGCGCCACATAAATCATTCAATGTATGTGAGGGTTGGGATACTGATCGGGTGCCTAAATTGAAGGAGGTGGTCTTCTTAGGTGACCACACCCGAAGCCTTATACATAAAGGTCTAATCCACAAGGCAATAGAGCAACGTAAGGAGATGCAGTCCCATGGTATTCGGTGACAGACAATAAGTTCATACTCCATTTATTCCTTCAGGATACTAGAGCCCATGTGCACCATTGGTTTGGAATCAGGTTTTTCAACTCCCCTAGGTGAATTCTTTGTTCCCACCAACCCAGTTAAAGCTCCTGCCAGATATTCGCTTTCCGTCTTCTCAATTTCCTAAGCAACAGTAATGGCGCAAGAAGGCAGTGAGTAGGTCTGCCCTGACATTGTCTGCATGCACGTGGCCATTTGGAGAGGGAGAGATGACTCTCTCTACTCTCAGCTGTACCAGAGCATTTGGATGTTTCTTACAGTTAAATAGAAGGATTCCTTTAAACTATATCAAACGAATTATGCTTAATAAGACAAATTAACTAACGTTAGAAATGTAAATCAACTCAATGATCTGAAAGCTAAATGCTCCTATCTATTCCTGAAGATCATGGATGTGTACTACGAAGCAAACGACAACCTTTCCTGGTGTTTACTAATCATCTAACTAAAGTCAGTCTTTGATGTTAAACTATAAAAATGTGATTTTAGCTTCTATTATGTATTGGCATCAGTTAGAAAATTATTGAACACCATACCTTTAGATGTCTTGGTACGGCCGAAGGTAAGGACTGTCCGCTATCTCTCTTTTTAAATGTTCATATATGGTTATGTATTTATAGCTTTTACTAGGGAAGTCTTTTACCACGGTGATACTTCTACAAAAGCGAGAGGGTAGAAAATGGACCGGCTTCATGGATAGAGATGGTTCATCTAGGGAAGCTGAGAAACCCTGATGTTAAACTCATATAATGTATGGGTCTCAAGATACTGAAGGGATGAATAGTAATTAAACTAATTTCGGTCTCCGGCTACCATAAGACTACCTCTTCTGAAGTTATTCCACTGTCATGTGGGTTAAACATCTGGGTCAATGACTCGACGAATGGTCTCTTTCAAGAAAAAAAACCAACTAGTCTTGTCTGAGTATGCAATCAGTATTGCAGCTAACACATATGTAAAATGATGAGTCGTTAAACAGTTATTCCACTGTAGTTTGAAGCTCTTCAAGAGTATTAAAATGAAAGTCTAACTATGATAGTGAACGGTCATTCAATAGATTACTGCTTGGTCATTTAAAAGTATTTGGATCACCGCCGTACTGCATTGAACTATCCACAATATAATCAATATGTTTATATTGTCATTAGCTGAATGTGAATGCTGTAACTGATCAATAAATGTGAAGGTAAACACATAGCATTACACTATGTACAAAAGATTATCAGATTGCATAAAAGTCATTCCAGTTACATTCCAGTGATATTTTGTTTATCAACTGATTTTAATATTATTTTACTCTAATAAACTCATGTTCTGTTCTATACGTGATTCTTCATAGTTGGATCAGACAACTGAACTGAATGTGTTATGTGATCAACTGACCTAGTGTTCACTTTATTGATCCATTGTTTACTATTAACAGTCTGAACAATCTATGACTGTGAAAAAAAAAATCGTTATTATCAGTAAGAGGGTTCATGGAGATGGTGATAATTTTCATAGTTGAATTCACTTGTCAATCTAAGCTAGTGACTAGTTTGAAGATGGATTTCCTAAGGCTTTAACGAGAAGTTGTGATCAGTCGAGTCTAATCCGTATCCAATGTGAGATAGTTATCCAAATCAGACAATAAATTAATGGTAGCACAAGATTATAGATTAATTGAAGTTATACATTAACATGATTGAATACCGGTTCAGTAGCCTACAGGTTACACGTTCTCACACAAGACTGAGGGTCCTATGTTCGAGTTCATTTATCGAGGGATCGTAGATTAGCACTATTGAGGTCTCTCATACTAGGACGAAACGTCTATCTAGTGCTTGAAGGTTTTTCATGGTGGTCTAGCTTTAATAGACTCATGAATTCAACTAGTAACAATCGTTATTAGTTATGATATAACGACAGGATGAAAATATTTTCATTTACCGTAATATGATACTATAATATGATAACACATCATATGCTTGTAGTGACCTACGTTTACCAAGAGAACGCGATTGATTTAATGGAAACAATCATTATTATAACCAATTGTACCAGTGTTTGTTTTACTGTGCTCGTTTGTTTAACTGTGCTGAAGACAGCCATATTACTGCTCCATTATCTTTCGGTTGTGACATTGCACGGGTTCGGTTACTCTAGGTAACCACGCTTGTACTCCTTTGGCACGATCTCGGTATCCCTTCGATACCACGAGAACGCCAACAAATAAATCTCGACTACATCCATCAACTGCCTTCTGATATTTGGCTTACGGGGATTTTATCGGTTAACTGGCACGTAGTCTTCTTGTAGTGGTGTTCATAGTCAATCACTACTCGACTCCACTCTACAATTGGTGAGTACAAGTGGAATCAGCGGACAAGAGTACGAACATACGAGGTCACAATCTGCGGAGAGTAATGGCTGTCTTAAACAAACGAGCACAATAAAACAATCACTGGTACAATTGGTTATAATAATGATTGTTTCCATTAAATCAATCGCGTTCTCTTGGTAAAAGTAGGTCACTACATGATCGAAATTAGATTACCACTAAATTGGATAATTGATTAGTACGTTGCTCATACACTAAGTTCATATTATATCAGATACATGATTCATAACCAAGTATAGAGAGCCAGAACATACCTCTACACAATTACTCTACACAAACAAGTTTAAAGTAGAAGTCCATTATGGAAAACGAAATCACATTAAAAGATTAGTAAGATTATGCTTGTCAGTCTTCACTTAATAGCCAATCACATTTTAGTTTCCTCAAACTCCCAATGATTTACTGAATATAAACTATATTTAATTGATTACCTTCTGGTGTCATATCATCACATCGTATATCGGCAATATGACGTTGAGCACCAAATGACATTCCTTTTTGTGATGCTAATTTATTTGTTCCAGCTTGTAAACCAATAATACCTTCACCGGCACGTAATTTTTCTTCTGTCCATTGACGTGGTTGTGAATAAGTAGGTTTTGGTCCACAAACAGGACCTTGAAATCCATTACGTTGACACTATACATAAAAACAAATAATTTTCTATCATAAAGAATTCTCAGTTCAAATCTAAACAAAATTCAAGTTAGAAGTCTTCTATCTGAAGTTTGTGCTGATGATGTTGTTCAGAAGAACAATGAAAGCTCCATGATCAAAACATCCAACTTAGAGAACAAAACTCCCTGTTTTCTAACAACAATTAGTTACCATCTATATTGATCAATATGTGTTTATCATTTCTCTTTCCTTCCATCATATCCCTATGTATTAGTGATTTTATTTGATATGTTAATTACATAGTGAATCCCTCTCATCTCTTTAAAGATGAGAGTAGGGAGGAGGGAAGTATGAAAACCATTGTGGTGGTGGTGTTAAACTGTAATTAGATTCGCAACAGATTGCATACATTTTATTAAAGTAAGTACACATAGTTAAACTCCGCTTGTAGACCTTCTAGAGTTACTGCCAGTCCCAAGCCCGGGTAAATGAGGAGGGTTAAGCATGGGGTTAGCGACCCAAATCCCGTAGAAAACTAACTTGCTGAAAAAACGCTAACCAGGAACAATAATTCAAACCATTTAAACTCTGCCCTGGGAGTTAAAACATCTTCATTTAGAAGAGCTATGACACCCCATCGTAAAAGCCGAGTTCCTTAGAAAGTCACGAGGTTGATGCCCCATCTGACAACCACAGCAACCGCTAATTTAGATACATGGAATATCCATCTTATAACTAGGATCAAATGAAGATTATAAACCAGTGTGGCAAATTAGGATTATGATTCACAGTTGATGGTTAAGGTTAAGAATTAATTTCAAAGTTTTCATCGTGAACTGACATCAACTAGATTGAAAAAACGTTATTTAGTCAAATGAATGAATGAATTTCTCAAAAATATCCAAGACCTGTTATCCCTAATCTGATTAGTTTGTCCATAAAGTATAGTCACAACAAAATATCTGTAACAATATACATCAAATTTGAGGATAATACAGTAAAGATATTGAAAGAAATTAAGTTTTTGTCAAAAAGAAACGATAGGTCCTGGGTTCGAATCTCGCAAGGAGCGGGATCGTGAATGCGCACTGTTGAAGAGTCCCATACTAGCACGAAACGGCCGTCCAGGTCTTCCATGGTGGTCTAGCTTCAATTGACTCATGATTTTAGTCAAAAACTTGACAATCTCCAAAACACTTAAACTGAAAAAGAATAAAGTTCCTCGGTGTTCATTATCTGAAGAGATTATGAATACATACTTCTAAGAGGTTCCATATAGGAATAACAATGATGTGGAAATGAAGTGGAAACCTACTTCAGTTCCTAATTGTAATAGAGTAGCTAATACTTGTGCCATGTTTCTTGCTTCAAATAAATCAACAGTTTGAAATAAACATTCACGTGGTACACCATATGCTTCGGATAAATCAAGAAATCGTTGAATATTCTCCATCTGTAAATAAGAATTAATAAATAAATAAAAGAGATAATTGAGATGGTGGGAAAGACTTGTAGTTCAGGTGGATGATTTTGGTGAAGTTTAGTTGTCTAAACTGGATAGTTTGATCATGAAGCTTCCATTGTTCTTCTGAACGACATCATCAGCACAAACTTTAGGTAGAAGTTAGGAAATTTGAACACTTCACTTCTATTTGAAGTTTGTGCTGATGATGTTGTTCAGAAGGACGATGAAAGCTTCACGACTAAATCATTCAGCTTAGAGAATAAAACTCCATGAAAAAGAGGTGATAATGGAATAGAATAATTGAAAATTTGTATTGATGGTTACTGTCATGGATGAATATCACTTCACGTAATTTTAGAATCGAAAGTGCCATATGTAAATGTTTGTTTCTTGTATTGAAGTAGAACTCACTAACGAGTTTCCTAGGAACTGATTCTGAAAGCTTACTTAATACCATTGAGTCGAAGTGATGTTCCACCACAACGACAGTAATTCTTTTGATGTCATCATCTTTGAATGTAGTGTAAAATGGTTTCAATACATTTTATGAATGTAATTTCAAGGAGAATTCCAGGTAGTTTATTATTTGTCAACGTTATGGTCACTTCGCCGAGCGTTCAAATCTTTTGATAAAGAAATGTTTCGAATTTTATATTCCATCTATGTAAGACCACAGTAAGAGTACTGTAACCAAGCAGCTAGCCCATGTCTGGTAAAGGATACTAACTCACTTGAGCGTGTCCACCGTGTGGAACGAAATTTGAAAAGTCTTTCTAAACTCCCTTACGATAAGCGTTTAAAATGCCTAAACTTTTCCCCCTTGTCTTATCGTACGACGAGAAGTGACCATATACTGGCATTTCGTATCTTTAATTATGATTCGGGTGTTAATATGTCTTATCTTTTTGCTCCCTCCAGCACTAATAATCTCCGAGGTCATAGCCAGAAGGTTCATAAACCGTGATCTAATAAACTTAAAATGGGGTCCCGTTTTTCTCATCGAGTAGTTAATGATTGAAACGCCTTACCCAAACAAGTGGTATCAGCCCCATCAGTGAATATTTTCAAGGAGAAGCTGGAACTTCACTGGAAAGCAATCTGTCAGGATTAACACAGGTTCACCAACCTACCATCCTTATTACTGAAGACTGAATAAATAAAGGTGAAATATTATCGGTTTATGAAATTAGTATCGTAGTACGGTAGATATAAATATGACAAACATTTGTTAGTTAATCACTATTGTTTTTACTCCTTTCAAACATTCAACTAATTAGCTTAAGTTATAATCGCATAAGATATTCTACTGTGGTTTCGTATTAGATTCTTCATGAAGTCAGATGGATTTTCTTGACTGAACAAAGTTTCACCTAACTATTATCCTTACTCAGTGAAATGGTGACTTAGTGATTAAGGCTACAAAGTCCCTAGTTCTAATCCTGCACCACCTACACTTAGAATGTGACTCGAACTCAAGTATTTGAAAAAGTAAAATAAATGTTATATGGTATGTCTTCTCAATTGTACTGCATTTTTCTTTACAATAAATATCGATTTATATCAGATGGGTTTTGTGGATATTATAGTAATTTCAATGTTTTAAGATCATGAGTCCTGGGCTCGAACCTCGCAGAGGCGAGGTCGTGGATGCGCACTGCTGAAGAGTCCTACAATAGGACGAAACGGTCGTTCAGGTTTTCCACGGTGGTCTAGCTTCAACTGACTCATGATCTTAAACCATTGAAATATCGGTTTATTTATTCAGTGATTATGTAATCATTCCTCTTTTATTTCTTTCACAGTCAGAAGCTTCACTCATTTCTGTGGATTTATCTGTATTCATTTATTTGAACACATAAATATTAGTACAAAAAGAGGCATCAAATGCATATGTGCCACACAAATCACTTAATTTGTGTGTGGGCTGTAATACTATCCGGGTGCCCAGGTCGAAGTAGGTAGTTTTCTTAGACGGTCACACCCCGAGTCTTTGACCTAGGGATATAATCGACATGACAGTGGATCAACGTAAGGAGATGTAGTCCCATGGTGTCCGGTGACCAATAATTGTTTCACACAGCACTTGTTCCTTTAAGATCTTGGAGATTATGTATACCATTGGTTTGGAATTAGGGTTTCCCAACTCCCCTAGATGGATCCTCCATATCCACCAATCTGGTTTAATCCTCCACTGGACAATCGTTCTTCATCCCTTCAATTTCGTAAACAACAATAATGCCATGAGAAAGTATTACGTAAAACTTCCCTGACAATGATCGTATACACATGGTTATATGAGAGCATTTGGAAAAGGAGGCTGGACTCTCCCCACCTTTGGTTGTACCAGGACATTTAGGGGTGTCTCATACGGATACCAAACAACTCTTCAACTAACAACAATTTCTAATCTTAAATAAATCATTTTATTTACTAACTAGTTGCTAAGTGAATACACAAAAATTGTATCGAAAATAATAACAAATAAAGATTTTTTTGTAGAAAAAAATAACGCCAAGATTCAAAAGATTTTCACATTAATTTTTTTTTCTTTCTTTCAGTTTCTATGTTTAGTTTGTTTATGATAAAAAAAGAAAGTATTTTTCTTTTATAAAAAAGTAAAACAAAAATTTGTAAAATTATCTGCCTAACTTTCATATTAGTTGCCAACACAAATCTCCTTTTTTCAAAAAGGAATGAAGAGAAAAATAAATGAATTATCGTTTACACCATGGGATATATTGTGCATATGTGTATATATATATAGAGAGAGAGAGGGGGAGAGGTGTTTGTGTGTATGGATGATTATGTAACTGCATTTTCTGACATGTATATCTACACACACACACATATACATACATACACATATTTATATATAATAGTGATGATAATAATAATAAGACAAAGTATTACTTTTGATTTATTTATAGAACTAAGTATACTTCTATGCACTAATTTCTATGATTATAGTTTTACACCCTAATAGAATTGAAGGGAGAATAGATGTTACCATGATATATATTCATTCTATTATTCTGTATTAAAATAGCTAATAATAATAATAATAAGATAAATTCAATAATGACACTCATTGATTTCCTACTTTCATTGGTAGTAGTAGTAGTCATGCATTACTAAAATAGATAGTTCTAATTCTTCATATATGTTCATATGTCTTTTAGATACATTTATGATTATTAAACTATAATATGAACTGATATTACATAAATGTAATTCAATCTTCATCATTACATATCTATATAATTGTAGAAATTATTTGAAGGAAATGTATTTGACCTAAATTTTAGCATGGATTTGTATTGCTATGTAGGTTGTTCAATTTGTTTGATTATTAATGATATTAGAATTGGAATTTATGTTATATAACATTCATATTATATAGATGACCTGTTCAATATTTATAAAAATCCATTCTGATAATACTAAACAACATATACTTCATAGTGATTGGTTTTAAGCCCAATCGTAGTTGCCATTCTCTCGCAATTCTTGTTTAACTATATCGTAGACGTGCTTTTAGAGATAACACTTTACTCATCTAAATTCCCAGGGGTTGAACTTCTGCCAGGAGATTCACTTATCGAACTGATGTACGTACGTACTAAGTTCTACGTTGTTACGGACTGGCTGACTATTGACTTAGAATATACTGATGACATAGTTCTATTTGGTGAAGACACTGACAAAATGTAGAGTCTTCTGACCTCTGTAAGCAACAATGCAAGCATGTTCGGGATGCGATTCTCTCCCTCTAAATGCAAAATGTTGCCTCAGAATTGGGTTGCATAGATACCTGAACTAATGATAAGGAGTGAAGTAATTGAACGTGTTGATCGCTTCAATTATCTTGAAAGTCTCATCAGCGCTTCTGGTCTGGTGTGTGACGAAATCTCAGCACGGATACAGAAGGCTCGTCTAGCTTTTACCAACTTGCGTCATTTATGGCGTAGGGGAGATATCCGTCTATCAACCAAAGGACGGGTTTACTGAGCAGCAATTCGCTCCGTCCTACTTTATGACATGGAAACATGACCGGTAAGAGTAGAGGATATTCGTAGGTTACTAGTATTTGATCATAGGTGTCTTCGAAACATTGCTCGTATATCCTGGGACTATCGAGTAAGTAATGCAGTTGTTACGAAACGGGTACTAGGTGGGGATGACAAATCAATTGATGACGTAGTGAAACTTGATCAGTTGGGATGGCTGGGACACGTGTTACGTATGCCCAACTACCGACTGCTTCGACGTGCTGTTTTATGGTGTAGGAGTAGGTTGGAAGAAAGGTAGAGGCGACCAGACCAAAACATGGCACGAGTCCATGAACTCACTGACAAGTAGACTGAGCCATGTTGGTAGGTGTAGACTAACCTGATAGGAATCCGCGAGATGATAGCAACCGATCGTTAGAGACCCTGAATGACATGGCTCAAAATCATTTTCAATTGTGCAAGTGCATTCACTCTTTGTGTTCTACCATATTCTGATCTTCTGGATTCTTCATATCCCTTTATTTTTTCTCTTTTCAAATTTATTTCACTGTATTATACTCTTTAAGTTACATCTCCAAACCCTAATCTTTCCGATTACTGCTTATACTTTCACTACCTCTATCAGTATGGGATTGGAATCGACCACTGCACCACTGTGGTAATGTGGTATGACAACTCGAACTGACAAGACAAAACTACATTGGTATATAAAATGAACACTCTATATTGCCTTGTCATGTTGGTATCTAATGTGACAGATTTACTAAAGATATCGGCAACCTTCATTAAATACTTCGTAATCAGAAGATTTCAGTCATTTCTCCTTTCATTTTATGTGTAAGTGTTATATGTTAAATTGTAATCTTCTTAAAAATTATCATTTTAAGCCTTATCCTTCACCTGTATACAACTGACGCTAGTCTTAACAATAAAATAACACACTGTAAAGTTTCTCTCTAATATAGTAGTAGTTTTAGGTTATTTCTTTCAACACTTTAGCTCTGACATTGGTACTGTAGTGTTTGTTACTAATGTTGACAGATACAAGTCGTATACATCATCAATCGAATGTGAAACGTCTGGAGGCAAAAGGTTAAGAAGATCGAAGAAAAGCAAACGAGAACACAGAATGATTATTGTGGAAATGAAGAAACAGTGAAGTCTGAGACGATTGATTGACATTTTGCAAATGAAGGATTTACTATATGGTTCTGAAATTTTATTAAGAGATTATATAATGTTGTATTCAAATACATTCGATTGTCCCTGTTTTATGTTCTTATTCATTACAGTACGTCAAAAAGTTAACAAATGGTAATGTAAATTCATAATCTATCAACATAATATTGTATCCCTTGTGGAATCGTGAATGTACACTGTTACTGAAATATCCTATTACTATGATAAAACAGCTATTCAGTCCTTTCAGGTTGTTCACATTTATGGCATGCAGACTGGTCGTAAAAGTACTGGTGAGAAGGCACTCAGGAAACAGTTAGCTGCTAAAGCAGCACGTAAGAGTACATCAGCTACTAGTGATGTTAAGAAACCTCATCGTTATCGTCCGGGAACAGTTGTCCTACGTGAGATGCATCGTTAACAGAAGTTCACCGAGCTACTCATACGCAAACTACCCTTCCAGTATTTAGTATGCGATATTAAGCAAGACTTCAAGACCGACCTACGTTTCCAAAGTTTGACAGTTTCTGACCTTCAGGAGGCAAGCGAAGCCTACCTTGTTGGCTTTTTCTAAGACACTAACTTTTGTGCCATCCATGTCAAACATGTCACTATTATACCAAAAGACAAACAACTGGCTCGTCGAATTTGTGATGAACGCACCCAAAGTCGACCTATGATACGACTGTCCTATGAAAGCTAGTTACATTTAATCTGTGATATGAAACTTTAAATTAAATATTCTTCAAAACTTTTATGGTAGAGAGAATATTGAAGAAAGTGTAAGGCTTGAGACTAGTTTCATTGTATAACTATTAGATAGTTGTATTATTGTGTTTCTATAGTCACCTCACTGTTATATTTCAGTGGACGTACTAACTATTGTATTACGTTTGACTATTCCTTAATTCTTCCTATTAAATTATTTATTATTTGCTTTGCTTTTAGCCACTTTTAGTGAGATTATGTTTAAAGTATCGTTTCTTCTTTGAGGAACTTTTTGACCAGATAGTTAAGCGTTCTTGCGTAGAACCGAAGGTCTTGAGCTTGATCCTCTCTATGGAGTCCTATACTGGTACAAAATAGCTGTCAAGTACATCCGTGTATTCAATGTTTATTCAGTTCATGATATCATTAACAAGCTAATGTTTCAATGTTTGAAATCATAAGTCAATTGAAGCTAGACCACTATGGGAAACCTGGAAGCACTGGATGGTTGTTTCGTCCTCTTGTGGGATTCCTCAATAGTGTGCCTTTTAGTGCGTCCAGGTTTTCCATGGTGGTCTAACTTCAGTTGGCTCATGATCTCAACTACTGAAATTACTATAATGTCCACAAAAAAACCCTTCTGATCTGAATGTAATGTTTGTTTAAATAGCATTTTAAATTACATTTAGTGCTTTTTCATCATAGAATTTTGGACACTGATAATACAGTAATAATGTATTTAGGTGTATTAGGCAAAATAAAGGTAATAACTATAAACAGAGATAAAGTAAACATTGAAACAATTGGGTTAAAGAACATAAAGAACAAAGTAACCTCCTGCTTTGTTTACATCTACATGAACACCAGTCAACTGCTAAAAACACTATAGTATCACATCACTTATATCAATGCGACATGAAGGATTGTAAACATAAGTTCTAACGAGCAAGTGTCAAAATGTTGGACAGGAAATACAGAGAATATTTAGAATTTTGGGACTCAGGACAAACATCAATCAATAAGCATACGGATAGTGACTTAATCAACCAATTAATCAGAGGAAGGAAAAACACCTAATAAGATCAAAGATCATATCAACAGAGAAAACAATCAAAATAGATATACAACACACAACATAACAAGATATAAGTCAATTATAGAAGATCGTAATTTCAAGGTTCGAATCCTGAGTGTGGGATCGTATGAATGCACCGCTTAGGTGTTCCACACTACGATAAAACAGCCATTCAATGATTCCATTCTTTCACTGGTGATCTTATATAGATCAGTGAATGATTTTAATGAAATTTTAAAGAAATTCTGACGGCTTATTTCTCCTTGAAGTACATGTTGACAGTGTTAACCAAAACAAATAAGTTTTAAAAATAATCTGTCCACCTCAGAGGAATTCTGATTGGAGAAATAAAAGTTCAGTGTCTTAATCAATAAATTTTACTCACTTTGAAAATGATAATTTACGACTGTATTTTCATAACCACATTTAAATTAATGATAATATGAATATCATCATTTTGAGTGCTTTTGTGGAGATTGTGGAGATCACGCAACTTCGTGGATTGGTTGAGGTTAGATATTAACACCATTGGATGCCGGCTCAGTGGTCCAGTAGGTTAAGCGTTAGCGCGCCAGAATGAAGGCTCTAGGTTCGAATCCCGCGAGCGGGATCGTGGGTACGCACTACTAAGGAGTCCCCATACTAGGACTAAACGGCCGTCCAGTGCCTCCAGGTTTTCAATAGTGGTCTACGATCAATCGGTTCATGATCTCAATCAAAAACTTAACAATCTCCACAACCCCTAAACTAGTAATTTAATAGTTAGATTTATTAGTCGATCTAAACTAGATCACCATTAAAAAAACTGTGAGCATTGGATCACCATTTCATCCTAGTATGAGACTCTTCAGCAGTGCACATCTACAATCCCACATGCAGGACTTGAACAAAGGATCTTCTATCTCGTGTGTGAACTCTTAACCTCAAGACCATTGAGCCGATATCTAACGGTATTGAATTTGGATCAGTTAAAGTTATACATTATCACTGTTGGACACCGGCTCAGTGATCTAGAGATTAAGCGTTCATATGCGAGACCGAAAGTCCTGGGTTCGATTCCCGCATGTCGAATCATGAATGCGCACTGCTGAAGAGTCCCATACTAGAACTAAACGGCCGTCTAGTGCTCTTAGGTTTTTGATGATGGTCAAACATGGATCCATTCATAATATCAATCAAAATCCAACAATCTCCATAACCCTATACTGGTAGAATGAAATGTGTCTATTAACAATCATAAATAGAAAAATCAGATAATCATATGCTATGAATCCTTTTTCCTTTTTTCAGTGAATAAACTAAACTATTAACAATACTAGTCAGCAAAATTTCTCACTTGTTTAAATGGTGCAGTTCCTGTGTTTGCATTTATTGGTCTACGTATTGTTTGAGCTTTTGGTGGTAAATTTGGTGTACGTTCATATACAGCATTGATAAGTCTACAAATTGAATGTTTAAAAGAGAAAGTAATAATAATAATAATAATAATAATAATAATAATAATAATAATAATAATAATAATAGTGAAACTACAATCTCTATGTAATGACATGGAGACAGGTATCTACCTCAGTATGGATCGGTTGAATCATACATTAACACCGTTGGATGCCGGCCAGCTCAGTGGCCTAGAGGTTAAGCGTTCGTGCATGGGACCGAAAAACCTGGGTTCAAATTTCGAGGGGGTGGGGTCGTGGATGCGTATTGCTGAGGAGTCTCACAATAAGACGAAACGGTAGTCGATAGCTTCCTGGTTTTCAATAGTGTTCTAACATCAATCAGTTCATGATCTCAATCAAAAATTCATAGTTCATTTAATTTTAATTTTAATATATTTTATTGATCAAAAAATTAACAAAATGACCAACAGGCTACTTTTCATTCATATTAGTTGTTTGGATCTCCCCATTAATGCTTAAGATTGAGACTAATCAGTCTCTTTTTGTTATATGTGTATTCTGTACGAACTGCCTTGAAATTACCAATAAGCATTAAAACAGTGATGGAAAGATGGTAATTAACAGTGATATCCAGGACGTGCGCCTCGTCCTATTTGGGACTCGTCAGTGACCTGGACTCCACTGCTACCCACCAACCATCACTTCTTAAAGTGACTAGTAGACTGACTGATCTATCTTTAGTTTTGTTGAAAGAGATCATGATATTCTATAAAGAATCTACCTATACCAATCTTTTCTAGTATATTCAATGAAAACTGACAACTCAGTAGTCAGCAAAGATATCATCATTTGACTGAAGGTCAAAATGTGCACCTGATGTAATTAGTTGAATTTAAATTACGGACGATAACCTACTATATTTAGACAACTCTGACACAATGGCACTTTAATGATGACAACAGTACACGACTAAGAATAGAGAAGACAATGACTTTTTAAGACAGTTTTTATGTCTCAATATAGGATTGTATCCATGTATCAATGACCTAAATTCAATACTAGAACGAAGTAACTATCCACTATTCAATTGCTTTTCAATAGTTCTCAATCTGTTGTCAACACGTAATACATGTACAATAAAATAGATAAGGTGATATTTGTCACAGAATGATCTCGGTTGATGAGAGGAGAACACTGTATCCCTCAATAATGCATAGCCATAAACAAATAGAGCACTGAACCTTAAACCTTCAGTTATCAATACGGGCGTTTAACCATAAAGCTACTGAGTTAGAATCCAGTGAATCATTTTCATAAGTTTACTTAGTTTGTGATGTAGCTTGACGATCATTTATGATTACTGTTTCATTCCAGACACATCTGGACTTCACCAGTTACAATTTCTCACTAGAACTTCTGGCAGTTTCCTACGAATTAACGCCAACCATACTGCATAATGCACGCGATATCAAGTAACTTAGACTAGTGGCCATACTACAACTTAATTAATAGAATTCGATCAGCACTAAAGGGCCAGACAAATACGACATTGATCATTACTCAGTAACCGATTAATTGTAAATAGTTAGATCTGGCAGTTGAATTTTGTTCCGAATGTCTGGTCAACGACCTACAACAAACGTAGTGATTCTAATCGGTTACATATATGTTGCATTTGACCACATATTGCTATATTATTCAATTGTATTAGGATACCAAAATTTCGATCTTATTTCACGTGAATGACGATTGAGTTTGAATAAGTTGCCGACACAGGCGATATTCAAAGCTCTTGTAACATCCAATCGCGTTTGTTTTTAGATAGAAGTATGTATCCTTACTGTGAAGAGAAATATACTCTGTTGACAGGTATTCCATCATCTAATATTCTTTCTGCTGAGCAGAAGCTGTCAGTCAGTCACATTATACCACTAAGTGCTATCTATTTATTCGTAAAATTTTCAACTCGTAACAACAATCCAATAAGGTGAGGCTGAACCAAGGTCAGATCAACTCATAGTGTTGAGAATAACATTTAAAGTTTGATAGAATTAGTTGATCGTTTAAATAACAGGCAGAAATAACGATCATTAATATGGACGATAATATCACAACACTTAATTAAATAAAAACATAATGAAAAAAAATCCACGATAAACACCACCCACTGAATACATCTCAGTCCTACAGGAGGTCAATCGCGATCTGGACAACTCAATGGAAACATCTCTTACTGTGAAGCTGAGTGACATATGATCGAATCCGTCATGGAACATCAGTTCCCTCAATATTGCATGCACACCTTGCTGATAAGTGCCAAATAGAATGAAACTAGGATCTAGGGAATTCCTATTGACTATCTTCAACCACTACCTTACATTCGTCTGGTGGTCTAGGGGCATGATACTCGCTTCGGGTGCGAGTGGTCCCGGGTTCGAGTCCCGGTCGGGTCCGTACTTTGACTGTTGTTGCTACCTCAACATGGTGGTCGGGCTCCCCTATCGTGATGAAGCAACCGAGCTATATTGGCTGGAACAACCGTTTCTCAAGGTCCTACCATGTCAGACAGGTCGGTTGAAGAACAGTAAGGCTAAAAGCAGCAAACCCAAGGTCCGAAAGCGAAGTCGTACTGCTGACTGTACAGAGGTGTGACAGTAGTAAGATGTTTCCTTTAGACAACCAGCATGACAGTGATGCTGCTTCCCCACTAGGAGGGGTGGAGTTAGAAAAGGTCGACCCTAAAAATGCACACATATTAAAAGGTTGTGTGTGACCGACCCCAAACAGTCGTCCCTTGTGCACTGCGGTCACGTTCCCAGGTCACTAAGACCACCTTTAATCCAATTTCCTTTTCAAGTACTTCCAGAAGAACCCTTCCACGGTGTGGGAAACCGGGAAGTGATAACTGCCCTCGTACCTCTAACAGCACTCAAGATCACTGTATTTATAAGACCTTACATTGACAAATATCATAACAGCTTTATTGTTAAGAGAAGAACAATAGGCCGATTAATTGAATCTATATACATGATTAAGGAATTAAATTTAATTATCAGTCTATCTGTTACATCATAAGTAATTTGATGTAATACATAATCATGAATATTTAAGAAGTATACAGCGATAACAACAATAAACCAATTCTTTCTTACTCAACAAGTATTTGACCATTTTTTAATGTTCTTTGAACATTTTCACGTCCAAGAGGAATATTTTGCCCAGTTAATTGTTGTATCCATCCCATTACTTGACGTTCTGCATCTGGATCATATCTACTATTCAACTGGAACCATGATACATTAAAAATACAAACAAAAATTAAGGGAAATTTGTAACATGAATAAATCACATTGTGATAATGTTACATTCTTAAAGTTGAATAATTAAATTATGAAATCATCATCATCCGTATTAATTCTATATTGAAATGTATTGTTTTCAATGATTCAACAAGTTAAATAGATCCATTCATTCTGTGACAAGACTCTAATTTATGAACGACGAACGAATTCCCTGTGAATCGATCGTACGTTAGCATTAAGCACTGAAGTTCGCGCCATAACCTTGAAATCTCTAAAACGCCTCTGATTGGCTCGTCCATAAATTAGAGTCTCGCCAGTTCTATTCCCGTAGAATGTTTCTTTATCAAATGTAAATGATATTTGTCATGATTTTGGTGGAGTTTTGTTCTCTGAACACGTTTTTTTAAGTAAATAAACAAATTAATAAAAATATAAATTAATGTCTGATATATTAAGAGTGACGGTGAGATGTCTATACTCCTCCATAAGAGATAACAGAAGTAAGGAATACTGAATCAGTTAGAAATCGTTTAAATGACTAGTTCATTAGTTCATAGTATATAAGAACAATCATTTCTTTTTTCATGTTCAATACAAATGAAAATATTCAACATTTTCAAACATTTTACACCATTCGTTTAGTATTACATTGCTTCACATACTTACTTACTTACTGACTTACGCCTGTTACTTCTGATGGAGCATAGGCCACAGACCAGCATCCTACAACCCACTCTGTCCTCGGCCTTCTTTTCTAGTTCCATCAAATTCTTGTTCATTCTTTTCATGTCTGTCTCCATTTCTCGGCGGAACGTGTTCTTTGGTCTTCTCCTTTGGCCTTTAGGATTCCATGTGAGGGCTTGTTTTGTGACGTAGTTGGGTGATTTCCTCAGTGTGTGTCCTATCCACATTCAGCACTTCTTCCTGATTTCTTCCTCAGCTGGGATCTGGGTTTTTTCCCACAGTTGGTTGTTGCTAATAATGTCCGGCTAACGAATCCGAAGTATTTTGTGTAGACAACTGTTAATAAACACCAGTATCTTCTGGATGATGGCTTTCGTAGTTCTCCAGGTTTCCACCCCATACAGTAGAACTGTCTTGACATTTGTATTGAAAATCCTGACCTTGGTGTTGGTTGACAGTTGCTTTGAGTTCCAGATGTCTTGTGGTTGTAAATACACTGTTCTTGCTTTACTGATCCGCGCTTTCACATCTACATCAGTTGCTGCATATAAGATTATGCAATTTTTACTAAGAACTCTATTTCAATCATTTATACCCTATGAATACACATTTGTGTAGTAACTTAACTTTCGGAATGAAAAAGAGAAAAATTGACATTCACTAGTGAAAATTATGCACTTATATACAGTATTTAATCAGAAAATGAAAAGTTCCAGATATTGTACATATAAAGACCATGGTTGGTAAGATATCATCATCAGCAACAGCCTACTATGGGAGAGAACAAATCAACTTCCAGCTGAGGGGGAAATTGGGAAAAAATATTGAAAGTGCATAGGATACAAATTACAGAAATCATCAAACTGCATCACGAGTCAAATATTAACTTCGAATCTTGAATGGAAACAGAAAAGAGGAAGGCCAAAGAACACACTATGTCGGCAATTGTAAGCAGACAAGAAAAGAATGAATAGCAACTAGAAACAACTGGAAATGAATTGTCCGTGACAAAGTTGGATGGAGAATACTGGTGAGCGACCTATGCTCTTCCATGAGGGTTAACAGTCGTAGAAAAACAATATATATATATATATATATATATATATATATATATATATATATATATATATATATACCAGGAAGATTTCAAGTTCCTGGTCTTTGTTAATTAATGTTAATTTCTATCTTAAAATAAATGATGACCTATAGTCCTTTTTTGAATCCATATTCCTAAATATGCTTTAATATTACGTTATAATTTGGGATTGCTCATATTTCAACACACATATCACAACCAGAGTTTAGACCTCGAACCGTAGAGGCCTTCAAAGCTTACACTACTGAGGAGTTCTGTAATAGAACGAAACGATTGCTAATGCTTGTTTAAATGAGGTTAGTCCATGATGTGGAATTACAAATTCAACAACCTTCACATAACCTTCTACTTAAAGAGTGGACTTACTGGATAAAGCGTTGACTTTACTTTATTGCTAATACTTCCAAACTGTATAGATTATACTCTGTTTATCACATTATCTAGTCAAATGGATATTTCATTATAATGTGAATTTAAAAGTTGATGACATTTTAAACAACCACTAAGTGAATAAGTGAAAATGACCATTCAATCTTTCTGTTACATCAACTAGACATATACACATCCTGATGAGATTCAAACTTCAATACTACTCAATTTCAATTTATTAAGTAGTTTCTAGATTGTTAATAATGAAATATAGATTTCGTCTGTCAATATAAATAGTATACATCACAGTAATAACTATCCATACAATACTTATTACATATTACCAATCTTCTTTTTTTAGAACACTAGATAATCAATCGAGTACTTTCTTGAACTTATGACTCACTTGATTAGATCCATGTTATATAAGTTTATAGTACAACATAAAGAATATCACATTATATACACATCTGCTCACTAGTGACTGACTTCAAGAGATACCCTTGAAGTTCTAGTGAGAAGCCGTTACCAGTGGAGTTCAACCAGGTTTGTTGTAAGATATCAACTCACTGAAGACAATAGTGCACGGTAACGCAACTTCGTCGATTTATTGAAGTCAGATATTAACACCCCTGGAAACCGGCTCAGTGGTCTAGTTGGTTGAGCGCCCGGTGCGAGGCTGATAGGTCCTGAGTTTGAATCTCGCAAGGAGCGGGATCGTGGATACGCGCTGCTAAGGGTGTCCCGCACTGGGACGAAACGACCGCCCAGTGCTTCCAGGTTTTCCATGGTGGTCTAGCTTCAATTGACTTCAATCAGTGAAAATTTCTAAAATCTCCACAACCCCCCCTGACATTTAAAATATTCTTGTTACAGAGTTTACGAAATAAATTTAACAGGGATTTCTAGATAGAGAATGATATAACAACAGTTAAGTAGATGTATCAACTTAGAACAATGTCAAAATAGCACAAATCAAGTAATTTATAATTTAATAGTTTAATTCATGAGTCAATTGAGGCTAGATCATTATGGAAAACCTGAAAGCACTGAATGGCTGCTTTGTCTTAGTGCAGATCCACGATCCCGCCTCGCGTGGTTCGAACTCAGGACCTACAGGTCTCGTGCGAGAGCGCTCAGTCACTAGACCACTGACTCGGTGCTAATGTCTAACTTTCAACCAATCCACGAATTGTATATTAGAAGCATATTTGTACTAACTAGTTGAAGAATAAATTTCAGAATATCCCATTTTCATCTACTTGTTCATCCATTACACTGAATAGCTGATTTCATTACTATTTTTGGATTCTATAATAATATGAGCCCATAACTCCATATAACTGAGTCGAACTCAGATACTGTACAATTCATAATCTATAATTGTTCATATTAGAACATTGAAACCATTTAAATAATGTAAAGAAGATCAATACTCGAATTACATGGTGATTTAATTAATCTACCCACTTCATACTATTCAAACGTGTTTCTTCCTAAGTCAGTCAGCTGCAATGTATGACCAGGGACAAGTAAGCATCAGTCAAAGTTGCTATACCTCATTAGTACAACAAGATGATCAGCAAATTCATAGTAGTAACTTTAATGGTAGTAATATATAACAGAATGGTTGTGTATAAGGATATAATACAGGAAGAAAGAATTGGTTGGTAGAATGTAAGAAATAAAGCAAATTTAATCTCATAGTTTAAGGGAAGACAAAGAATGTATACAGCTACGCCATTGTGATCGATTCTGAGCCATGTCATCAAGAGTCTCCACTCATTGGTTAAGACAATCACGCGGACCTCAACCAAGTAGTCTACACTTACCAACATGTCTAAGACTAGCAGTTAGTGACTTCAATCACTGATACCACATTGTGGTTTGGCCACTCCTAACTTTCTTCCATCCATCTCCAACACTAATCAGCATTACAAGTCATGGTAATCGGAGTTCAGGCATACGCAGTACGTGGCCCAACTATCTCAGTCGATCAAGATTCATAACCTTATCAACTGATTTACTGATTTACACTATTCATATGTTTAAATCCATAACTGAATACCTCTGAAATCAAATGGTTTTAAACATTAAACACAACTATATACATAGAGAGTGTACACAATGTATGATCATCCATTTCATTACATTTCCCTATAAGCAAGGATTATTTTTTTATGGTATCCGTATATATTACTGATTACAAACGAGAAATGAAATATAAAATACATACAGAATATATGTTATATCAAATAATTATAGACAAAAAATGTATAGTGGATAACAGTGGAATACAGGATGCGCATTTCGTTTCATTTTGAACTTATCAATTGAATGTACTAATCATGTCCTAGAATAATATTCACTCTAGAAACTCAAACCTAATACCATTTACGTTAATCACTTAGTAAACATCAAAGTGATGGTATGTGAAGTGAACTATATTGAATTCAAGTTAATACAATAGAATGAACATCAACTCTGAGATGCAAGTACATCCAGTTGACAAGTCCTAAATAGGACAAAGTGTCATGCAATCTGGATTCCACTGCTGTTCACTATCATACTTGTGAATTAAGGCAATTTCAAGGCACATATATGTCAATACGAGAGAGAAAGACTGGTCAACACATCAATTGAAAGATTCAACTAAACACAACAATATCAAATAATGATAGAAAATAATTTACCTTTCTAGAAATTGCTACATCAATTCCAAAATCTTGTATACGAGTAGCCATTATAATGATGATGATAATGAAGAGGAGGATTAATGATAATCAATGATAATGATATAAAAGAAAGTAACTTTAAAAATGAAATTCTAACACAAGATCAAATAGTTAAATAATTAAAATGAATGATCCTATACATTTGTCGTTAAGACTAATACCTACAGACATACATACATACAACATACATACGTATAAACACACACACACACACACTACACATAGAAGCACATATTTTAATGTAGGGAACAACAATATCCTATAAATTGATTATTATAATACACTTTTTAGATTGGTGATCTAGACATATTCAATAACTACATTAAAATAATTTGATACACAGTAGAAAAATGTGCACTATAGTGAAATTACACCAATAGTAATTGTAAGAATTTGAATTATATCGTCCTCCCTCCCCCACCCTCCACCTCGTGCGTGCCTTTTTTTATACACAAAAATGAATTAATATTTACATAACTGAGATGATTATGAATCCATACACCTCCGCATAAAATCACACACGCACACACACATATATATAATGACATACATGATTACTGGTTAGAGGCCTTTTTTATAGTAAGTTTGTTTTCTACAAGATGCAGTTGCTGACCCTATGTCCACCCTACCACATCTTTTTTTCATATGGATTTAAGACCGGCAATAGTTTTAGAAGAACTACAGGCAGAGTTCTATACATAATTAGCTTAGATATGATTACTAAAAATAAATCTTTTCCTTTAATTAGATTTTTGTCCATTTAAAGATGGTGCTACATATATGTACATATATATATTAATATATGTGTGTGTGCATGTGTGCCAAATATTAACCAATCATATGAAAGTCTACTGATTAGTTTTTTAATTTAGCCAATCAGATTATCAGATTGAAATAGAACAACGAAATAAATTCTCAGACTGGAATAATCAATAATATCCTATTACTTTAAATGACTTGTTTCTGTCCACTATATGACCGCTATGGATCAAGTGTGATAGAACCGAGCTATATATTGTCTTGACATTACCTTTTCCTAATCATGAAGGGAGGTGTTCACTAACTCTATGGTTCGGTTGCTTGATTTCTATTGTCATTACGTTGATGACATTTTCATCACTTCCGAACTACAAGAACTATTTAATAAAAAGCATCCTACAATTAAATTTACATATGAAGAGGAACTAGATAATAGATTGAAATCATGAGTCAGTTGAAGCTAGACCACCATTGAAAACCTGGAAGCACTGGACGGCCGTTTCATCCTAGTATGGGACTCCTCAGCAGTGCGCATCCACGATTCCGCACCCCGCGGGATTCGAATCCAGAACCTACTGGCGTTGCGCGCGAGCGCTTAACCATTAGACAACTGAGCCGGCATCCAACGGTGTTAATGTCTAACTTCAACCAATCCACGAAGTTGTGCCACCATATACCATTGTCTTCAGTGAGCTGATATCTCACAACAGACCTGGTTGAACTCCACTGGTAACGGCTTCCCACTAGAACTTCAGGAGTATCTCTTGAAGTCATTCACTAGTGAGCAGATGATTATTATCAGAAGGGGTTTGTGGAGACTTTAGAAATTTTCACAGATTGAAATCATGAGTCAGTTGAAGCTAGACCACCATTGAAAACCTGGAAGCACTGGACGGCCGTTTCAATCTGTGAAAATTTCTAAGATCTCCACAAACCCCTTCTGAGAACTAGATAATAAACTACATTTCCTTGACGGTTTGTTAAACAGAAAACAAAACGGTCCTATCAATAGAAGTGTATATAGAAAAAGTTCTTCGTCAAGCCAATACACACATTTCTTAAGCTTTGTACCCCTTCATTATATGAGAAACTTAGTCAAATATATGACAAATAGAGCTATTAAGATATCCTCAGTCAATACAATCAATAAAAAATTAGAGCTCCTACATAATATGTTGATTGAAGTGGGTTGGTTTCTTGAAGAAACACTTATGTGTAACAAACAAGAAAATAGCGACATCAACGGCTAGTGAGAAACCTCTCTTCCTGAATCTGCAATTCAATAGAGATGTAGCGGATGATGTACTACGTGATAGACTGACTAGAACAGTGAAGAGAACGTTTAATGCACCAAACGTTTGTCTATCGTGCTCGGCCCGATCTATGGAGATTCTTCAACTAAAGAATAAGTTACCTGGTTATGTATCTACGAATTCAGCTGCTCCTATTTAGGACTCGTCAGCTGGATGTACTTGCATCTCAGATTTGTTGATGTTCACTCTGGGACTCGAGCCCAAAACCGTTCACTTTCAATGCTATCATGTTCTCCATTTAGCTGCTGAGTCCTGATAGGCACTTTCTTGTGCAATGGGGTGAAGTTTAAATTCACTTGGTATTCTTTACTTGAATCTTTCCTTATAAAGCTTGTGAATGAAGGCGATATCGAAACAATCCGCGAAGTATACACATACGCTAATAAGAGAGAGAGGCTGATCTATTGTGGTCCTAAACCCCAATGGGAAGATTCAAGCAATAATTCGATCGAATATCGCACATTGTTAATAATTATTCATTATCGCTTTCTTTGCATGACTGACGTGATTGAATGGGTAACCAACACAAATTGTACTGAAAAACAATAGAAAGCAATAAAAGCAGTGATTGGATGTAGTTCTTTTCAGTAACTAATACCTTGATGAGTTACGGTAACATCGAAACAATAATATTCAACATTCGACTATAAAACATTATTATTTACTAATTATTACCCGAAGGGGGTTTTTGTGGAAATTGTAGTAATTTATTAGTTGAGTTCATGAGTCAATTGAAAGTAGACCACCATGGAAAACCTGGAATCACTGGATAGCTGTTTCGTCCTACTGTAGGACTCTTCAGTAGTGTACATTTGTTGTAGAGAAGATGAAGTGTGACTAGAAGTGGAATTCAGGACGCACAATTCGTCTTATTTTTGGTCTCATCAGTCGAATATACCTGCATTCTGAAATTGATGTTCGGACATATTTCTACGCTGTACCCAAGTACAACAACATTAACTGACAACACAATTTTCTATTCTATGATTAAGTAATTTTGTATGGTACTATCTCTGAAAATATTATTAGTAATCTCAAATATCAAGCTAAAAATAGTCAATAAATTTTGATAGCTTCTACCCGAGCTAACAAATGCTCAAGAATTTATGTTCGACGAGTTCAAATACAATAATGAATGAGATTTATCATCGGTTAACATAAGATATTTGTAGCAACCTTCTTGAATATCTCGGCTACCTATTCCTCCCTACTATCTAGATATTTTAACAAGTTATCTATTTTCTTGTTTGTTTTAACACATCATTATGTCTATCAAACGCATAACCTATTCTTACTTATTTCAATACATAAATATTGGTACAAAGGGGCACCGAATACATATGCGCCACACAAGTCACTTGATTTGTGTGAGTTGTACTATTCAGATTGTAGCGTTAAAGCCTATATGGTGTCTGGTTCTCCTGTGAAGCAGGATTGAGCTGTACTGCCCGGTTTATAAAATTTAAGCCTGGTTGGTGTCTGGCTCTTCTGTTAAACGGGATTGAGCCGTATTGTTTGGGTTGTCACGTGAGAGTCTGGATGATGTGGTGTCTGTTCCTCCTGAAAATCAATGTAAAATTACCCTGGCCCACAAGGGTATATTATATAACTGTGTGAACTTTAAAGTCTACATTATACTCAATAAATACTGATGAGTAATATGAAAAAAAAACAAATAGTTCTAGTGAGAAGCCGTGATCAGTGGAGCTAATCTATGTCGGGTAGAGACAGGTATCTACCTCAGTACAATGGAACTTGGTCGCGCAATTTCGTGGATTGGTTGAGGTTAGAAACTATCACCATTGGATGCCGTCTCAGTGGTCCAGTTGGTTAAGCGTTCGCGCGCGAGACCGAAGGCCCTGGGTTCGAATCCCGCTTGTGGGATCGTGGATGCGCACTGCTGAGGAGTCCCACAATAGGAAAAAACGGCCGTCCAGTGCTTCCAGGTTTTCAATTGTGATGGTCTAACATCAATCGGTTCATGATCTCAATCAAAAACTTAATAATCTCCACAACCCCTAGACTAACAAATAAATAAACTCCTCCGCAGTGCGAAACGACCGTCCAGTGCTTCGAGGTTTTCCATGGTGGTCTAGTTTCAACTGACTCATCATCTTAACCATTGAAATTATTATAATATCAATCTGATATTCAATAATTAAACAAGTATTGATTTAATATTACGTAATAATCAATAATTGTTTATCCATTAAAACTATTCATTAAAACAAAAGTACTTTCCTAAAAGTTATATCCTTAAAATTAGTTCAGTCTAAATGAAATCCTCTTTAATTTACAGTTTATTTCCAAAAATATGTTTGTATGATTGAGAATTACTATTAAAACTACACACACATACATACACACATACAAACACAAACAGACAAACAAACAAATTCTTCCATGATTTTATACATTTTTCTAAAATCTAGAACTGACCAAAACTATGCCTTGGATACTTACTATGGTTATCTAACAATTTCTTGTGTACAGGTTTAGGCACACATATATATACACACACACGTGCGCGTCTCTGTGTGTACACACATATATACACACAATTCAAAAATATGTAATATCAGAATAATAAAAGGGGTTTTTTTTATCATAAATGGATAAATAGTTTACTGAAACTGTGTCCTATTTAATACGTATTATATTTACAGTTCTTTTCTTTTTTTGGCTTGGTGACTATTTCACATCTTCTATTATCCATAAATTGTGTTTTCAAAAACCAAAAAAAATTTTTGAAATGAAAAGAAACAACTGAAATCAAATGATTTGTTGTTTCCTCTTTCCCTCTCGCCCCCCTCTCTCTCTCTTTATCACTTAGAAGGTTATGTAATCTTTGATTGAAAGTAGATTATTTTAAATAGTAAATTGTTTTTCTTTTCTTTTTGAAGAGAATAAGGAGGAGGTGTAGGGAGAAGGGGGGGGGCGAAGTAATAAATAATAATAGATAAATTGAATTAGGCTACTTATTTTTTATTTATTTTAAAAAAATGGTATTCTGTGATACACAATTTGTTTTTCTTCATAGTAATATAAATGTTGATTGTAAAATTCCTGTAATCAATTAAGATTTTAGAAAGGGGGGGTTTTGTGGATATTATGGTAGTTTAATAGTTCAATTCATAAGTGGAAAATCTGGAAGTATTGGACGATCGTTTCATCCTAGTATGGGACTCATGAATGGCAGTGTGCATCCAATATCCTGCTAACGGGATTCGAAATCAGGACCTATTGATTTCGCTTCAATTCACTCATGAATTCAACAATTAAATTACTAGAATTTCTACAAAACCCTGTTGTGATAATAATAATAATAATCATGTGTTCACTGGTGACTGTCTTCAAGACGTATTCCTGGAGTTCTAATAAGAAAATGTAACCAGTAGAGTTCAGTCAGGTCATTTGTGAGATAGTAACTCACTGGACAGTGGCGCAATTTCGTGAATTGGTTAAAGTTAGACATTAACCTCATTGGATTCCTGCTAAATGGTTCAGATGTTGGACATCCGCGCACGAGACTGGTAGGTCACAGGTTCGAATCCCGCATGTGAGATTAGGGATGAGCACTCCTGAGGTTTGAATAATTTAAAAGGTTTGAATATTTTTTTTCTGGTTAGCGTCTTTTTGGCGAGTTATTTTTCTACGGGATGGGGACGCTAACCCTATGCCCAACCCTCCTCCTCTATCCGGGCTTGGGACCGCCAATAGCCTCCGGAGGGACTCCAGGCGGATTGGTAAAGCAAGAGCAGCATATTTACAACTGAGGAACATCTGGAACTCAAAGCAACTGTCTGTCAACCAACACCAAGGTCAGAATTTTCAATACAAATGTCAAGACAGTTCTCCTGTATGGGGCAGAAACCTGGAGAACTACGAAAGCCATCATCCAGAAAATGCAGGTGTTTATTAACAGTTATCTACGCAAAATACTTCGGATCCGTTAGCCAGACACTATTAGCAACAACGTACTGTGAGAGAGAACAAACCAGATCCCAGCAGACGAAAAAATCAGGAAGAAGTGCTGAATGTGGATAGGACACACATTGAGGAAAGCACCCAAATGCGTCACAAGACAAGTCCTCACGTGGAATCCTCAAAGCCAAAGGAAAAGAGGAAGACCAAAGAACACATTACGCCGGGAAATGGAAATAGACATGAGAAAAATGAACAAGAATTGGATAGAACTAGAAAAGAAGGCTCAGGACAGAGTGGGTTGGAGAATGCTGGTCGGCGGCCTATGCTCCATTAGGAGTAACAGGCGTAGGTAAGTAATTAAGTAAGTACAGCTGAGGTATCGCATACTAGGAAAAAATGGCCGTCCAAAGATTCCAGGTTTTTCATAGTTGTCTAGCCTTAATCGACTCATGAATTCAGCTATTAAGATATATTAAAACAATTGTTTAATGAGGTAAATTTTATTTGTTTTAGAACATCATTTTCAGAACCTATACAGTTTATGTGATTATAACATTAGTGGTTGCTTCATTGTTTTCTAGAAAAATCCACAGAAGGTGACTGACGGAAAATAAACCAATCGTCTTGATCGAACTGTTAGTTTCATTAAGTCTCTTTTTAATGACTAGTTTCAAAATGTTATTTCTGGAGTTCTAATTGGGAGCCATGACCAATGGAGTTCAACCATATCAAGTGTATGATAGTTATATACCACAGATAATGAAAGATGGTGATGTACCTTGGATTGATTGAAGTTAGATATGTACACTACAGAATTCTATCTTAGTGGTCTAGAGATTAAACATTTATGAGTGAGATCGAAGGTCATGGGATCGATTACCGAATTCTGAGGGATGACATATTTTGATGAAATGGAAATCCAGCGCTTACAGACATCCGAAGGATGGTCTTGCTAAATTCGGTTTGTGAGTTAAAATACAAATTTATTCAACAGTTGGTAAGATATTCAGTTTCTCGCTTTTAATGTTACAATAAAAAATTGTTTTCAATAAAATTAACGATTGTTCATATGAATAAGTATCATAGAGATTACTTATGAATATATTAGTAGTATATCACAATAATTGATCACAGTTGGAATAACAATCAAGAATAGATAAAATAAGAAAACTTTGATCCTAGTATAGTTTACTGTTTAATAATGTACACCTACAACTCCACCAAGGATATGATTCATAATCTCCATGTCTCGTAGTGTTATGTTCGTTAACTTGAATGCTACTACTGATTCGTCTTACTCGGAACGGAACGAAGAATCAGGGATTCAGAGACTCGATAGGCTTGTTAGGTTTGAAGCTATCGCGAATTCACTTAATCGGTGAACGAGAAACAAGACTCGGTGACCAAGGACCAGTAAGCTAGCTATTTGATGCGTCCCAGCCCCGCTAACTAGAGGGAGACATTCAAGCTTGGAATGGGAAGCCAGAAACAAGCGATAACACAAACACAATTCAAAATTAATATATACAGTACAAAACCGTCCTTGCGGAAAGTTACCAAATAGCATACTAAAAGACGCAACGGACCAATAGTATTTAAGATATTTCCCAGTGGGAAATTCGACATAAAGACGACAAGAGCGCCTTTGGCGCGAAAACAAAGAAATTCAAATTTTCTAAATAAAATTAGAAAATTAGGTCCTTTCCCAAGTGAGTTCTTGGGATCTAACGTCCCCAACACGTAGCAAGCATTCAATCATCTAGTTGTACACTTCACTTCCAACTTCTCCTAGTCCACTGTTTAGCACAATAACTACGCAATATAATTAGTGATGATTGTTTTATTTCAGATATTCATGAACTCCAGCAGTTGAGGCCTGTATTTGGGACCCCATACTACAATGAAAGAACTGTCCAGTACTCGATGGTACCTAAATTATTATCAGTCCGCGACCAATATCGCCTACAAATAAATCTCCATATTGTACGTTTTATTAATGTTACCTAAGACAAACAACAACTTCGTCTTTGGTTTTTCTAGTGATATTGCCGCTCCCAAGCCTAGATAAGAAAGGAGAGTTAGACATGGGGTAAGCAACTCCATCCGTATAAAATAATTTTGCTAATGAAGCACTAACAAAAAAATGATCACTTCAACCATTTAAATTCTGTCCCGAGAGTTGAAAGAAGATCCAAGAAAACATTCCGCAAGAAGTTTGAAGCAGGCATCAAAAGAATTATTAACACTTAGCAACAATCAATTGAGTAGGTTGAACACTCCTGACCAGTTGCTTGTACTCCACGAAGGGTAAAAGTCGTAAAGAAGTAAGACAAAAACACATCATTGGAATAATGAGAAATTTTCAGTCTCTCACTGTATCCCCGATACCAATCATATATTCCCTTGGTATTGTTTTACTTGTATCTTTCAATTTTTATTTAGGACTGCAATTGATTAATCTCTCTTTTATTGGCATATGTACATCCTGTGCGGATTGCCTTAAACCACAAGCTTTTTCAGCAAAGATAGACAGTGGCTAACAATGGAATCCAGTTTGACACGAGTTTCGTCCTGTTTAGAACTCGTCAGCTGGATGTGCCTACATACTAGAGTTGATATTACAGATAAATCCAGCTGACGAGTCTTAAATAGGACGAAACGCGCGTCAAACCGTATACAATAGTTCATAAATTATGTATTCCATTCATTATTATTTATCACATTAAATATGATTATACAATTTAGTTGTATTATATAATTAATGTAAAGAAACTACGTTTCATATTTATTTGTATCATATTTTATGTATATTAAGTAAATAAAATGTTTATTTATTTACCTGTTTATGATTATTATTGCAAGTATATTGCGAGGAGGGGGGAAGGCAGATGGGGGGGGAAGATTCGTGAAATCATCTGAAAGATCCATAAACAGGAGGGGGGAATAAAATATTCCCAAAGTTGAACCATATTAGAATTACATGATTTTAAGGATGACAGCTGTAATAAATTTCTAGATTGTTCTTATTCAATAAGAAAATAAGATTGAAATATGTAAATAGATTTAATATAATTAATAAATCTACTGATTTTGTGAATTTGTTGAAGTTAGACATGAACAACGTTAAATACCGGCCGGTTCAGTAGTTTAAAGGTTAGGCGTTCATGTGCAAAATTGATAGGTCCTGGGTTTCAATCCGGAATATGAGATCGAGGAATTCCATACTAGGATGAAATGGCCATCCAGTACTTCTAGGTTTCTCATGAATTCAACTATTAAATCTATTCATATCTCCTACTGGTTACTCCGCTTATAGATTGGAAAAACAAAAACTTATACATTTAACTTAATTAATATAGATTGTTTATATTCTGAAATCATTAAAAGCATCCAAACAGATTTTAAGAGTTCATATGTTATTAATAATAAGGGTTAGGCATTATGGGTAAGGAACAAAGATTTAGGGTTGAGATATTAATCAACAATTAATATGTAGCTGTAGCCATATGCATGAATGAATAGATGGATTTTGCTTCAAAATACAAAAGATTCTATCTGATTAATTCATTCATAAAATGTAATGCCACCAGGTTGTGGTATGTTCCAGAATACTGTTCGTAATAAGGATCTAATGATAGTATCGATTAGCCTGTAATATATAAACTAAAAACACAGAATTAAGCATTTCATACACTTAACACTATTATTTTCATTCAATGGCAACAAATGATGAATTTTCTACTATCATCTCGTCATATATGAGATTTGAACTCTGAGCATGAATCGAAAAGCTACATCCTCGATCCTGATTGACTCATTCCTAAAGTATACAGTTCCCAAAAATCATTGTAAATGAGGTGAGAATTTCAATAATAACAAAACAATACCATAGAAACAAACATCAGGTTGTGGGACCCCTTATTTTTGTCGTCGTTTAGATTGGACGATGTTGTCGAAAGGACTCTCCACCTTGGTGGCCCGAGATCTGACTCCAAGGAGATTGTAATGATGATTGTTGTTGAAATATATATATATCGCCTATTCTCGTATATAATCATCATCGCGTTAGTCAATAACGGATTTAAATAAGTCAAATAACGAGAATGAACTTTTGAATACATATGTTTTGTATATAAAGCTAATGGAATAGAACGAAGCAAAACGACACGCAGTGGAGATGGCGGGTGAGCCAACTCCCATTTAACCAAGCGTTAGTCAATATTTATAGTTACACAAGAGTAAGTTACAGATATGTGATGAGTAATGGGATAACAAATGTACACACATCTACGCGCTCACATAAAAACAGTCAAGATTGATAAGTGAATAAATAATAAGATCAGAATGTGACTTGTGTAGAATGAATAGAATGAGCTGTCCGAAAGCTAGAATAAGATATATGGGCTTCATATAATAACCCACATTGCAGGGTTACGAATTCTCAATTTAAATATGCATTAAGCAGGTAATCTTTCAAACAGCACTTAAAATCTCGAACTGATTGGCCATGATTATTCATCTAGATCTTTAATCCAGTAGTCAATGCCGATAAATTTAGCTTATGGGTAAAAGTCAACGACTTTATGGACTAATAACTTATCTTGGTTTAGCTAGTGCTAACTTTGCTCCAATCTACTTCTACATCAAACGGTATTGTGCATTAAGGTAGTAAGTAGTTAAGAATATGTATGGTCTATCGTAAATCAGATATTAATACAGATTACAATTGATTGATCATTGGGTGGTGATCAATGTCATGCGTATCTAGTCCTTATTAGTGCAGATCGAATGCTATCAATCATGTGAAGCTGGGTGACACGAGATCGAATCCGCCAGGGAGCATCAGTTCTCTCAAGATTACAAGTACACCTTGCTGACCAGTGCCACGTAGCACGAAACCCGGGTCCAGGGTTTCCTGTTGACTACCTCCAACCACCATCTAAATATTAATACAGATTACTATAATTCATTATTCAGTAGTATGATATTTTATTCCAATTTGTTAACATTCATCTAAACGCTAATTAATATTTCTCCACAGGATGCTTTAGTTAGGTGTTTTTCGATCGAGTGAAGCATAGTTTTTTTTCTATATTTAACACGTAAAAATGCAGCTATTTCTTTTTACAGGATTAAAAACTTTATGAATGAGTGTAACATAAACAAAAGAATATCATAGAAGTTTTTCTTTCAGATAAAATATGGAAGAATGATTGATCGTAACTGATGAAATGGAACTCTAGTTAGTAGTTTTTATTACCAAGGTTGTTTTCTACGAGTTGAAGATGTTGATCCCACGCCCGACCCTCCTCCCTTACCCGGGTTTGAGATCGGCAGTGGCTCTAGAAGAGCTTCAGAAGGAGATAAATGAGACTAAACGAAAGATAATCAGTATGGTGGTTGTGGAGATTATTAAGTTTTTGATCGAGATAATGAACCATGTCGGGTAGAGACAGGTATCTACCTCATTACAATGGAAGATGGTCGCGCAATTTCGTAAATTCGTTGAGGTTAGACACCGACACTATCGGATGCCGACTCAGTGGTCCAGTAGGTTAAGCGTTCGCGCGCGAGACCGAAGGCCATGGGTCCGAATCCCTTCGGTGCAGGATCGTGGATGAGCACTGCTGAGGAGCCTCACAATAGGACGGAACGACCGTCCAGTGCTTCCAGGTTGCCAACGGTGGTCTAAGATCAATCGGTTCATGATCTCAATCATATGCTAAAGATCACTATTTTAATTACAGTATAGCACAGATTTCGATTCATTCAGTTATTTATTAATAAAACAACAGGGGAGATGGTACAAATACAATCTATTTGTATATGAGCTGACTATACTTTGTAAATTCTCTTACAATTGCTTACAACCTATAAAAAATATAGTTCATCATTCCAGTCAAACATATGGAATCTGGTACAAATATGGAACGACCCAAGTTGTCATACTGTACTATCACAGTAGGATTAAACTAACTAGACAGATACCAGAACAGTATCAGTATCTGTTGTAGTATCAGAGGTAATAGTACAGATTAAATCTAGATAGTATTGTGGTGTGTGCTAGTGATCTCGACAAATATAAGTAGTATGTATCTGATATGTCTTGCTAATTGAACGCTATATTCGGTTCCTAAGCTATCCTCGTAACCCCCAAGCTAGAACTACACAGTGATCTGAACACGAAAGAAGAGGCGCAAAATATTCAAGAAGCACTTTACTCCAAAGGTTCGTCTTAGTAAAGAAAATATAAAGTTTTTATAGTATTCTAGGTGTCCTTGGGTTTCCCGAAAATTCTGGAGTGCTACTAAACATAGTAGCAATATAGTAATCAGCTAATCAGAAACTCTACATGTGACTTTTCACTTTCTTGATGTCTCTGGCTAAACTTGTAGTGAACGCTGGTTGGATAAAATGCTTCTTAGTATTTGCTGAGCTATTCTTAGCTTTTGCGAGAAGTTTTCTGGATTACCCCAACAGTATCGTTAGTCGAAAGTGAAATGTCTGGAGGCAGAAGGTTAAAAAGAACAAAGAATGATTGGCGTAGAAACAAAAAGAGCAATGAAATTTCAGACGATTGATTGGCATTTGTAGAAAGAACAGTCAAGCCTGAGATAATTGATTGACATTTTCACAGATTTTACTAAGATATTCTGTAATTTTGTATTCAAATACATTTGATTGTGCTCACTTTTATTCTTGTTCACTACAGTATGACTTCAAAAGAAATACATTTTTATTCCGTAAATTAATCCCAAGATAATTGTGAAACTATGAATTTAAGGGAAGACAAAGAATGAATGCAACCATATTATTATAAGTATAAGGGTTGTGGAGATTATTAAGTTTTTGATTGAGATCATGAACCGATTGATGTTAGACCACCTTTGGAAACCTGGAAGCATTGGACGGCCATTTCGTCCTATTGTGGGACTCCTCGGCAGTGTGCATCAACGATCCCTCAACGAAGGGATTCGAACCCAGGACCTTCAGTCTCACGCGCGAACGCTTAACCTGTAGACCACTGAGCCGGCATCCAATGATGTTAGTGTCTAACCTCAACCAATTCACGAAATTGCGCGACTATCTTCCATTGTACTGAGGTAGATACCTGTTTCTACCCGACATAGATTAGTTCCACTGATCACGGCTTCTCACTAGAACTCCGAGAATTCCCTCACGAAGCTAGTCACTAGTGAGCACATGTTGATTACTAGTATAGGGGTTGTGGAGATTATTAAGTTTTTGATCGAGATCATGAACTGATTCTGAGACAGATCATCCAATATGTTGAATCCAACGACAGTAAACATTTAGAATATAATTTAGTTGCAAGAATTTCAATGCACCCATTGTTAATATTCAAGATTATAACTATTCAGTCTTTTAGTAAATGTGAATTCTGAACAGATTGTCTTTAAAATTGACAAACATCTTTATGTAGATTTGGCCAACGGTTAACAGTGGAATCCAAGATGTTGAACAATCTAGAATTTACTTGGAAAAGAATAAATGAAATCGAAAGAAATAGGAAATAATGTAGAAGACATAGAATGAATGAATATACACATATACGCAAAATACTTCGGAATCGTTGGCCAGACACTATTAGCAACAACCAACTGTGGGAAAGAACAAACCAGATCCCAGCGGAGGAAGAATTCAGGAAGAAGTGCTGGAAGTGGATAGGACACACATTGAGAAAAGCACCCAACAACGTCACAAGACAAGCCCTCACATGGAATCCTAAAGGCCAAAGGAGAAGACCAAAGAACACATTACGCCGAGAAATGGAGATAGACATTAGAAAAATGAACAAGAATTGGATGGAATTAGAAAAGAAGGCCCATGACAGAGTGGGTTGGAGAATGCTGTTCGGAGGCCTATGCTCCACTAGGAGTAACAGGCGTAAGTATATATATCAGATCAACTTTGGATCCATATACCGTCTAAGATCTTCAACTATAGATTACAATTACCCTGTATATCCCAAATATGGGTTCGAAATCGTTCAACCCAGTAATTGATGACTTCATAAGTTTATCCTATATTTTAGTTTGATTTTCTCTTTATATAAACAAATAATATTTCTTAAAAAATATAATAAGTAAACTTCTCATTGTTCAACATTGCTTGACAACTAGAAAAATAATAAGTTGAAGATGATATACCCAGATACTAATAATCTGAAACAACTGAAAGTATCTTAGCAACAAACAAACAAAAAACACGAGAGTTTGTATAAAATTCACATGAAAAATCTCTAGTATCTACTTGATTCTTCTGCTAACCTTGATTGATTGAGAATGAACGAATCAATATAATCCAATATGAACTTGTACGAAGTATCTAATTCTCAAGATTCTATCCTGATAACATACTAATTAAAACATGTACTTTTTAAATATTGGTTTACCGGGGTGCTTGTTAACTGTGTGATTGCATCACAGGATTAAGCTGTACTATTCAGATTGTGGCGTTAAGGCTTATATAGTGTCCGGTTCTCCTATGAAGCGGGATTGAGTTGTACTGCTTGGGTTATGAAGTTTAATAAGCCGGGATGATGTCTGGTTCTCTTGGAAACGGGATTGAGCCATATTATTTGGGCTACAAATTTTAAGCCTAGGTGGTGTCTGACTCAATCCCAGGATTGAGTTGTACTGCTCAGGTTATCACGTGAAAGTCTGAATCTCCTGAAAATTACCCTGGCCCACAAGGATATATTATATAACTGCTTTTTAAATATAAAAAACCAACTTTGTTTCTAGGAATCTTTCAAATCAATTTGAAATATTCTATTCTTATTGCAAACTAATTAACTTGGCTAATTTCATTAACTGGATTCTTGAAAGTTTTCTTCTTTTTCAAATCATTAGAAGGAATTTAAGGGATTGTTGTTGTACAGGTTAACATAAACTAAAAGAGAAATAATCTGTGGTATGTAAAACGATCATAAAAAATTTCTAGAGGTAACAGATGTGTGAATTTAAACAGTTTATTATCTAAGAGATAAATTCATTTAGCTTATATATATGTTGGCAATTGTATAAACATGATGGGAATTTTAACTGAACAATCAGTGAAAATAATGTTAGTCCGACATGTTCAAGACCCCGCAGTAGAGGATCGAACAAAAGACCTTTGGTTTCGCTTAAGAACGCCTAATCACTAGACCGCTTAGCCGTGTAGTGTCGGTTACTATGTTAAACCCATATAACTTATTCTACCTTCTGGACAGGCCAATTTACCTATTCTTCTTGAGTTACATTTTGACTTTTGTCTACAGGTTCAGTGTTCGCGACCGACAGGTCCTGGGTTCGAATCTCGCTAGCGGGATCGTGGGTGTGCACCGCTAATGAGTCCCACAATAGGGCGAAGCGGCCGTCCAATGCTTATATGTTTTCAATGGTGGTCTAGCTTCAATTGACTCATGATCTTAATCATTGAAATTACTATAATATCCACAAAAACCCGTTCTGATATAAAATTATTCACTTATCAACCCTGACTTTACATATGAGTGTATGTGTGTGTACTTCTTATCCTACTTATCACATACCTGTAGCTTATTTTTGTTTGACTATAAATATTGATTAACACTTGGTCAAATTGAGTTGGCTCACATGCCCTCTCCACCGCGCATCATTTTGTTTCGCTTCGTTCCTTCTCTTGTTTGTTTGAATTAAAGATTGTACAAAATACACTTATTCGAAATCCCTTCTCTTATTTGACTTATTTTAACTTCGTTATTTATTAACGCGGATTAAGTCGATAATTATATACCAGGATAGCCAGGGCATATATTTCGACATGTATACCTCAATAACAATCATGCATACGACCTAATTGGAGTCAGATAAGGGGCATCTAAAGCCGATATCCAATTATGTACATGCTTAACCTATCCTTATGTGTTAGAACTCCATGTAACTATTCATAACCTTACTCAAACCCGAAAATTCTGCCCAACCTAATTAAATAAACCCTAAAACTCTATAGCAATCAAAGTGAACTAAGGATAGCCAAAGTTAAATGTAACAATAACAATTATAGTTGTTTTTTTTATATTGAAGGCTGAATTTTTGCTTCAACATGCATTTAGCCGAGCCCTATACTTTGTAGATCTGTAAATACTTAACAAATAAACTAATGTAAACCAGTTACTGTGTATCGATTTCGTATATATGGCTTTCAATCATATTTACTGCATGTGTCTGAGGGGCAAAGATAGTAATTTGGTGCCCAGTTCGGAGCACTTGAGTGTATCAATCACCTCACTTATCTCCAGAGTCTGATCAGCCGTAGTGAACTGATTTCCGACAAGATCCCGGAGAAGACTAGAAAAATTGTTAGCTTCTGACGACTTGTGTCACCTGAGGCGTAGCCAAGATGTACATTTGTCAATGAAGAGGTAAGTACATTGTGCCGAAGTTAACTATTTTAGTCTATTGCTATGAAAATTACCCTTTAAAAGTAGTAGACATTCGTAGGCTACAAGTATTTGATTGTACATGTCGCCGGAGCATTACTCGCATATTTTAGGACACCTGAGTGAATGATGTTCAGGTTATATCCAGGGTGTCAGACACAGATAGAAAACTGGTTGATGAAAATGTGAGTCTTTATTGACTGAGACGGTCTCGACGTCTCAAGTATGCTTTTTCACCAGCTACCTTGGCGTACAATGTTATCTGAGGTAGTATATATTGGAAGAAAGCTAGGAGTGGTCATACCAAAACGTGTAATCAGTCCACGGAGCCACTAACTGTTGGTATGAGGCAACTTAGTAGATGGAGATTAACGTTTGCGAGATTAACATGACGAATGATTGGAGATAGTTCAGAACCAGTTGGAATGTCGTACATTTATTTATTCTCTACCTAACCATAGGTCTACAGTTTTAAAGTTACTTCATGCGTTTCACTCCACTTATGAACTCTTTACTTGAAAATCATATTTTTATGCGTAGTCACTTTTTACTACCACTTCGGTATTCAACGTAACAATTATATCCTACTGTGAAGCGATATGATGTAAAGGTATGGGCCAATGTAGTTACGTTTCATTTTCTACATCTGACTGATGCTTAAATAATACCACAGTAGGTCTTGTACCTGTGACCAACTGACTGAAAGCCAAACTAAGCAACTAAACAGTGCCATTCTAATCTTATTATCGTTTACAATTCAAAATGAAACATATGAACAGTAAATACAAATGAATATATAAATAACTTGTCATAGATATACATGACCAAACAACATAAATGATCATGAAAGTACAATAGTGGAAAGATTTTCAAATATACAATATTCTGCTTTTTGACCAAGTGTACTTTGTGTGATTACATTGACATGATTCCATTGGGAAGCAAATTCATGCGGTAAACTAATACTAACAAATACAGGACAATGAAAACGTTTAGATATTTTACATGATAAATTTTCTTCATATTCACTAAATGGATTTTGTGAAACACCAGTTACTGAATAAATTGTAGCACTATGTTGATTAAATGTTGATATTTGTGAAGGTAAACATACAGATAAACCTATATAGAGTATAATTATTAAGATATATTAGTAAATAGAATTTATAATTTACCGGATAATTTGCTTTCTTCATTACCTAACCAAATGAACAGACAACCATTTAATTGTAATATTAATAATTTCAATTGAATATTATATTCTTTTAACTCACATATTATTTGACGAGAATCAAATGGTAATAACTTATTGAACTAGTTAACATTGATCAAGAACCTACCTTATTAGTCATGATACCAAAGTAAAAAAAAATAATACGCTTTCTTTAAATAGACCTTTTTGAGTATTATAAATACAAACTTTGAACTATAAACAGATAACTCTAAAATGAATTTAGTTATGAAGAAATTTGATTGTGATTAGTATATGCACAAATTAAAAGCTCGTGTTTTTTTTAAAAAAAAAACGTACAATGATACTATAAGCAAAGATGGATAGTGGCTAGCAGTGGAATCCAGGACGCGCGTTTTATCCTATTTGGGACTCGTCAGCTAGATATACCTGCATCTCATAGGTGATGTTCACTCTGGGACTCGGACCCAGTACCATCGGCTTCAAACGCCATCGCGTTATCTACTCAGCTACTGAGTCCAATGGTACTTTAACATTTAAATCGATTCAATAGAATTCTGTTTAGTATATTCACATTTCAAAAATTTTACTCTGATGAATAAGTTGACCCGAACTAGTTTCTTGGTTTCTTTTTTAGCACACGATTAACATAATGTTAATTTTTTGTGTGCAATTGTGATAGTTATGTTTGCCTGGTATTAAATGCGTTAGCAATGAAATGCTAACAATTGTGGTTTACTTAGTGAAGCGACAGTTATGTTAGACTATCACAATAAAAAAAAACTATTGTCACTAGAGAGCCAATATTCGACCGAAGTTTAAGCTATCCATCTAATTAAACGAAGGAGCTCCTTAATGATCAGTAGTAAATTTGAACTTGGTTTTTCTAGAAACCAGTACACAGTGAAATATAAAAAACGACAATATCACGTTCAGTGTTTTTTATTTCATTCAAATGAGTCTTTCATGGTATCATGACTTTTGTTTTACCTTGCGAGGATGATATAATGGTGAAAAGTAGGGGAGAATGATTTAAACATTATTTTGGTTGATCTCAGCACTTTACTCGGCCTTTCTGAGATATAACCACCAACCACAGCCCCCAAATGCCCTGGTACGGCCGAGAGTAGGGAGAATCCGCTCTTCCTCTCGAAATGCTCTTATATGACCACGCGTGTATAGTCTCTGCCAGGGAAGTCCTACTCACTGCCTTCTAGCACAACGGGTGTTGTTTACGAAAATGAGAGGATGAAAAGCGAATGCCTGGCGCTTTAACTGGATTCCAAACCAATGGTGCACATGGGCTCCAGTATCCTGAAGGAACAAATGGAGTATGAACCAATTGTTGGTCACCGGCTTCCATGGGACTGTATCTCCTTACGATGCTCCACTGCCTTGTCGATCAGACCTTCAGGTCGAAGGCTCGGGGTGTGGCCCCCTAAGAAAACCACCTGCTTCGGTCTGGGCACTCGGGCAGTATCACAGCCCTCACACATATCGAATGAGATTTGTGTGGCGCATATGTATTTGGTGCCTCTTTGTACCAATATCTATGTGTTGAAATAAATAAATAACCAACCACATAATTGATTCTATCTTCATACATATCATACAGGCAGTGACAGCAATCACAATAATGGCGGAACGTTTCGGACACCGATTCCTATTCACAGTGATTTAAACCATAACAAGCGATGATTTTAAGATTATAACTCACTGTGGTTTGTTTGTACTGGCTTTAGAACAAAATAGACATCAAAAGTGACAGTTTTACCTCATACAACATTTGTTGTATTGCAAACTTTAGCTTTCTGCAGGTTGCATGTACTTGTCTATAAAAACGGATCAATAACGACCCACGGTTATTATCCATACCTCGTTACGTTCGTGCAAGAGTAATTCCCCAATCAACCAACAAATAGGAAATAAAGGCGAACAAAGAGGAAAATGCGTTGGAAAATACAGAGGAAATAAAGGGGAAACGCGCTAAATTGTCTGCTTGCTTTGCAACAACATACCCGCTATGCACAGATTTTTTTATTTGTCTCATATAAGACTCGAATGGAAAGGCTGAAAAACTATCTAAACGTCCATGTGCACGAACATCGTCATGAAAGTGCTGTAACAAATGCACATTATAAGCTAAGTTTTCAGACCCATAACACCATTCGTATTCTTTAAGAAAGTTCCCTAAATCCATTCTGACGGATTCTAAAACGGTATTATATAATTTAGGATGTGCAAGCAGATAAACACTTGAAATTAAGATGCAAAAGGTTGTGGAAATGTTTCTTGCAGAATAACGGCCTAATTATAGAAGGAACAACCTAAATTCCTAAGCTTTCCATGCCGATACGAAGTCTAGTGTACGAAAAGCCTGGTTTAGTCATTGATATAGGGGAGAACCGACTACTAAAATGTAGGTCTTTCACTGACCCACGCAATTAATTCGAAGATCCTTTCCCATCCAGTAATGTAGGAATATTTATGTGCGCCGTAGTTAGCCATGAACACACATAGGTATCGGTTAAGGACATTGACTGTAAATGTATAGCCATTAATTGTACCCACTATTTAGTTATTGTTCCATTGTTACATACTTTTATGTGAATGTATCATAAACCATTTCATTACCTCTTGTGTTATGTTTAGCCCGCTAACAAACAATACGTCGTTGTTAACGTACCTAGCACGACACAACTCATGATAGCAGCCAAGCAGTGGATTGTTGGAAAAGAACTTTACCTTTATCCAACGGAGCTTGCCGATATCCACCTGCGAAGCTGCGACCGACCAGATGGCAATTGTTCAGTTCTGAAATGTAAAGTCATTCACGAATTCGATGAGTAACAAACATAGAAACTATAATTTACCATAGATGGTCTACAGTCTGCAAAGGATATGTTAGTTTCCTTCCAAATACTGGATCTTTACCGTAAAAACAGTTCAATGGAAAAAAACACCTTGCCACTGAACACTGAGAAGCCCAAAAGGTCAGTACAATAATCTTACTGACATTTCATAGAGGTGTATTGAAGCGTAAAGAAGGCTTTCTTCACAATTCAGTAGACATGGATGTGGCTGAGATGAAGGCTGGAAATAGCCACGTACAATATCCAAAATTTCTGTTGTTCGACAGCGTCACCTCGTCGATTCCCAAGTACGTTTCATTACTAGTTAGATGTTAATTAAGTTGTTCGACACAATTAGATACATCACCGTTAACATCAGAATCTAAGCGTGTAGGCAGGGCTTCAGCGGCCGAGTAAGTCACTCGTACGATAAAGTGAAGTTTTTCAGATTTGATAGGTTGCATACACTGCTGCAGAACATGTCGTCAGCTATTACTGACTTAAATACAAATATGAAGCTGCTACTATCGAAGTTCGGTGACCGCGAACATCCGCATCAATTCGATTGCGGACTATTAAGTCAGCAGTTCCCTTTGTCATCTGAAGAGAAACTGCAGACGTTGGACACTGGTTTGAGGCAGGAAGAAACCAGGAACAGATTTGTAAATCAACAACATTAATTTTATAACTTGTTCGTATTACAGATGGCCATGTTAACGAGGTTAATGGATAATGATCCTAAAACCTCAATGCGATGTTTTTTTGTCGCACCTCATGACGCCTTAGGTTGACAGTAATTTCACGCTACTTGGCACTTCGTCAAAACAACCACTTCAGAAATGCCAGTTTTACGACTGCATACGAAGTAACCTATGTATTATTTAAACTTCAGGTGCACTAACCAATCGCTTTTTGTCATCATCTGTCAACGAAAAAGACCTTGCGAAACTGTACGATATCGCGACACAAGGTTATTTCACGACGTCAGAGACAAATTAATAAAACGTAATCGAAGGAAACAAGAACAGGTACGTACTAATTTAAAGTGATAACTTCTCTCATGCTCTATAGGTACGGTCGACAGTGCTAACGAACATAAACGTAAGTGAAGCTTCAAGTAGCTAACTGTGCCAAAGCATGTCACTCAAATATCGTAACTTATTTTGTTCTTTACATTTCAGAATTCACAAGATCATTTTGATTATCAATGGCCGAACAGGCGTGGCTAAAAGAAGTAACCCGTGGAATATTTTTTACGTTCAACTTAAGTTGGTTGTCTGGGTTACTTTTCAAAAAACATTTTTTCGAAAATGAGCTTACTTTCTTACTTTCATGGGCAACTTTATTAAAGTGTCGAGAAAGTTTTTGATTTTTAGTGAACTTGCAATTAAGTATACATGCCTTATTAATTATACATCACCTGTTTCTTCTTTTGCAGACCTTTTCAAGTAACAACCCAAGCTACCAACTCTAGGGAAATTTTGGGGTTTTTGTGCCATTTCCCCAAAGTTTACTATAGCGGCTTCCCAAAATTGGGAGCTTGGGAATGAATCGGCAATTACAGTGAAAATGTATAACGATTGATACTCAAGCTTCTGTTATAATGTTGTATAGTAATACTTTTCTTTTCAATGAATTTATTTAAACATATACTATTTTTCACGTGGATTGCAGTTTTAGTGTGGTGTTGTGGGAGTAAAGGCGAACATAGGAGACCTTTTGGGTTATGCCAATGGTGTTTTAAACGTTGGAGCAAAAGTAGACTATTCGGCGGCATTTGAGAGACAGCGACAAAAAGAGGGAAATCCGCATTATTTCCCCCGGACAGGCGGAAAAGCAGACATTTTAGCGCGTTTCCCCTTTATTTCCTCTGTATTTTCCCCCTTTGTTCGCCTTTATTTCTCCTTTGTTGGTTGATTGGGGAATTAATCACCACATGGAGTTGCAATTGTAGGGCAAACAGAGATGCTTTTTAGTTATAGATTATTTGGTTTACGCGAACATAGTTAGATTCGAAGTAAAACTGTCATGGCAAACCATTATACCAAACCCAAATACATATAAAGCCAAACACGCTATCCACCTTTAGCAAAGTGGACGACCTTGGGATTCTTACACCCCTCGTATACGACGGTACACGATTTTTAATTAATATATACTTAATGTCAAAGACAGCCAAAAGTTTCAGTTTCAGTTTCAGTTTTGAAAGGACAGGAGGCTCGATGGCCTATGTTAGTCCTGGCAATGGTGGTCTCTCAGTTGATCCAACTTTCTTTTGAAAGAGTCGACGGATGGAGCCTCAAACACGTGTTGAGGTAGTGAATTCCACTCGTTGATGATTCGATGGGAAAGTCGATAGTCAGCTGACAAGTAATTTGTTCTCAGCTTGCGAACTTTTTTGGAGTGTCCTCGTAAATTCTCTGTTTTGGAAGACAAGAAAAATGAGGGTATGTTAGGTGCAAATTTATCACTAAGCAATTTGTAGACTGTAATCAAGTCGCCTCTAGTTCTGTGATATGATAACGGGAAAAGGTTCATCTTGGTCAGTCGAGATTCATACGGAAGCTTTGCTATTCCGGGAACCAGCTTAGTCGCCGTTCTCTGAACCTTTTCCAGAAGCTCACTGTCTTTTTTTAAGCAGGGGCTAGCCGCTTGTATGCAATACTCAAGTTTAGGACGAACGAACACTGTATACAAAGTCAAAAACGTCTTAGCGTCGACATGACTAAAAGCCCTACGTATTGACCATAACGATCTAAAACTTTTGGCGGCTATTGCACGGCAGTGTGCAGTAGTCTTTAAGTCTTGGCTAACGATAACGCCTAAGTCATTATATGTCTGGACGACAGGTAGCTCAGTGTTATCCATCGTGTATGTATCTGTGCCTTGATGACCGATATGCATCACAACACACTTGGAAGTATTTATCGGCAACTGCTATGTTTGAGACCATTCAGATAACTTCTTCAGGTCATTTTGAAGTTCTAAGCTATCACTCTTACATCGTATCGCTTTCCATATCTTGAAGATAAAAACACCACGTCTACATATGAAACAAATACACTGTTCTCACCAACTATTATTAGCTCTTCTATGTCATTACTAAGGTATTTTACCATAAGATACTTAGAAACCAACATTGTCAAGTCCTGTAGTATTCAAGTGCAGATGGTACATTAGCTGGTTAGTAAGTTAAAGCTAGTATATGCCAGTGTCTATGTTGCACTCATGTATTCATGTTAATCAGCAGGTTAAAATGTTTTTTATTCCAAGTGTAGCGGTAAATAAATAAATTTCTGGCTGGCCACTTCTTAGAGTCATTACTACCCCACTAGTGGGTGGGTGAGTGATCTGTAGCGGTTAATAAATCCCTAAAATCAATAGCTCTGGAAGTCTTCGACAATTGATGCTGACCGCATTAGTTTTAATGAACTCACCAAGCTGAAGGAACTCGGTCATGCATCCGCACCGGACCATGAATACGCCGTGCATCACTTTTCCTACAACCACTAGCCAGCTTAGATTATCCACTTCTCGATATGTCGATGTTCTATCAAATATATAATCAAGCGTCTTAGCTTCTGACTTCTGATTTTACTGGGTTGGCACGGTTCGATTATAAAAGGCTAAGGTGTTGTCAGACTTCAAATACTTGTGGCCTTTTTACAAGTTAAACACACTTAACCTTAACGTTTTCAAGCTTCCGATGAATCCGATATGTAATATTTTGAATACAGCTTTCAATATGAGTGCTAAACCAGCTTTTGTCTTATTTAGCTGGTCATACATGGTCAAAAATAATGTAACTGGGTGCACTATACAGAAAGGGTAGTGGTATTTTTCCTCGTAGAGTAAATCTTTTAGTTTTGCTCATGTACTAAGATGTAAAGGCTTATTTTACTCACTTAAGTTGGGTTTTTGTTACAGTAATACAGAAGTTTCAGCCTTTTGTATTTATTGTCTATCATTTTAAGAGCTTCAAAAACTATAACTCTAGAAATCTGTTTTCTCCGAGCTTAAAGAGACTTTTGCGTTGTTCTCCCTATAGACTCACCTAGTGGCTCAGAAAAACCTAGTTGTAATAGACCTTCATGTTACTTTTCGACCATAGATGAAATGGATTGTGACAGCTACGACAAGTTGTATCGCAACGTGTGCACCGAATTCACTTTAGCTGCATATAAAACATGCTTCAAGCCACTGTAATGTTGGTTGTGCAATGGATGCTGCTGTACAAGGTTTTTTCCGGGTCTGGGGTTAGACACACATAAAAACGCTTTAGAATTCAGACCTGCTTGTTCTGCAGCAGATTAAAAAACGATCTGAGTTTGATGTAGAGAATACTAAGAAATGATTTGGGAGTTCATAACCTCTCTCTTTTTTCTCTTACCGGATCATGAAAATTCAGAGGACATACCAGGCGAGTACAAACTCCAAGAACGAACAAATTACCCGTTGCGTAGAGTTTTCCACTACTAGTCATCAATTCTTGTGACCTGTTACACAAAGAAGTGTCTTCTTTCCCTTGAATCGATTCATTCAGGAAAAACCAGACACTCTCAGAAGCTTACTAGAAAAAGATTAACGCAGGTCGCAGGCCTTCTTTCCAAAATACAAAAACATGAACCTGAAGTTTGAAGAATTAGGGGGGTCACTTATAAATGTACTGGTGATTTTCGCTCCTTGCTCGTTCAGTACCTTAGCCAAATTAAGTTATCTGATTATAGCATACATAGTTTTAAAGAGTCAAATTAGGTGGTTAAGTGTGAAAAATATTTTTATATGAACTGGCTAAGCTACCCACTATACTTCTGAATGCTCTCTGTTAAATACTTCTAATGAAAACTTATACATCAGTTAAACACAAGTTATTGAAATCTAGTGCTTTGTTAATTATAAGACATATAAAAACATAGGAAATTAGCGATCATTCTAATAATTACTTTAGCCTTGGGCTTTATATTTATTGTTGATTGATTGAAGCACACCTTCTAAGCTAAGTAATTTTTTGTCTTAAATCTTAATGCCAAAGCATAGTTTCAAAATAAATACTGGTGCTGAGGGCTTAAATATTCATGTCCTCTGCCACAAACCTTAGCAGAAAGATAATTCAGTTACGTGGAGAAAACCGAGAGTAATAACGTGGCCAAAATATTGATCAGATTGTCCAGTTAGAACTTTAATATAGTTAAAACGTTTCCTTGTGCATATACAATCAAAGAGAAAAAGTGAATTCGGAAAACCAAAAGCATGATGTATATAATTTGATATTTTCGTGGTTCACTTTTATAGTAATTTGAGTTTAGCTTACTTTTTCCGAAAAAGATTTCAATTCATGACGGAAGCTAGCCTTAACCTTTCAAAAATACGTATACGACTTCCCTTGAATACTACTCATCTGCTTTCCCAAACATGAATATCCCAGACGAGATACAATTAGATGCCCAAAGGGGCTTCACAGGTAGACTGCTAAGATTTTACTTCATCCTTGACTACATAGCTGCATGAACGGACCTCCCCTTAAAACCTTTATGGCGCAGCTGGCTAAGGAACAATCCCATATCTTTCGACGAAATAATATCTCGTCCTATAGTGGCAATGGGTATACACTAACTTTGAAATACCGGAAACCAATGCGTAGTAAGATTTTGCAACGTAGTATAGTTTATTGTGCAACAGGCTACCAATACCTATCTGCATCCTTATCATCATTGCCGAGTTCTAAAGACTAATAACCCTATTTTTAGATTCTAAAGGGCTTCAACATTTGTTACCATAATCTTACTCAACCCTGAGGCACTTTCTGTGGACCACCTAATGTCTAGACCAGATGTGAATATAACGGACCCCACTGTCATTTATATATGTGTGACCGGATGATAAAACACATGGTTTCCCTCCTCTCACTATTCATTATTAGTCATCCCCTCATGCTCCTACTCCTCAAATTCATACTCAATGTTTAACTAATGTTTAAAGCCACATAATTCTTTAATGACAGAAAGCCAATAATAGAGAAGGTGAGAGAAATTCATCCACTGAATTTGATGGCATGGCTCAGCCTTGCAGGCATGCTCATTCTTATATAACTTATGTGTTTTGTTCATATTAAATATACTGTTTTATCTACAGTCTAGATGTGTTCTTTGTAAACGCTAACGATTATATTGCTGATTGGTACAGTACGAGGAGTCACAATAGACAAAGATGTCTTTCACGTAAGATCTTGTAGATTAGGTGGTCACATCATGACAAATCTATACTTTTAGGCTTGGGTCTATCCTCACAGCAGTACTGACAATAAACTAGACCATAATTCTACAAAGACCTATGTTCTTTTTTAGTTTCTATTTCTAGTAGACGCTGCTCGACTACGGTTGAACACAGTAATTCCACACTATCCTAAATTGTGATTTCTTCCTCTCTTATGTTCTCTCAGCACAAAAAATTAATATTTCAAACCTATTAACATTCAGCTGTTTTGTTTTCCTACTTACTTACCGCCTTATAAATTTCACGACCCCAAACAATTTTACTTTCATATTCTTTGACCAGAAATCTATTCTTACCAACGCTTAACTACATATCATCTGACCAGTAACTCAAAATTAATATTATTAGTTAACTTCAAAGCACTGTGATATAATAAACGGATAACTAATTCATGAATGACATGAAACATGGGGCTATTACAGATGCTGTATTACTGTGAAGGTGTGAAGCATAAATGAATAAATTTTCAAACATGCCACAAATGTAAACGAGCCAAGCACCAGAAAAAAAGAGAGTGACGTCGCTAACCATCAGACATGATGTTGTTGAGATAGCCGCATTACACCTAGGTCTTCAGCGTAGAACATTTTGTAAACGTACGGCTCATTTTGAATGTAATTAGACAATGGAGTCGATGTCAATTTCCCATGCTAAACACCTCTTTGACTCACGTTTGCAACTTTGAATAATTTCACTTCTTAAGGAAAAAATTTACTTCAGACCAAAATCGATAATTACGCTACATATGAGTCCTCTCATAACTGTGTAAAAGTTATAATAATAGTGCCATAGAAATCGTCATGAACAGAGCCATTTGGGTATTTGGACAAAATGTTCTCTTCACTACATCTTACGAAATATACGAATCATAAATCTTCAGCTTTCTCTCTTTTGTCCTTTCTTTTCCTTACTTTTGGCTTGTTTTTTAACCTGTTCAAATGCACTTGCTCATGTGTTGACTTATCTAGAGGTCATATGTCTAAGTAGTCACACCTTAAATATTCCATCACAAATGGCTTAACTTTACTGATTATGCAAATCATCTGCTCTACTCTCCGTCCTCCTATTTCCCCTGTCTTTTTCAGCACCCTCGTGATATACCACGAAGAGCATATACGTAACATACGACTTTGTCATACGCCTTCATTAACACCTGCGATACTTATCTGGGAACACTGTCAAGAAGCATAAAGTGATACGTTAAAGTTGACGCTTTCAACTGACTGGTTTTGCATTTACCGCACTACTTCTTGTTGTAAACAGCTCTGGACTTTACTTGCACTTATTCTCGACCACCAATCTCCCGCCGCAAAGCAATCACTACAAAGCGTGTCAACTCTTATATTGAGCGTCAGAGTCTTACTAACATTCGCATTCTACTGCACAAAAATTTATTTCCCTATTTTTATGACTAATCGGTCTTATGACCTATCAACCTTACTAAGTGACTTATTACAGCAAATCTTGTAGCACTTGTAACAATCAGAATCCGCTTGTAAACTGGCATACTTCGTGTAGCATATTGTTACTCAAGGATAAATCATTATGATTGGTACCTTTTAAGTAAACTCGTTGCTAAGTTCGGAAATCGCCTATGTCTGGGACTCGAATCTATACAACCCAAACGTCTGGTTAGTGAGACATTCAGATGAATAAAGTAATAATACAGTAAGTTCAGTAAAATATATGGCATCAGTTTCATGTAGAACAAGTCCAAAGATTCAAACTACATATATATCTGAATAGTTTCGGGAAGTGAACTGTACAGTCATTTGGCATGACCGAACCATAAAAGTGCCAGTAACAAAAAAATGCTAGTGACTCCAAAGCTAGTCACTGGTCAGAAGATAGAGATTTTCATGTAAAGTAATTAACGTGGTCCGGATTCGCCCACAGATGAATAGTAGAAACTGTGAAATAATAGGTAAACAAAACATTGAGAATAGTAATGGCCAATTCCCCGTCATGAACAATAGGCATTTATAACCAAAGAGAAGCGTAGTTTAACCTGACAAAGTGATCGGTGACATCAACAAACACAAGCAAGTGAAATCAACAAATGATGAACTATGATGGAATCCGTCATAAGTGACGGCAAATCAACGTCACTATCATTCAGGGATTAAAAAGCTTCATAACGTGAAAGGATCACGATATTAAACGAACCTCTGCACTAACTTGTGCCAGGTAGAATATCAAACATGATTTACACAAATAAATGAATGAGACACAAATCAGTAGTCAAGAGTAAACAGATTAATAATTTTATATAGCATACAGATAAGCGAAAGTACCTGACTCTCACAGGCACATGTTGATATACCCAAAAAGAGGTCACATTGATATTCAAGCCCATGATGAAAAACTTAAGATAGATGTCCCATCGAACTCTATGTAATGAGATACAAGTTCGAAAGGAGCCTATCTGGTTTAGCAACATAGACCTCCTTTTTTCCAGAATTAACAAACTAACTCTAACACTAACGGTTCAAGCAAGCAAATCCAAAATGCAAGGTGCAAACGCTACTGTTGAAAGTAATGGTACTCGGGTAATGAGCTTGCCCTCCACAAAATAATGAATGTAAAACGAATGTCCACAAAAAGCACCGACAATAGAAAAAATTTTAGTCCTATAGGAAAAAGCCGAAACTAAGTCAAACTTTCCCATCTAAGTGACATCTATAAGTTTGGATGTTTCCCCGCCTGTATTCCGAACTAAAAGACCTCAAAAGCTACTTGAGATAATAAATAGGCTCTTAAGCAGCTTTAAAGCTGGTACCCAACATCAAACTCATGAATACCCAGTTGCGGGGTGAAAAAATACGCAGACTCAAGGCAGATGGCAAGACGTTTGCTTATCTACAACCCAATTCAGATCTAACACGTTCAGGGATATTCACAACCTACTCCAGTGGCATGAAATATTTAAGTTGATAAATTCTATGCCTTCTCAACCTTTAATTAGACAACCTGCATAAAGCGCGCAAACCGTCATATAGACAATGCCCATCCTACTAAATTTATTTCCATTCAAATGTGAGGAGTATTGTCCCCTACACTTCAATGATCAATGCACCTTATAAAATATCAAACTAACTGGGTAACTCACCACAATGAAGACTGTATCTTCTGTAGCAATCCGATCTTGCCTATAAACTGGCATGCCTACTGTAGCAAACTGATATTTGAGAATAAATAATAATAATAATTATTAAAACGCTCCGGATCAGTAAATCTTACCTCATTCCCACTATCTAGGTTAAATAAAGTGATTTTAAAATCGCTTGATATAAAAAGCACACAAGGAGTTCAAAAACAGTTCCTTCGCTATCTCACAGTTGTTAATCCAGAGGCTGAGTATGAAGGAGTCTGAATTAGACTTCTATTTAATTACTTCTGTTCTAGTACATGGACTCAAATTATTTAGCTGAACCTTCCTTGAGCCTTTTGAATCATACACACAAAAGACCTTTCGGAAAATAGTCTGAATCCCTGAAATATACCGCACTTTGTTTTAAACTACTGATTTACCTGTTCATTCTAAAGATCAGATACCCAGCAAGTAATAGAATTCAGGTTTCACTGATTGGACACTGGTATTTTGGATAATAGTTTGTGGGGTTTTTATTTATACATTGTCAGTTTCAAGAAGCAACCTGAATTCAGGAAAAAAAGTTGACAAACAAAAGTAGTGGTAAAGACGAATATCTAAACCTTCAGTGTTAAGTTTCAACGCTGAAACCAACTTTTATTACAACAGCTGTATTAAATGAGGTAAAGTTAACAAAACTTTGTAAATAATAAAGTAGCTCTTTCCAACTACTCGGGCTGAAACTGTACAATACAGTCAACTAAATACCGTTCTTCTGTGGTGCAAAACCTTAAAGAATTTGATCTACCTAACATTCATAACAAAACTTAAAACAGAAATATGGTTCAAAATAAACAAGCTTAGGTAAAATGAAACATTGGCAGCTGTAATTTAATGAAGATGAGCGAAATATGGCATTTATCTTGAATCACAGTGATGGCGGAAATGAGAAACATCCAGTCATCCGCGCCTAGATGTGATCGGTTATCACAATCGATAATTGGCACTTTAAATGAACAACTGATATAATATCATTTGAAATGAGCATATAAATCAAATATCACAATTACTCCCCACTACTTCAAAGAATCCAATGAAGTTATTTGATTGATAACTTGCTGGCTATTTATTGGCACCTCCATTAGAACAACTCATCCTGTGCCCTTCATGATCAAGGATCGTTCATTCTCCACCTACTGACCCCACAGTGATGTAGGTAGGCTGTGTTTAAAAATTCTAAAAATCAAAGAGTTATTACAAAATAACAACCCAAGTGTAATGGTTTAATGCTTTAAGAAGGACTCTAGATTCCATCCCCAGATAGCTTTGGAGTTTTTAATCGCCTTATACAGTGATTTCAAACAATACATAGATATCTCCTCTCAAATATCTTTGTCACAGATTGCATAAACCGATTGATTTCTTTGCTCTCGCTTCTTGTTGTTTCGATACTGTCTCAACTACTTGGTAATCCTCAGTGGTTGGCAGTTAAGTCACTCGACCAATTCTGGTCAATGTGTTAGTTATTTGTGATATTATCTGCCTTGCAATTCGGGTGAGTGTGTTTGTTTTAAAGAAATAGTGTTTCTGGATACCAGTAGCTATCACATTACAAGGCAGGAGTTTGGTTAGTTGTAATGCGATAACAACCACGTGAAAATGTAAGTGCTAAGAGAAGACAATTGTTCCAAGGACAACTGAACAGGTTAATTAATTGGTAACGAGTAAGATGACGGGGTTTAAATAGTAAGAGGAAAAACGGAGATGATGAGAGAGATAGGAAGTAGTTAGTGCTATCTGATAGCTATAACAGTGGTCATATATGAAAGGTACATCAGAAACAGATACTTCAAGAGGGAGACAGTAATCCTTGAGTGAGAACGTGTTTGCTAAGTCTCCTCTTAAAGCTATCCACTGATGGGTGTTTGCTTTTTGGTGTACGATTCTTAAATGTTACCTCGAGGAGCGCTGTGGTGGTGGTTGCCTGGCAAAATGTTCGTGTTGAGGTGGCTCGGTATACTCAGTACTTTATGCGCCACTAACAAATCACATTTTATTCCCCTGAAGCTCAACGAGAGTAATCCCAGGTGTTGAAATTCGTCTTCGTAAAATGTATGTTTTATCCTTGCTTTCTTGTTTCTGTACATGGTCTAAGATATTTATATCTATTTTGGAGAGAGGACGTGCAACAATGCTGTGGGAACTGTAGAGTCGTGCATACATTTTAAACAGTTTTAAGAACAATTCCGAGGTGGTTACGTCAATCTGTCCTCACACAAAGTGGGGAGTTTTGTCTGTATACTCATTGTGGTTTGAGCTGGTGTCTACGCTATATGTGGTTACTAGACATACTACTCAAACTGACGAGACAGTCGAGAGCATATTTCGGTGAACGACACAAGTTCTTTCTGTTGAATGAGGCAGAATTTCTAAGTTTGGACTCAGTATTCTCTGCCCATTTTTCGTACTGTTGTGAAGTACTTTCGAAGATCAAGTGAATCTTTTCTGCTTTGTTATGAACTTCCGAAACTTTGCATCGTCTGCATAAATTAGTGACGCTGAGATTATTGTATCTAACATGTCGTTTGATAAAGGTCAGGAAAAGCAGTGGACCTAAGATCATTGTTTGTTGAAAACCTCCAACTCGTGTGCAATATATTGATTTTTGTACGGAGCATCTAGTTATTTAGGTAGTTTTGGAGCCAAGATAGAAATGGGCTAATGGAACTAATCGCTAAAAACATTTTGTGAGCGTTGCATGCGTAACTGCGTCAAAAACGTTTACGACGTTGAGAAATAATTCATGGATCAGCATACTTTCGTCCAAGCAGGTTGTCAAGCTATCCCATGTTATGGAGAAACTAGACGGGCACGACCTGTCTTTACTAAACCCATGTTGGACATTACGGACGACATTATTTTTATTCATTTACTCTACCACTGATTCATTGGTTAGTCCTTCCATTAACCTTTGCAGTGCCAGAAGTAATGCGGCTGATAAAAAATATACTGGGTTTTCTCTATCTTCCACTACGAAGATCGGAGAGAAGGTAGCCTATTTCAATCCTCCGAGTAGTTGGTGTGACTTTATTAAGTGCCTGAAAATGTCACATATCAGTGGGCTGGTGGCTTCCAGGGAGTGTTTCAGGAATGTGGGGCGGATGTCGTCAAATTCTGATGACTTTTCTGGGTGTTGGGATTTTAGTTTCACTAATAATAATAATAATAATAATCCACAAGACGGTTGAAAATTTCTCAAAACCTCAACCCGGCATTAGAACTGAGAAGTGTTCCGCGCTTGCGGAGTCTTGATTTAACTGGTCGATGAAGTTTATTAAACAGTTCTTTGCCATCTTTTGTTTGGTAGAGTCCTCACAATTTTCGTGTAATTAATCCGTTTAAGGGTTTTTGGTCTATATCCAATATACTTATGGGAAATCATAATGAAATTTAGCTAAGCAAGCAGTCTGAGAACCAAGTGGGAATGTATTAGTTGATATGTTTTCCAACAATCAAGAAAAACTCCGATCAACAGGATGCAGGCACCAAGTAATACAGAGTTCACCAATTCGTCTAAGCCAAAAAAGCAAAGTTCAAATGGTTCAAATGGTTGTGGACGGAATAGAAGAAGCTTTCGCTTAACAGGCTTCCGTGTCTAGTAGCAGGGGATCACCAAATCCTCCAGGCAGGAACCTAGGTGTGTTAACAATAAAAGAGGAAAAGAAATTGGTAAATCATAGTGTGATACTATCCTTAGTCCTTAAGAATAGGTCAAGTTACCTCTTGAAGGACTCCTGAGAATTCGCTTGGACTAGCTCGGCCGGCAGCGAGTTCCAGCTTTTGACAACTCTTAAGGAGTAGAAGTTTTGTCTACATTCCGTCTTGCTTTGTTGAGTTTCCAGTTTCTGGCTGTTACCCCTTAGGTTATTATTCGAACTAAGCTTAAGTAGGTGTTTAAGAGGATGTCCACAAGTGTTAAGAATACTATAAGCCATTAATAAATCACCTCTAAGACGCCTATACTCTAATGGGTAAAGGTCTAGTGAATGGAGGCGTTCTTCGTAAGGCTTAGATTTGAGTTCGCGAACTGATTTCGTGGCTCGCCGTTGGATACGCTCCAAGGTGACCTTGTCCTTTTGGAGTGAGGGGGGAGTACTATGTTTCCGTACTCTAAATGGGGACGGATGAAGCTATTGAAGATTGTGTGGAAAGTTCTTCCGTCAAACTGTCCAAAAATGCGCTTCAACGTTACCAGTGCAAGGTTTGCTCGGAAGGCATTTTTGTCGCAGTTAGCGTAAGGCTTCAAATCATAGGGCACCAGGACTCCTAAATCTTTTTCGACTTGGGATACAACTAGGGAGGAGTTTCCTAAGTTGTAACTGTAGTTTGCGACATGTCGCAGATGGACAACTTTACACTTTGAAGTGTTAAAGGTAAGTCCGTTATCGTCTGCCCAGCTTTCAAGTCGAGTCAGATCCTCCTGAAGTGCCTGTATATCGTCTTGGTTGCGTATCTCTCTCCAAAGTTTCACGTCGTCGGCAAAAAGTAATAAGTCTGACGTTACCTGTTGAGGAAGATCATTTATGTAGATCAAGAAGAGAAAAAGCCTTAGTACTGAGCCCTGGGGGACCCCACTAGGACATTCCATAGCCTGAGATAAAGTGAAATTAACCCTAACCTTAAAGTGTCGATTTTTTAGGTATGAAGTAAGCCAATCGATTAGAGGTGGTTTGATACCTAGTCGTTTGAGCTTATTGATAAGACACAAGTAGTTAACTTTATCAAAAGCTTTTGAGAAATCAAGAAAAATGATATCAACCTTTCCCTTGCAATCGAGGATGCTTATCCATCTGTCCACCGCAGTCAGCAGGTTGGTTATACAAGAGTAACCCTTCCTGAAACCATGCTGTTGAGGTGAGAAGAAATTTAAGGACAGTAGATAGTCGTTTAAACCGTCGCATATCAGGGACTCCATGAGTTTTGAAGGTAATGACAGAAGAGCCACCGGTCGATAACTTGAAGGTTCATTCCGTCGACCACCTTTGAAAATTGGTGTGATGTGAGCCAACTTCCAATTTTCCGGTAATTTGCCTCGGCTTAGCAAGTGTGAAAACATCACGCTAAGCGGCGTAGCCAGGATTAAGGCTGCCTCCCTCAGTATGGCAGGATGAACCATATCCGGGGCAGGAGAAGTATCTAGTCTTAAGTGCTGCAATTTCCGGAACACCAAGTCAGTGCTCAGGTCCACTTCGGAAAGTCCTGTGGAATTGCAGATGAAACTGTCGTCAATGAAGTTGATGTCAGCCGGTTGAAATGTTTGAGAGTAATGTGCCGCCAGAAGGTTAGCGGCGTCGCCATCGTTGTTGGTTGGGCCGTTAAGACTTAGCAGTTGAGAAACTTCTGTTTTAGCTTGACGAAGAGAGGCTGCATAACGGAATAGGCTTCTAGGGTTAGAGGCAATTTTTTCCATAAGCTTTGTCTGGTACTGAAGCCTGTCTTATCTTATAGCCTTCGTACATATGTTCCTGATATGTTCATATTGCCTATACGCTCCGTCGTTATTAGTTCGTTTGTATTCCGCCCAACAGTGCCTTTTATGGCTTAGCAGGCGAAGGGTACGGTTCTTGATTACTGTCGGTGGCTTGCAGCTTTTGGGAACCGTTTGAGGAACTGAATGATTTGTAGCACATAAGAGCGTGTGCAGTAAGAAGTCCCAATGACCGTTCACATCGAGTTGAGGGTGAACATCCCAAACCACCTGTTGTAGATAGTCATGTATAGCTGGCACATTCAGTCATTTAAAATTCCAACGCAAATTATCGTTGGGATACCTTAGCTTAGTTTTGATGAGAAAACTGAAGGCTATGACGGCATGATCGCTATTTCCCAGAGGAGCGAGGATTGAGAGGTTGTCAACTAGGAATTCTTCGTTTGTGAATACACAGTCTAAGCGCGATGGTGTCTGACTGTTTCTCCAACGAGTTGCCGACCTCACATTTTCATATAAGCCCAAGTCATCGATGAAGTTGAAGAACCGAGCTCCAATTGAGTTGTCGCCTCCAGTGTACGTGTGACTTTAGGGAGATTAAAGTCCCCTAGAATCAGGATGTGTGTGAAACCGAGACGGGTAGAGCGGGAATGTCTTTCCAGCATACGACTATCGTACTCGATGTCGGCAGTTGGCTTCCTGTAAATGACTCCGACTAGACACCTCGAAGTACTAGACAATCTTACAGAGCACCATATGGATTCCTCAAGATCGTTAAACTCGAAGTTGGGAATTTGGTGCACCCCCAAACAAGAGCTTATGTATATGGCTACTCCGCCCCTAATTCTTGTTTTTTTTGTTGTTGCGGAACAAAGTCATCCCAGGTAATGCTAACTCTTGGTCCGAGAACTGAGAAGATATCCAGGTTTCAGATATTCCTATCAGATGGGCATATTAGCGTTGCTAAGTTCATGTAATTCATCCAGTTTGTTTGGTAGACTCGCGGCGTTCATATATAAGCAGTTTATGCTTTCAATTTGGAACGCATGAGTTTCGTCCTGTTTTTCCATATGAGCCTTATGTGAATGGACAGGTAGTCCACGTATATGAGGTTTGCCAAGGTGATAAACCCAGTCTTTTACACGTTTTTTTATCATTTAGACAGTCCACAAATGGAATGGTCGGCTACAACTTGCCTTTGTGCTTGGTCCTAGATTCATTTGGTCTATCCGGGTGCATGTGGATTCCAGGTGGCAATCGACGTCTGTTGGCACGAAATGCTTCCAGAACTGCAGCCGCCATGTGAGAAGATGGGAAGGTTATCTTTATTAGACGGGCAATATTCTTACGTTACCATCTGATTTCAGCAAGTGACTTGCTAGCAAGACATTCTCTACGTCGGCAGCATTCTTAAGATTTACTCGGAGAAGCCTCGGGTGATTTAGATGCTTAGAATCCTTTCCTCGAGTAAGCTGGGTGACCGTCAAAGGCTCTATTCTAGGAAGTTCGAGTTTATTGTTCAATTTACTCCAGAGCATCCTGTCGTTTTTGTCCTGCAGACTGAGAGGAAGGTCAGGATTGTTAACAAGGTTCATGATAATGAGAGAATCGTCACGAACTGTTGTTAATTTACCAGGTTTCACGATGAGTTCAGGTTTAATAACTTGTTGTTTGGAGGTCAGTGTGTGTTTTTGAGTCTTGGGCTTTTTACTGACCGGACGAACAGTCTTAGGGGTAGACTGTGCAACGAAATCACCAAATATTTTCCGTACAGCAACACTTGGGTTGCTCGGCTTAGGCGGTGATGCCTGGTTCTTTAAGGCTTTCTTAACGTGGGTCGAATCACCTACAGGGTTTTTGGGAATCACTGTTGTGTTCAGCGCCCCTGAGCTGGGAGACCCGAGTTTGCTTAGGGAGTCTAGTACCGTCGACGTAATGATGGTGCTGAGCCTCGGCACGTCATCATTAGTGTTGATGGATGCTCCATCGATGGTATACCTGTCGACATCCCTATTTTTGTATCCATCGCACGCTCTTGTTTGTCTACTGGTTTTTTTTACTATCGTTATCCAAGTTAACTGACAACTTGTTCCGAAGACCTGTCATTAGGACAATGATGTTACTCAGCAAGACTACAGCGTCCGTGCTGCACGTGACACATACCCACTTTTGGTCTGACTTGCTGAGTCTGTTGTAAGCAGTTGCTGTCAGATCTGTGCATGCTTCGTCGAACCAACCTTTTCAGTTGTCGCACTGCATGCCAGTTTTAACAGCAAAACGGCACCCCGGACGTTTGCATGAGTTTTTCATGACTATGTTGAACCAAACTATGTTATAGATGCTTGCAAAAGCCTAAGACCTTTAAAAAACACTAAAAAGCACACTGAAAACGGACAAAAGTAAATCGAACGAGTGATATAAACTGAAACTAGTCTATACGTGAAAAAAAGCCGAATAGTAAACAGAGGCAGAACCATAGGTAACTATTATACATGGTGAAACTCAAAAAGAAATAGTAATATACCGAACGTATAGCTCAGGATAGATTCTTTAGAACTGAAATGGTACTTTTGTTGCGTAAGAACACAGCAAAAGTTTGATAAATGCAAATAACGTTAGGACTAAACTTCCTCTTCGAAAAACGCTCAAAGATTAGTCTTTTTTTCCTGACTTTAAATAAACCTTTGGAACATAAGACGTATTTTGGAGTGGGCAGGACTGCTACGAAAACAAGAAAATGTGTTTGAAAATTCGTAAGTCTATCACAATAACAAATTGATTTCTTGAGACCTTCAAATTTCGTGGTGTTCATTTAAAATATGCGATGCGGCGTGTTATCGATACTTAACATTGTCCATAGCCACAAATTAAAGTTTTCCCTATTTCATGTTCAGGAGATTTTGCAGATTTATTGGCGCGGACGCGTTGCATTATATGTGAAATGAGGTGTTATTGGTAACACCATAGTGCACCTAGTAAAATGTCCATTATTTACTATTATAAACACTAAAAATGCAGCATTCAACTGTCTTTTTGCATGTTTAGCATAGTTCTTAGTTGTCATGTGTGTTTCCACGCCTATCCAAATTGTTCTTAACTTTTTCGATGAGTTCTGCGGTCTTACCAAATAATTGTCACTCTAAGCTCATCAAATTTGACTTAAGTCAATAAATTGTAAAGGAATTTCGGTGTGAAAAGTAAATTGATTAAGGAAATGCTTGTCTAAATGAGCTAGTGGACTACCTAGTAATAATAAGCGAAATCTGGTGGGCAATCAATGCATTTAGTAAGGTTTTTGAATAAATATATCTTAATTCGTGATTTTAATTCACAATTATGCTTACGTAGTCGACTAGATTTACAATTTATATCACCCTCAAAGTGTATTAGTTTGTAAATTACTGATAATTATTTGGAAGTTTCAGTGTTACTGAATATGGACAACCCTGAAATATTTGCTGAACAAGTCCACTGTTTCTTGTCTACTCATATGCTCAAAACGGACTAACCGTTACGAGAAAAAGGAATTTCATCAAAATTCAATCTTCCTGTTTCATAGTTCCATAAAACTAGTTAATATTTTCGGCTGTCAGTTTTTCCTATGTTTAATTCTGACAAACGTGTTCAACTAACTGTTGTACTATCTTTTCGTTGCTACACAACATAAGGCTCTATCCTGGTAAATGGTTAGATCGGTATGCACCTCCTTGCAAAACAAAAACAGGCCTTAGTGGTTCAAATTTCAGGTTTGAATTTTGCAAAAAGTATCCCTTCAGATGACTAGTACGTAGTGTAAAAACCAGACACCAATTTCAAAATCTTTCAGTATGCAAAACGCTTACAAAAGAGTATATATTAATCTTCCAAAAGTTGAAGAAAGTATAAAGCAGAAAGGCTCTTTGCAAGCTAGATCAAAAGGCACATTAAAGATCTTAGCTACTACTTCTCTGAGTCTCCCTTAGTATGTATAATTCATAGTCAAAACAAGGGCTTCAGTTTTTCCCCGTAGTCCTGGTGAGGGCAAATAAGAATAGAACAGATTTCAAAAAAGTGTATCTTTATCGAAACTCTGTAATATCTTGGAAAAGCTACTCTGCAATTAGTTGGACTTTTGGACTGATTTTTTCTCCCTGTATCATATATGACCCCCAAATGACATGGTACGGCCGGGGGTGGGGAGAGTCGGCTCTCCCTCTTCAAATGCTCTCACATGGCCACACGTATACAGCCACCCCAATGGAAGTTCTACTCACTGCTTTCTCGAGTTGACAGTGTTGTTTACGAAATTGAGAGGACGGAAAGCGAATATCCGGTGCTTTAACAGAGTTGGTGGATACGGAGAGCCCACCTAGGGGTTGTTGAAAAGCGCTGATATGAGCTCCAGGACTCTAGGATAATAAACGGTACATGAACCTATTGCTGGTGACCAAATACCATGGGACCTCATCACCTAACGTTGCTCACTTCCTTGTGGATTAGGCCTCTTAGTAAAAGGCCTGAGGAGTGGCTCCAAGAAAATCAACTGCATCGGTTTTGGCCACTCGGGAAGTTTCACAGCCCACACACAAATCAATTTACTTGTGTGTCGTATGTGTATTCGATTCTACTTTGTAGTAATATTTGTGTTCAAATAAGTAAATAAAAAGATTATATATATTACTACCATTGAAGTAACTGCTTCTATGAATTTAGTGTTCATCTTGTGCTAATGATGTAATGGAAACAGACCAGTGTATATATGTGCATGGTCCGTCGTTGTAGCTGATTGACTGGCTAGTTGAACATAATAAATCTGAGATACTTGTGACCGATATCCTCGACAAAAGCGTTGCCTTAATTTTTCGGCACCTAGATTTTCCACAAACAGGTTTGTATCAACAGTTTCGATGTTATTTTCACAAATTACCTTTTTTTTAACTCAACCAAACAATCCAGCTTGTCAAATAACTATTTCTTATGATTAATGTACTTGGTTTTCCACGCTTAAAAATCCAAAAACAAAAAGATGGATGAGTTTTTTCACCTGAACTAAACACTAGGCAGTATCACAATTAATGCTTACAAGCCTGCGTAGCTATGTCTCAAAGTCCATGTCAGTGACACATATTCACACTCAACCTTCATTTAAATTTCAAAATTTACCTATATTCCATTATATCATTCTTTTTTCCCGTTCGCATTTTCGCCTAGTCTTGTTTTTTTCTGATTAGGGATTTTATCTTTATTGTTCAGATATTCGTCCTGTTGATTTTTCGTTTCGATGATATGGAATGTGACAACTTGAACCAATACTTCAGTTTCGTCGTTGTTTATGGATAATTAATTAAACCAAAATCTAGACAATACAAGAATTTAGTAATGTTTCGTGGAATCGCAGCGTCATTTGAGCATGAAAAAATACCTAATTAACTGATTTTTTTCACACAATACTGAAGACATAATTCTATGCGTCTAGTACAGTAAAATTATACTTTGCTCAGTCAAATGACCAGTAAGCAGTATAAAGAATAATCAGTAAATTAACTTTGTAGCTTTTGAAAAGATAAAGGTTAGTGTGATCGTTAATTTAGGTAAAATTGCATAAGCCGTGAGTAAGAGTTCAGCTGATTGCAGTGTATCGATAGTGCTAAAAGTTTGTTTATCCACAGAGTCCAATTCAACGATAATAATTTCCTCAGTTAAACTACAAGGTGCTTTCAAAGGCCGTCTATTCAATTTTATCATAGCCACTATTTGCGTTTGCTTGTATCATCTTAAGATGACACATTCAAAATCTATTACCTCTTTAATAAGTACGTGTAGTGTGACGTGGTCGCTTCACTTATTACTATCAGTATCCTTCATTCGGTCGTGTTATTCTGTCTTTTAGATTGTTGAATCCTCGTTGGTTGGATCTACGTCCAGATAGTGCATGCTATGAAATAACTATATTCTTGAGTAGAGCAAATACAAGCTACGTATATGAAATAATAAACATCGCTTACTTACATGCTGTTGATTTAATTCATTAAAGCTCCTTAATTTACCACTGACTACAACGCCAGTCAATTTTTTTATATCTCGACTATAAGCTGTAAGAATATTATTCTTCCTGGTGTCAGTCATTCTGATTATAATTTATGATGGATCCTTCTAATCAACTAGATCTCAAGATCGGTCTGGATGGCATCAGTTGTACTGACTTCGCGACTGTTGGTGATAAGATTCTACTTGCAGTCGGGACATGTAATGGAAGAATTCGTATGTAAGTTAATTCTTATTGTAATACTTGACAGTATTTTAGATTTGATTATGTGGATCGAACAAAGGCATTACTTCAGAAACGTTGGCATAAAACTATTCGATGCTTGTCTTTTTTCCCTAAAACTCAAAATTTATTAATTTCGGCTTCCAGTCAAAGTGGCTTAAAAGTACACGATGTGATTTCTGAAAAACAAACTTGGGCATGTTTTCAAGCTCATGAAAAATCACCAATATCTAGTGTTTTAGTTCTAGAACACGGACAGTGGGTTACAGGTGATGAAAATGGAATTATCAAAGTAATTCGTTGCCTTTTGTTTACTTTACTCACATAACTTGATAGATTGGGTTTTGTTTGGTTGCTGTGATTAAGTTTTACTAAACATAGTTTATACAGCCGGTTAGAATTTGACAAAAATAATTATTATCATAATGTTGCTCAATAATCACTTACAGGTTCATGTACAGGGTGAAACAGCGTCGTGTTGTTCGTGTGGTTACTCAAGATCGAGGATACAACGCGTCGGCGAGCGTGTTCCTACTTTACGCTTATTAAAACTGGCCCATCTGAACTGAAGATGTTTGGAGACTAACGTGACAACACCATGTTAATAGTATTGAGGTGTGGGAATTAAGATGCGGTTCAAAGTCAAATATATGAATAATAAATGAGTTACACTATGTTATAGAGTCACCCTTATTTATGATCGAATTCTACCAGTCACCTTTCAGTGTATTAACTAACCCAGTTGACTTAATATTGCACTCTACGTTGGTATTAGGTGATTGAGAACAATTTCAAAAAGCCTTAATATGTATTTCGTACTGATTAACACTCATCAGCTAGGTGCGTACTCAGTTTTGTAGGAAATCAGCCTTCGTGGGATTCAAACCAGTGTCACTCAGTATATATATATATATTCCAAATACATTTTTCTAAGAAGTATAAATCAACACAATATACATGTTTAGTGACTTGTTAATTCCATCCAACTGTTTAACACCTGTAGCTAAAGTAGTCGAGAAATTCGGTTGCTTAACCAGTTCGGATTGTGTATATAACCTTCAAACAACAAATGTTACTCAAAACGTAGTATCCTAAGCTATGTATCGTAACCTGATCGCTTCAGTTATCAAACATTTATTTATTCATTTGAACACATAAATATTGGTACAAAGGGGCATCGAATACATATACAACACTCAAGTCACTTGATTCGTGTGACCACTAGAATACTGGCCGGGTGTCCAAACCGAACCAGGTGGTTTTCTTAGGAGTTACACTCCAAGCCTTCGGCCTAAAGGTTTGATCCAAAGGGCAGTGGAGCAGGGTCAGAAGATGCATTTCCATGGTAGCCGGTTACCAGCGATTGGTTCATGCGCCATATGTTCCTTCAGGATCCTGGATCCCATGTGCACCATTGGTTTGGAATCAGGGTTTCACAACTTCCCTAGATGGACCTTCGTGTCCACCAACCCGGTTAAAGCACCGGATATTCACTTTCCGTCCTCTCAATTTCGTAAACAACACCCGCGCCACGAGAAGGCAGTGAGTAGGACTTCTCTGGTAATGACTGTATGCATATGGCCATGTGAAAGCATTTTGAGAGGGAGCGCTGACTCTCTCCACTCTCGGCCGTACCAGGGCATCTATCTATTTTCCAATGAAATAGGTTGTAGCGCTGATAATGTATGGTTTTACGATACTATGTGTTTGTATGTATATGTGTGCATGTATTGTTTGTCTATTATTAGATGTGGGATGCAAGGAAGTCAGGTCCAGTTTCAGTCATGACTCCAGATATTGAAAATAAATTTGATGATTTTTTCAATTCTATCAATGAAATGGCTGTGTCATCGAATGATTCTCATGGAACTTTGTTAGCCGCAGTTGATGATGGAACTCTAGCAGTGTATAATATACGACGTCGACGTTTTGAAATGTCTTCAGAAACACTTGGGTTTAGTGCACGTACATTAACTGTCGTTAAAGTAAGTAATTATTACAGAATATTTGCAAAATTATTCTTGTATGAAATATGAAGTCGTGACCTCAGTAATTTAGCCGTTCATGTATTTATTTAAATACATAAACAGTGGTACTAAGAGGCACCAAATATATATGCGCCGCACTTCGTCATTCGATTTATGTGAGGGTTAGAATACTGCATGGGCGCTCAAACCAAGACAGGTGGTTTTCTTAAGAGGCCAAACCCTGTGTCTTTGACCTAAAGATCTAATCCACAAGGCAGTGGCGTAACCTTAGGAGATGCAGTTGCACGGTATCCGGTGATCAACGATAGGTTCATACGCCTTTTGTTCCATCAGGGCCACCAAATACCCTTGTACGATCGAGGGTGGGGAGAGTCAACCCTTTCTCTCCAAATGCTCTCACATGGCCACGCGTATACAGCCATTGTCAGGGAAGGCCTACCTTCTCGTGGCGCGGGTGTTGTTTGCGAAATTGAAGGGACGTTAGGGGCTTTAACTCGGTTGGTGGATATGGAGGATCTATCTAGAGAAGTTGGAAAACCCTGATTTCAAACCAATAGTGCACATGGTCATTAGCTCGACCTCTGACTTTTTGACTGATTGACATCTTTCATATGCGTTGATAGACTGTATATATGTTGGCATGTTTTTTGGTCGCCAATCGGTGTAAATCCCGTACTCCTAGAAATTCTCTGATATTCTTGAAATTTCATAAATCTGGAATTTTGACATGTTTCCTGTTTTCCAATGGTTGTCTACGTGAATTGATAATTACTGACGTCTCATGTCGCTTGACTGCTAGTGCATCCTTCTGTTCTCATACTAAGACACTATGTCAAAATTTATAAAGTTGTATTATGGTGTTTTCCTCATTTATTAATGTATTCTAACAGATTCCTTCCTAATTTCAAGAAATAAAGACAAAGTAGGGATTCAATATTCTCTATTAAATTCGTTCATCGTTTTCTATTTTAATCCCTCGATTACCTCGTCTTTTTTATGCATGTTACAATACACTACTTAGTGCTTATCAGTAACTACTTTTCTACGACTTGCATTCTTCACAGCAGGTGAAATTTTCTATGTGACCCATCTAAAACATTTTGAGTTACATATTCAACAATATGATAAACAAATTTTCTGTCGTTTTCATTCTCTTTGTAATTGCGTTTCGTTTCTCAAAATTTGTTTATATCACTTCATAACTGCTTTCTTTTGTGTAGGAGTTGGTTCACCATTGTAGAATCATAAAGTACCAGGTAGCTTTTTTGTTCTAGTATGTGACTCCCTAGAAGCGCTCATTACTGACCTACAAGCCTCGCGGCTAGCGCCTAACCTTGTCCACTGAGTAGCTATCCAAACATTTGCGTTATTAACCTTAGTTATTTTGCGATATTATCCAACCATAGTCCTTTGCCGTTAACAGTACGTGTCTCACCCTTACCCACGACATGGTTGAAAATTATTGATCGTGGATCCTAACTGCAACTCCGAGAACTTCCTCTTGATTTCAGTCACCAGCGCCTACACGATCTCATGGTTAGCTTGGAAGGTTTGTAAAGATGACTCATTATTCAGTTTGCATTATTAATTCACTTTTTATTGAGCCTTTGATTACATACCACACATTTTTTTACATTTGTTCATCGCCTTTTAGTTTCAAGATTTTACATTTAATCTGATGCGTCAGATTAGGATCTTCAAACCAATTACACGCTGTTATTTACTTAATTTTACACCACAAACTTTAAAAAAATGATAGAATAGTTGTTTTGAAGGGAGTTTTGTGGATATGTATTTAAGTTTATAGGCTTCATTCTTTACCGATATGTCTCAGTTGGGGTGCCATTGAAAACGTGAGAGCGAAGAATAGCTGTTCTCTATTATTACGAGACTCTTCGACAGTACACATCCACATTTCCATCAGGTATCGAACTCGGCATCTTCAGGTCTAACAATGAATAATTAACCATTAGAACCACTTAGGCTTCTGGGCCCTGTGGAACAATTTCAACCTCATACGAATTTCCAACATAGCACAACTATCATTTAGTACCAATTAGTGATGAATGTTTCACTACAGATATTTCTATACACTGGTCATGACATCTTACTAAAACTTCAGAAACATTTTAAAACAAGTCATCAATGAGCTAACCGTTGTAGTTTTAGGCGAAGAGTTTTTTGAGATTGGTCTATGTTATATCTTGTGACCGCCAATTAGGGAGCAGTGACTTATCGGTCGGATCAATGACGCGTAAACCCGTATGAGCAGTCTAGAGTCCTTATTCGTCCTGCTTCCTGCCTAGTCCAGCCAGTTAAGTCCAGAACACCAGTATCAGCCTCTGTGATATGAATCATCATATTTCAAAACATACTGAGTTTATATACCAATCAAATAGACCACATCATACCAATAAAATATGAAACAGCATTTGCACAAGAATTATCCAGATATGGCTGTGAATGAGGGGGATAGTAATTAATAGACAGGGCATAATTCAAGAATGGTATAATAATAGTTCATAGGTCAAAACAAAGTTCATAATAAGTGGTACACATAACAATTATACGATAAAAATATACTTATAGTATTGGTCCATAATGGATCTCAAAAGTTACCATTCGATATCCGGGTTTTAAATTTTCCTAGTTCGTCCTCCCCCGCGAAATAATGTTGGGTCCTCATATACCCAAATTACAAGATATAACAGTCTATTCTGTAGGTTCTATTCGTCACTTATTGATTTCAGTTGGGGTTCCATCCTAGCATGAGGCTCTCCAGTAGTGCGCCTCAACGACTCACAACCATTATTGATGCATGAGGATACAATCGTAGGAGATGGGTTGGTATTGGCGATAAAAGGATTATAAAGAAGTGTTGAAGAGATTTAATTGTGAACAAGCGGGTTTACAGTATTTTGTCATATTCTACATTACGTATAACTGACCCATAATCACACAATGTTTATTATATTTGCCAGTTTCTAAATTTGGAATCTTCGCCTTTTTTATACTTCTAGAACAATACTAAGGTTCTTGTCGGCACCGATGAAGGTGTGATTTCTGTATTCAGTTGGAACGAATTCGGAAATATATGTGATCGTTTCCCCATACATCCTCTTCGACCATCTAAACAAGGTCAGGCTAGGACAGCTGTTTCTGGTGGAAATTCTGTGGAGAAAATAGTCAAAATTACAGAAGATATTGTTGCAGTAGCCACTGATGATGGAGTTGTAAGGTGAGATTTTGTTTGTGTGTGTTTGTGTATGAATTTGTATCTGTCTTCAATGAAACATAGCTGAACAAATTGTTGGTAAAAAGCGTATTTTAAATTACACCCCAAGGGATTACCTTCAATCATCTAGTATCGTTTTTTCTTTCTCTTTCAACCAGTTCAATGTTTAACACCAAGAGATAAAAGAGGAACTTCATACTCAAAGTCGTCAGATTCATAAAGAGACAATTAGTTATTACTCATAAATACATATTGACAACATGTTTCTAGAAAAAAGCAAACATCTACGCTTCCTACAGACAATATTCATAAGTTATTCGTATTCGATAATAGGTTTCTTCAGTGAATTGATCGCTTGTGTTGAAGCCACTAGGTAAGCGATATTTGGATTAGACCCAGAGTACCAGGCATAGATAACAAATCGTTTAATGAGATCTTTGATCCTCAGTTATTGGAGTGGTTAAAACATGTTATGTTAGATGAAAAGTCGGCGAGACTATAATTTATGGACATATCAATGAAATTAAGGATGATAAGTCCTGAATTTTGGCATTACGTTTGATGTCAATTCGTGATGGGAACCCTAACTTTTAGATTTCAATCTTAATCATAATTCCTTACACTAATCCACAACCCCCTTCTGACCCCTAGTAAGCAGGTGGGTTCTCAAGGTCATTTTATTGTTTCTAGAAGGTTATCCATAAATTATAGTCTCAACGAAAAACCTAGACATGGCTAAGTCAAGGCATAACACCATAAAGTCATTGACTCTTGATCTGATCCATGTTAGTAGGTTCACAATTATCGTAACTATTGGTTGGAGAAGACGTTAGGTGACAGCTCAGGACCATTAACCCTATCTATCTCTAGCTTTGTTTCAAAATTGTTATTCACTTTTTATTCTACGGATCTATTATCTCGAATCACATCGTTTATATCTGATCTTTTCTATCATCACTGATATTATTACTTTTGTCACTCTGGTTCTCATCAACTGTGTTGATGTGATGTAACTTATACCGATGCTTATGTGACTGTTTCTACGTTCCTTCTAACTGACTGATTAACAAAGTTTTGAAATGTATTCCGTGTATCTCAGTTGCTTTCAAATAATTTTCACATAATTCTCCTTTTTTAATTTAGTGCTATGCATATCCTACCAAATCGTTTGCTTGGATGTGTTGGATATCATATAGACACAGCGAATAATGACACTAGCGGAGCAGATTGTATGACACTGTCTGTTCATCCAACAGAGAATATTATTGCATCAACATTTCCGGCTAGTTCTTCAATCAAATTTTGGAATACATCTAAATTTATTGAACATGCTGAAAATGAAACTGCAGAACTTCGATTACCAAAAAATCAACGAAAATTACCAAGTACAAAACTTAAAGGTGTGAAATCACGACGTCTCTGTTTAACTGATGCTAATGAACGTATGGAATATCTTGAAGGTTTACTACCAGAAAAACAAAGCATGTTATCTTCAAATGATTCTGAAAATTCTATATCACATGATGATAGTTCCTCAGACAGTAATATGTAAGCTTTTCAATTTGGTAAACCATTCATTTTTCATATGTATATAAAACATAGATTGTGACGTCGGCAAACTCTTTGATCTAGTTTCCTATGTTTATAATACTATTCTACTCTTGTGTATAAGGTTCTATATCATCTTTAAATATCTGCGCATAGTTCATATATCTTCTTTTTGATAAACCTTTGTACTTTTTCATTTTCTTTAATTTTAAACTACTTTTGAGCATAGTGAAAAAATACCCATTTCAAACGAATATCTTCAAAGAAATGTCTATTTGTTATGAATGTATCATTAGACAACTGTATATTGTTTGTATAAGTTTGTCTTTCAGTTGTTGGTCATCAGAATTTTCTACTGACAAATCAACTCTTCAATTGGTTATCGTTATGTATTACGTTTGCTTACATGTTTCAGTTCATACATTCATAGTAGGATCCACAGATATTCATTTGACTATCTTTAAATATAAGAATATTCGCTTACCGAATTTAAGTGAATAAATAGGAGGTAGGGTTTTGTGAGCGTATAGTTTTAAATATGTTTGCAATTTAGAACGTCACTGGGGATTAGTGAGCCCCCAAATGCCCTGGTACGGCTAAGAGTCGGGAGAGTCAGCTGTCTCTCTCAAAATGCTCTCACATGGCCACGTGCATACAACTACTGTCAGAGAAGTTCTACTCACTGTCTTTTTGCAACGGGTGTTTTTACGAAACTGAAAGGACGAAAAACGAATGTTCGGTGATTGTATCGGGTTGTTGTCAGAATACGTTGATTATGTGTTTTAATGAGTGACATAGGTTTATCTAATGAATAGTCTTATTACAAGTTAATTTTCGACTTGCCTACTTACCTCTCACCAGTCGATGTTGTAAGATCCTTCCAGTGTGTATATGTTTACAAATCTAATAAATAAGTTCCTTGCAGTAGAATTTCTTTGTTACGCTCTCCAACACATGACGTTACTTTGAAACCATGAACTGATCTAAGTCAGTCCACCATTGAACATCAAGTACTGGGTGGGTACTTCATCCTAGCAGACAACTTATCATTAGGGCACTCCCATAACCCCACATGCTGGAATCAAACATAGGACCTTCGGTCCCGCGCGAAGGCTTAATCTACAAACCTCTAAACGGGCATCCAACGGTGTTACTGTTCAACTCCAATCAATCACCGTAACCTCTGTTTCTCTGTGTATTTGAGTATATTTCGTTTGTCCTTGCTTTATTTGCAATTATTATTTTCGTTATATGTGTGATCAGCTCTTTGGCGTCGTTAGGGATTTTGCTTACTCTTTCTATATTGTCCTACTTAGTATTGCCTTTTGGTCGTCATCATAATAAATTACTGTCCTTTACTTGCTCTTGTGTGAACGGATTGATTTTATTCTGTAACGCTGATACTGAAACGTGTTCTCTGTTTGTTAGGAGCACTTGTTGTTGGTAATCGGCAATTAGTTTTATAATCCTTACATTTAATTTGTAATTCTTATTTTATAGTTTATTGCTCACTTGTTTAATCCGCGTCGCTTATTCCCACGACGCGAAATAAGAACACCAAGACTGGTACAAGTGAAGATTTATTAAATCCAATGCATAGTAACCCTAGTCGAAAATGTACCCATTCACATATTGATTGTTCACCTATTCGGACTATAAATTAGAATAAAATCGCATATGTGAAAAATACTCAGCGTTACAACAAAATTACTTACTGCCTATCATGCTGAACTTAGTTGACATTAATTTAATAGCAAGAATATCGTATCTTGAATAAACATCACACTTAAATAAATTAACGTTATACCGAAGGAAATATCACACTAGATAGACGAATGTTGTTTGAATATTCGTCATATTGAGTTGAAAAACGGATGTTGAGCAGGATTCACAATGAGTTGGAAATGTGAATTCGCCTTTTCGTCCAGTTGTGCCACTATTCTTTTTCTTTTGTTATAATGTTGTTCCTTGATCGATAAGAACATTCGCTCTATTGTGACTAGTAACCAGTCAAGATTTTGCTGATTTTATTCGCTTAAGGTATGGAAGTTGGGTTTTATCAAGTGTTGATATAATTAATGTCTATACATGATGAAGGAAAATATCCTTTAGATATATATTTTGTCTGTTTTATAATTACATTAACATCAGTGGCAGCTCAGTGTTCTAGAGGTTAGTCGTTAGCCCTTGAGACCAATATTTCTGTGTTCGACTCCCACATGCGAGGTTTCGGATACGCACTGATTAGGAGTCCCACATCAGGATCGAATGGCTGTCCAGGGCATGGAGGTCTCCAATATTGGTTAAACATTGGTCGGTTCATGATTTCAGTGAAGCCCATCAATCTCCATGACCTTGTACCAGTAATTATACTTATTTATTTGATACCACACATTGACTATCTTCTGTGAGAAAATCATTGTCCATTATTGTTTTGGGCACATTTGGATCGAAGTGCTTCAATGAACCACTATCCGTTATTACCGAGAATTTTGGGGTTTACAGATGTAAAACTTTAAAATTAACTACAGAGGTTTAATGTATCTTTCTCAAACAGCTTACGAAATTGCTAGAGCGTCCATTTACGCAAGAGGCAAACCTAATGACGTGTGTATATTGCAATTATATTATTCTACCTGTAGGCTATTCTGATGTTTCATTATGAGGGATCCTATTTTGCTATATTCAAATTTTGTATGTCGTAACGCAGCTTCGATAAATGAAACTGATATTTAGGTAACACTGAGTTCTTTCAACGTATCACAGATTAATTAAACAGCGTTCATTCGTCCGGTGCTTTCAGGTGTTCAGTGGTGGTTTATCTTAAACCCACTTGCGATATCTATATACCGAACGTATCTAGGTCATTCGTTACAGGTTCATATCACCTGTAAACAAGGAATCTAAAAACACTTGATGTTTATGAAGTTTGCAGCTATGTAGGTGAGGAGCAAAAAAATTGTTGCATGGAAGTGATTTTTAAAATCACTTAAATAGTTTATAGGTCATGAGTCTCACTATCACTGCGATAGCTATATAACAAAAGGGCATTCAAATATTGATTATTGGGCATAGGCTGTTCAGTGAGTAGTCTGTCTTTGTCTTTCCTACAAGTAAAACGTCTCAATATTCCGCAGAACACTAAGCTCGACAAAGAATAGTCTGGTAATTAGGTTAGAAGCAGGACAATATAATCTGAATACTGTACTTCCTAGTATTCTGCAGTGGCACAAAAGTGATCCACTGTACGACCAATCGCTCCTGTGCAATTGTATGTCCCGAAGTGTGATATATTCCACTCACCATCTAGCTTTTCTCACCGTAGAGGAGAGTCAGTCAGATATAATATAGCAAGTCTTCAATTTTGGCGCAAAATTCGTTCATACATACGGCTAAATAGCGTTTTGGAATTAGAGTTTATGTCAGTTCGCGGTGAAACTGTAACTCTGAGTCCCAACCTTAACGTCCAACTCTAAATTCGAGTGCTAACTCCATCCACTAATCTTTAACCCTAGTAAGTAGGTGGATATTCTCAGTATTTTTAATGTTGCTCATAGGTCGTCCATAAACTATAGTCTCACCAAAAATTCCCGTGATTTAGCACGTTATTCATAAATCTATGCACACGCATTTGTGGATCATGTGTATCATCATCGTTTCATTGTCTCTCTCTAATGTTGGTCACGCACCAGCTGTTATACAAGACAGTGGTTAAACCGATCAAGATCGATCTTAGACTCCGTTGCGCTACCTCTCAGACTTATGTTATTAACAGGTAATATGCATTGCAACTGGAGCGTTGTCAAGTTCTGAGTAACCATTGAAACTTTCATGATCATATTATGGTCAGGTGACAGACTGAATCATAACTACGTTTATCATTGCCCTGAGAAACGCCTTTGTAACTTCTTCATATGGTCCAGGTTTTCTGCAAATATCTTGACTTGTCTCTTGATAATTGTGTCTAAAGTGGAGTTTAGAAAGAAACCAAAACTCGTGAAAATTATAAAAATGCTACATTTAAGGGCCTGGCCTTCATTAACTTAGACATTTTCGAAGCCATTGAAAGTAATTTTAGTAGATAACTAAAATAAGCCTATGATAAAAACACAAATGATCTGACTAGTCAGTGTCAAAAGGGGATTGAAAAGAAAAATAATAAACTCAAGGTTGCATATCACTACCACTGCAGCCCTGTGTCTAGAATAATGCCAGTGGACACAACCACAATTATTAATTTCTCCAAGACGCAAGCACAAAGAAATCAACTAACTAGTCAGAGTTGTTGGTCCTAAAAAGATGCATCGAAGTCTTTATCTATTCACTAAGTGAGCTGTCACAATATGCCTTAGATTCTAAAAAACTACCTATTGGGTTAAAATCAGCGAACTTGTCCGAAATCTCTAGAAAAGAAAAAAAAGTAGTACAAACTGATACAAGCCTATAGCCCTGCTTACATCACTCTCGAAATGTTAGAATATTTAACGGATGATCATCCTGGAACACCTGAAATGAGTTCAAGAAATTTGTGAGAATGTAGTGGCATTGGACCATAACCACACTATCCTCAAAGCTGAATACGAGATTACTCGGAAAATAGGTATTCAATATTTAACGCGAAGAAATACCTAACGATGGAGAAGGCGCGAATAATGAATTGAATAGATTAGGGTTGATCGAACGGCATGGCTCGGCCATGCAGGCGTGGCCTCTGCTGAATGTTACCTTATATCTTCTTTTCATATTAAATATATTGTTCTTTCTCTAGCATAACCTTGTTCTACATCATGTATTGGTAATTGATACGATACAGTGAGTTGGCGTAGTCGATGGTGTGACTTCCACGTAAGATCTTATAGATTAGGCAGTCATATCATGACAAATCTACAAATTTAGGATTAGGTCTATTATTAGAGCAGTACTAATATCATAGTAGACCATAAGTTCTACATTGGTGAGCCCAACTAAAGAAACGCATCCAATTATTGTTAATCCTTATTTCCACCTTAACCTTCTCAATCGATTTTTATTTGTGTAAACCCATTATGCTAATAGTCCTCTGATTAATGCTCACGTGTATTATCGTAATGTTACACTGATTACTTCTCATAACGTACTAGGTCAATCGATAATAAAAACTGGTCGTCTAAATAAACTAATTAGCCTTGATGGTTCGTTTACAAGCTTTAATAGCATTTACATGCTTCAGCGACATAGACTTGTTTAAACATCAAGATCTAGCAAATATGACCTGTAAATAGCGTAAATATACATTAGCTAACAATGCAATCAAGGACTGAATAGTTATCTGGATCTAATTCTTAGTGTTTCTTCGCTTAACACCTCATCCTGTTTTAAACTATGCACTATCATGTAAAATCTTTTCTTCCGACCACTGCCTGCCTAATTTCATATTCTCGAGTTCCATTGCCAAACAACAAGGATGACACTTCTCTAAAAACATACGGTGAGTTTCAGCCATAAGTTTCCTGCAATCATAAGGTCATATTAGATGGCTCGTTCAATGGCTGACACAATTATCTGGATTCATTCGATTGTTTTGATCTGAGCGAGTGGCAACAGCATCAAGCACCCTGGAATTAATTGCCATACTGCATGTTTTATTGTGGATACTTTTGGATCATTACTCCTCACGAATGGCGTTATATGTGTCGTCCACTGAATAATCTAATTTTCAAAAATAATCCAGGCGAGTTCAACTATTTTACTGGATGATTTTTCTGTACTTAACGTTTATATGTTTTCCAGTTGTGTTTGCCACATATTTATAATTATCTTTAGGCTAAATGCAGTAACTTCTTATAGAATGTTTATAACGCATCATATTCCTGCCTGAAATTTCACAAGCAGTCTAAACTTTAAAATTACTTGTCTGGTCATGTTCATTATTTTTAAATCGTCATATACGTCAACAACCTGCATGTTAACCTGGTTCATACATACGTTACACTATATCTCCATGTCTTCTAAATTTAGAAATCATCTGGATCGCCTCTAACATTTATTAATAAACCCATCATAGTCGTTGTTGCTAATCGTATTTGGATTTATGGATTGGTTTATCATATTATCAGTCTAAAATGCAAACATAATTTAGATAATAAAATAAAAAATTTAGATACTATCAACTGCACTAGTAAAATTACTAAATCCTCAGGTAGTTGTTGGTTGAACAAACTTTTAAAATCAAAACTCCGTAGCCTACTAGAATTAACATTAAACAAATATTTCTGAATTGAAAGTTATAATTAAATTAGGCGTCTCGGATTCTTTAACGTTATAAATTTCTGATAGTTTTGAATCACCTAAAACAACAATGCCTATTTTTCCACTGGCCAATCTTCAATCAACACTATAACTAATTAAACATAATAGTTTCAGGATATCTTCATAAAGCATTGTCATGACTTGACAATCACGTAACATGATTGATAAAATTAATGAAACTATTAACAAAATAGGTCAGCAAATTGACTTATAATTATCACTAGTGTTGTTTTTCTTCATTCACTACAGATGATTACAGTATGTTTCTCTATCAGTTGCTCATTCAGTAAATATCTCAAAACTTTGTCAGTCTAATTGATGGTTTAGCGACACAATCATGCATGCAAATAATCAGTATAAGCAGTCGAGCAAATATCCTGCAAACTGAAAACATCAATGTCGAATTTACCCCAACACTGACTAAGGTTCAAGCTATTATCATAGGCATGAGTTGGGAGTGCACTCCCCTTGGTTACAACTTATGTTCTCCCTGATAATCACATGAGCATCACTTACTATTAATCATCTTGTAAAAAATTATTTAGCCAAATACACCTTGCAGCACCACATCACTTAGTAATATGACACATAGGTTTAACTAATTTCAATAACGTATAACCACTATATCTCAATTAAATCGTGTTCCGCCTTATGATAAACTGCATACTTTCAACTAACTTGTATACCCAATCCGCCGGCAAGTATAGATATAAATAAATAGTCTGCCGCAGATCAGAACATTGAGTCTAGAGCATGTCTCTTAAGAATACACTCATGTTTAACGATTTGTTCCTAGCTATATGTCCAAAATTCACATAATTATCACTCACGTATTTAAATTTTGTTTTGATAACCATTCATGTGTATTAGTAGTATTAATAAATTCTATCACGGTCAAGTAAAAATGAGGTTGAGAAAATCTCCCCGTAACTAAACAAACCGTATCAAACTAACTGGAACACTAGTTGGAATTCTTCTCCACGGTAATACTTTTGTTCCTTCAGTTAGCCTACTAATACATATGCATTTGGAAATCGACTCATATGGACAACTTACCGGCATAATCGTTATTTGATTGCATAAGTTAGACTAAAAGTAGTACTAATATTAACATTTCTACAATATTCATAACTTTAATATTTCTAAACACAAAATACTTACTACCTAAGTTATTAACCAACGACTATTAACACGCATCGTTTTATTATTATTATTATTGTAATCCCATTTTTTTATAGCTCAAATAATCACTCAAATTTTCATTGTAAGCATGTTAAGCATGAAGGCAGATATTTTAAAATTATTACATGTATTTCCCGACCAGATGCTGCCGTCTTCTTTTTGATTTATCTTTCAGCTTGTCATCACCCGGAGGATTATTACTAGTCTTGGTAACCTTCGGGACACTACAGTCCCATCCAATTTGGTATCGAACCAACACCACGTTGATTCTGGTGGGAGAGTAGTGTAGTGGCATTGGACCATAACCACACTATCCTCAAAGCTGAATACGAGATTACTCGGAAAATAGGTATTCAATATTTAACGCGAAGAAATACCTAACGATGGAGAAGGCGCGAATAATGAATTGAATAGATTAGGGTTGATCGAACGGCATGGCTCGGCCATGCAGGCGTGGCCTCTGCTGAATGTTACCTTATATCTTCTTTTCATATTAAATATATTGTTCTTTCTCTAGCATAACCTTGTTCTACATCATGTATTGGTAATTGATACGATACAGTGAGTTGGCGTAGTCGATGGTGTGACTTCCACGTAAGATCTTATAGATTAGGCAGTCATATCATGACAAATCTACAAATTTAGGATTAGGTCTATTATTAGAGCAGTACTAATATCATAGTAGACCATAAGTTCTACAAGAATGCACTACTCACAGATTCACTCAAAGTTTTATAGTGTATTAAAATCTATCACACTGAAAAAAGAGTAAATCAGGTTCTCAGATCCACCTTTTCGTTCGTCAAGAAACCACTTTTAGGGTTGAACATCTTACATCAAATTCTACAGGGTAAGATGAGACAGGAGCATTTCATTATCTGATATTTACCAATGCCTCATACAAGGACCTCTACTGACACTAATGTTTATCACTGAACTCTTCTCATCAAACCTTAGTTTCTTAGATTCTCTCCACGTGGAAGATTGTAAACTGTGAAAAGCAGTCAGATGTAAGGCTTATTAACACAATCTAAATAGATTTAGCAATACTGGAGAAATTGGCACTCAAAAAACGTCTAACACCACATCTCTGAAACTATCGAACCATTATAATTAAAACGATATGGAAGGATCATGTCGAACTCCTTATCTGAGGTTATCGCCTCTACAGCATATCAATCGGGCGCGATTTAGGCTTATTGCCACAAGAAAGCTTAGAAATTAGCTGCAGCTGTCAAATAGGTGAATCCAAAGTCTACGCTGATGCTCGCTCCGTAGCTAAGGGTTCAGAAGCATCAGGTCTTTTCGACACTGCTCAAGACCTATATCAATTTACGACTATAAATCTACAAAACTATTGTACCCCCTCTTCACAGAAATAATAGAAATCTTATGAAACAAGTGCACAGTGATGCCAAAATGTTGGTCATAGGATCAGAGGACAAACTCCAAGAAGACCCATAAAACCAGCTAGGAATATACTCACTAGATTACAAGGTAACTTTAATCAATTTGACTATGACATACAACACTATGAGCTCTCCCGTTTGCCTAAATAAAACATCCAATTAGAACCTCAAATTCATACTTCACAACGTTACGAAGAATGACCCACTAAAAATCAGATGGTTTGATGATCACGCTTATTCTCATTACTGGGTTGGTCTAATTTGTGGAGATCCTTCACCATGCGTGACAAAAGTTTCATCAGTAGACAACATTAAGAGGAGGCTTCAAAGCCAATCCATAGCTACCGGCCGGTAGCTTAAAACTTTACTGCGACGGCCTTCTTTTTAAATTGATGCAATGTGCGTCAACACTCAATTTTCTGGAGCCGTTCAATAGCTCAGTGAATTAAGACAAATCAGGCCGATCGTTTTTGCCATGATTGGAGTCGCCTTGCTTAATTTGGAAGAATGGACCATATTTAAGACAGGAGAAGTGTCCACGTTGAGAGACTACAGTTTCTGATACACCAAGTCAGAGCTAAGGTTCACTTCTGTCAGACCTGTTGGGTTACGGGTGTAGCTCTCGTTAGTATAGTTAGTAAGGAACAGTTGAAATGTTTCGAAGTACTGTTCTGACCGAAGCACGGAGGCGTCATCCTCTTAGTCCGTTGAGCCATTAGAACCTGACAACTGGGAAACTCCAAATTCGGAGTTATTACAAGTTCCTTGCCTGTTTGAACTGTATGTACATACTATCGTCACTAGGAGAACCAGGTTTGAGAGGTTCTCAATTAGAAATCCTTCGTTGGCTAAGACGTAGTCTAAGCATGAAAGCGTCTGAGCATTTGCATATCGAGTTGTTAAACTCACTTCGAATAATCCCAACATTTTATTGAAGTTGAAGAACCTAACTTCAGTGGAACCATCACATGCATTCCACATTTGTTCGGAAAAGTTGACTTTAGGAAGACTAAAGTCCTCCATATCGGGATATTAGTATATCTAAGACGAACAAAGCGGAATAATCCCTCCAGCTTACGACTTTCGTACTCGGTGTTAGCTATAGTCTTTCTATAGATGACTCCAACCAGACAACTTGAGTCAGTAACGGTAAATAAGTCTCCAAAATCAATAGTTCTGTAGGTCTTCAACATTGGCGCTGATCACATTAGTTTTACTAGACACCTGTCTGAGGGTGCTCGGTCAGGTATCCGCAACAGATCGCGAGTGGGTACGCTGTGCTATGCATACCTTGCAACTGTTAGCCAGCTTAGATCAAACGCTTCTCGACACATCGATAGCTTTCCACTTCTGAATTCCTATTTGAATGGGTTTATATAATTTGATCATAAAGGTATTACGTGTAAAAGTGTTGTAAAACTATGGATATCTTTTGTATCTTGGTTTTAAACAACATACAGATTCACTAACATTGGTAAACTCTTGAGTGTTCACTCAATGTGCTATCAACTAAGATCGTTGGTACAATGTTGCTCAACCTCCGTTCCTTTTTTTCGGTCGTTGTGGAACGAACGAATGGCGAGTATTATCAGCAACTGGTCCGTAACTTGAGATAACCAAGTTTTAGATATTCCTGTATGATCTGCAATATTAGCGTTCAACGGTTCACACAATCAATCCACGTTACGCTGCGAATCCGCAGCATTCACATATAAATAGTCAGTGTTTTTGATTTGAAACGCCCCAACATCCTTGTCCTGTTCGCCTGAATGAGATTTATGTGAAAGGAGAGGCAACCAACCTATACAGAGTTTATCGAGTTTGTAGACCCCGTTCCGTTCACGTTTTATGCTTATTTTTGACAGTTCATGAATGGGATAATCAGTTCCAATTTTTGTTGTTCTTGACCCTTGCATCATTTGATCTGTCACTCAATTACAACGTATTCGAATTCACAAATAACCACAACTCTGACAAGAATGAGTGAGGTCGGGTAGTTAGACTACCACCAATTGAACATGAGCAAATACTTGGAACCATACCGATCCTGCAAGAAGAGAGCTCAAATAAGTCAACCAGTTCGTACATGTTCGTGACCAATATGTTTGGTATTGAATGTAAAAACCAGTAGGTGAATTGCGTCTGTTGACTACTCTTATTGATTGATACAAAAGATACAAAGCTATGCAGTAACGTCAAGGAACAATCGTAAAAAAATCTGGCGGTTTATAATAGCTAGTCATTGGATATTGTATGGAGTTTCATGTGTGACTTTGTAGTCGCGCCCTTGAAGTGAGATTTGTTTGCGTTGGCTACGGCTGACTATAAGTCTCCTTCAGTTTGTATTTTTGTTTTGTTGTTGCTCACAACAAGATCACATAGTCAACGGACCAATGGAGTTGATTAACGTACACTGACATGCAGGTATATTGTAGAGTGGTTTATAACAATTCACTTTGTCAATTTCAATATGATGTCAATTTCCGTACTGAACCCAATCTCCTTGTTGTGGGGGAAATTAGTTTCAGCCTTTTCATGTATATTTTGTCTTATAGTCTTTCTTCAGAGATAAATTCGTCAGAAGCTTTCTCAGGACTGGTTTTTCCACAAAAAAGTCCTCAAATTCAAAGAATCTCCCAATTCTGGTGCCATGTCCATAAAATTTTTTCTGTAGAAGCTTCTCCAAAATTTCTTAAAACGGGTAAAAAATTTTCCCGAAATTGGGAAATTTGGCACCTTAAGTCGGCACATTGGGATTTCACTAAATTTACTTAGATCCAAACTTTGAGTGTTATTTATTAATAAAATGCTTGGATAAGTCAGACGCTGCATGAAAGTGAAAGAACTTGTAATTGGTTGTTTTTTTTTCGAGTTTCCTTTCGGGACCTGTCGTAAAGTTTAAAAAATACATTTAGAGTATTTCCCTAAAGTTGATAGATTGGTATACAGAGTACGTTTTCTGAAGATAATATTGAATTATTTGATTGTTAATTAAAAGCTAAAACCTTATCATGAATCATTCGGTACTCTGTTTTCCTTGCGTAGTTTTAGTAAGCAGTTGACAATATATCAGATATTGTAACTGAAGTCTGATTGGCCTTAAGTGAAGCTTTGAACTTTCAGTTTTAGTCCTTAGGTTCTATAATCCAGAAAAATGGCCCAACAACCTAAAAATGGAAATAGTTCATCAAAAAACTTTTCTGACCTTAAATGAAAAATTGCTTTGCATAATGTTCCAAATGCCATGGTACCTGGATAAGTGCCCTGTAAATTGGCATCGTATTTCCCTTGAACCTAACAAAAACTTTATATTTGGTTTTTACGGCTGTATGTTTTATATTTTTACAAGTTACTTATACCGCTGATCTTAATTGTTGTTTGTTTTTTTTTCATCAAATATATTTCAGGTCAGAACCGTGTAACCCTAAAATTGGCCGGATTCTAATTTTACAACCTCTACGTAACGTCTTCGGGAAAAGTTTCCGACTACATATAGTCAATGTCAGAAGGGCGATGTCTCGGTGCTGTTAGTCAGAAAACAAAGGTTAGTGTGCTAATATTTGTAGACCTATGTAAATATGTATTTCTAGTGTTGGAATGTCTCCTCATGGATAAAGAATAAAATTGAAGATGAAGGTGTACAAGCACGAAATATAATCAAGTATAGCGTGCCCATCGATAATCCCAGTTCTCGTAAGTTGTATGCAGACGTCTTTTAGGATGTTCAAAATGCCATTTTAGCTTCTGTTTACAGAAATTCTAGTTTTCTTTCATAACCTGGTTGATACACCGATTTTCGATGTAGAGATATTCAAATCAAAAAAAGTTATGGTTGATTATAGTGAAAGCAGTGGTTTAATGGGCGAAGTAATCAACTTTTAATCTTCGGATTATGAGTTTGAACACCCTTCACCTACTTCTATCATTCAGAGTACTATGGATCGCCACTTAAACACAAAGATATGTAGGTCAGAGTTGAGGTTTTAATTACTGAATGGTCTTGTTTAAACTAATTTTATGAGTCTATGCACTTCCATTGTAGTATGAATGTTAGACCAACTGGAATATAATGGGGAAGAATAAATTTAAGGTCACTATCACCAACAATAAAGAGGGAATAAAAAGTTTCAGAGTAAAATATTTGTCACAATATTAACATCAAAAGTAACTTGGTAGGGAATTTCAATTATTTCTTCAGTAATTTCGTTATGTATATTTGATTAGAACACTAAACTGTTGGGTAAATGAATTAAAATATTAAAGTTGCTTAATAGGTATTGAGGTGTTATTCAAAGTTCTATTCATCCCTTACAATTTTTGTTCTGTTAATAAAATATTAGTGAAAGTCTAAGTAAATATTGCTGGTCTTTGTATCCACATTAGCAAATTCATCCAGTTTATGTATGACAGAATTCTTAAACTTGTCATTTACTTCATTTACAGCCAGACGTTATGTTGCAAAATGCGACTTCACTCTGCCTTCCTCGACACTTGAGCAAGATATAACGAACTCGGGAAAAAACAAGATCAAAATTGCGAATGGTGACAGTACCATCAAGAACTCTCTATATTCTGAAGTTAATAGTTGTAATAACTCACATGAAAGTAGTAGTTTGAACACAAACAACTTTTGCAAAGAACGAACTGCTTCCAACACACGTTCCGGTAGTCTGATATCGACAAATTCAAGAACCGTTTGCTCACAACTACATCGTCATTTTGACTCAGTATCAACAGTTCCCTATAGACGTATTAATCGTGGAAGACCTCTAACTGAAAGCGAGTATAAGGCACGTTATTGGGGTCAAATGTTGGATACCTTAAGACGAACTATCGATGAAATATATTCAGCATGTGAAACAGATGAGAATGAAGTGGAGTGTAAGGTGAGCTTCTAAGCTACATGATTTCGGTATTCTCAGTAATATTTCGTACGAATTTTCCGTGGCTTTAAGCAGTAATATAATAAAAACAAAGCCTTTCTTCAAAACTGACACTTTACGATGAGCCGTTGTAAAATAACTAAAATGGTTATGCATCTCGGCAGCCATATAAGTCCCGGTAGTAGCTTGGCAGATCAGACCAACCTACATATCGCGAAAACCATAGTGGTTTATACCGATTTGGACCATCTGTGATGTCGTTGTGATACTAATTCGGTTATATGAAGTCGGGTTTTGATAATGACACTTCTTTGAAGTACTACTCTTGTAACCTATTTCTTCTGAGCTGAAGATGTTTGGCGAATTCATGTGTTCGGCCATGGTTGCTTCCGAAGGATTGCTTTCATCATGTGTTAGCACCCCACTAGTAATCCTAAACTCCGCTAATGTGTCTTTAGACCCGGCGGTGATAAATCAATTGGTGTTACAACCTTGAAACGTTAGATTCAGTAGCTCGAACGTGTTCTACAAATATCGTCCAAGTGGCATCCACACTGAATACTATTTACTAGCATTGGAACTGATTGGAAAAGATGGCAAGGTAGTCTTACTGCTGTGTTATGAGAGAAATCTGTATAGAACTACCACGTGTTGGTCGTGTCGTTCCAGAGAAACGTTATCAGACAACGCCCTTCATAGAAGTTACTAGCGATTTCACTGTAGTTCTCTACTACGTTCTTCAACACGTGACGAACCTGTCTAGCTAAATGAAATCTATCTCATTCGTATTTTCAATTGTGATGTCTTGTTCTAGTTTTATCCTCATCCATGTACTTACTGATTATATGATCCCTCCATTAGTTTATGATATCATTCCATTTCGAGTGGAACACTGTGTTTTGCATCCTATTATCCTTATAATGTTTGTATTATCAATCAAAAAGATAAATTCTGTCACTTCAATTCGTATTACAAACTACTCAATTATCAATTTATTTAGGAGGTTATCATGATATTGGAACACAGTAAGCAAGACTTCTTTTCATTGATAGAAAAAATGAACTTATTACGTGATTATGAACAGGCTGATGCACATAATAGGTAAGTGCTTAACTGGTAATTAATTTCTCAATTGACCATGTGTAGGTTTTCTTAAAGCAGACAAAGTATTATTCTATTTTAAGAATTACCTGTTAATGGTATTTTTAACCACAGAAATGTTTGTGGAAAATGTAATACTAGATTTGACTATGCCTGTTACAATCGATAATACAGTTGGAACGTTGCGACATTACATTTAGAACTCTTTCATTTAGCAGAAAGTCGGTTGAAACATTTTTCCGACTAAGAAGTCTTCTGACTGCATGCACTGACTGAAGAGTAATTTTTGACAAATGTGTCTTCATTCTTTTAGTAGGTATGATTCAACTATTGATGTTTGGTGCTAATAGAGTTATGAGTGTGGTTATCACTTCTTGGTTGTTCATATCGAGAAATGATCCTTGTTCTTGCAAGATCTGAAGAAAAAAACTGGGTTGAGTTTTGATCTTGACAACCTTGTAGCGTGACCATTGAAACCAAGGGACATTTGGTTGAGGCCGGTCACTTTTGGCTTCTTTGTGAATAGTTTGTGATGATTTGACTCTGGTTTTTAGACTATACTATCGGTTATGGGAACCCGTAAAACGAGAAGGGATGTGACAATTTTAGGCTTAGCCTTTTCTGACCTTTTTCCCTTGAACATGCTGTGAGTTACTACGGGAAACTGTTGTATATAATATATTTCTTTAGAATTATCTCATTCTTTTGACATTCCTATATGACACCGTTTTAAATATCCTATTCAGTTCATCTCATCAAAATTGAATTATTGAAATAAATTCACTGTAAACGGTTTTTGCTGCACACTTGTAAATCATTTACTAAACACAAGTCTAGCGTATATTCAAATCTGAGTTACATGGTTTGATACTATCCAGCTAACTTTCCAAACTAAAGTCTATGAAGCCGGGTTTTAATCTGAAACCTATTAGTTGAAGACCTAGTGTTTTAAACATTAAGCTATTGCTTCATACATAGTAGGAAGTGTTGTTTATCGAATCTTTTTTAAACTATTTTATTATGTAAACTGCTTCTCTCCCAGTTTATTTCATTCAAGTTTTATTCTGCATTTAGACCAAACTCTCTTGCATGGGATGAACGCACTATTCTGCCAGGAAAACCAATTATGTGTCAAGTATTAGCTTCAACAGGTGTTGTTACATCTGCGCAACAATCTTATCTTTCCACCCCATTAAGCATGAAATCAGATAGTAGTGTCATAGAGGTTGCAGATAGTGATTCCGATATTGGTTGTGCTAAATCTGGTAATCGGAACCATTCATTGAACAAACTTAAATTAAATGTAGCAGTTAATGATAATAAACATCATCATCATGATGAATCATGTACTCGTCCATCCAACAATTCAATGATGGTACCAAATCTGTGTAATCTTGACAACGAACCGTCTGATGCAAATGACGAAGATGATGATGAAGTTGAAATTTATGATGATAACGAAAGCGTAGAACATCATCGTCATCGTCATCATAAAAGACAACAAATATCTAACTTCACATATTTGGTTGATGACGATGCTGATTACGTTGACCGAGAGGAGGAGGAGGGGGAGGATAATACATTATCTCATGATTTAGCAAAATTAGATAAAGTAAGTCTGAATTCCTGCATTTTGCATTACTGTATAGTTGGGTCTTAAAAAATGCGAATAGGGGTTTTGAAAACTTTCCTTTTCACAAAATGTTGGCGGTTATCTATCGTTTCCCTACCTGCAATACTCATCGTTATCCTAAACTTCTTAGGAATCCCTGAGAAGCCAGGTTGTTCAGGTGCTGTGTTTTGCGTTTTGTTAAAATTATATTTACATACGATTCGTCAGTTCATGAGTAATCATGCAACAATGAATCAGTGACTAGACTACGCAAGAAACAGTACGTATTCAATGTTTTCATCAGCACAGAAGATAGATATTTATTCTTGCTTCGTATATCAACCCTACAGCTTTCGCGGTCCTAATAGAAACGGTTAATTCACTCGAGAAGAACTTTCTCAACATATTTCCAGAAATAACCCTAAACATTTGATATATTTAGAGAGACATTTTTTCATGTTTTACCAGGTTTTTGACGTCTCTCGGTTTGCGTATTTATTGGGTTGACCATGTATTCGAGCGTCATAACGAGTGTTTTATGGTTTTTACCAATGAGATATTCACTTGATATATTGCGATTCACCTCTCCTGTTATACATCCTAAAAAGTAGTTTAATCGTTAGAGGTTAGTCCAATGCTAGTTATATTTTACCGGGAACAACTTGGTGAATGTTTCTTTCTTTCTCAAATTAGATTCCTTCTGGATAACCGTTAACTGAATATCACTGAATTTACTTACCTTTGGAACTGTTTTACATCGATTGAAGTTTCTTCGAACGTTTAAGAGGATCCGTAATAGCTTAATTGTAAGATCTAACCATTAATAACCAGTCCATATTTTTGCAAAACTGACACTACATGACTAATAAATAAATAAGATGAAAATGAATAGACAATATATATATATTTTCTTCATGATGAACATTCGAAACTGTCGGTCGTTCCCATTGAGGTGCGACACAGAGAGATAGATTAAATTGATCACCAAATGGGTAAATCTGTAACGTCCATCGACTGAAGTGGTTGGGATATGTGTTGCTTATCGTAAAAAGCTCACAGTTGGTTGCTTAACAATTGCTTTTTAGTTGGCTAGTACTCAAGATGAATGGTAAAGTAGCCGAATCAGTTGTAGTATCAGTGATAATGAGAAAGGCTGGGTATCGAGAATCTGACATAAAAAGATAGAATGAGGTATTTATGGTGAAATACGACGACTCAATATCTAGTTTACGATAATAAACAAATGCATCATGGTCACTGTAACTAGTTGTGAGCCATTCTAACCACTGATCGTGGTCATCATGCTGGCTTCAGCCAAGTAGTCTTGATCTGTTAGCATGAGTCAGATTTATAGTTGTCAATATCTCCACAAACTGATGCTATATTTTAATTTGGCCATCTCTAACATCCTTCCAACCTACTCTTATAGTAGGGAGTATCGCCTATCATGGTTGGGTGTGTTTAGGTATACGAACACCCATCCTAATCACCTTAGTCAATGAAGATTCATAACGTCATCAACTGATTTACAACTTCCCACTGGTAACTGACCTTCAACCGTAGTGTTGCCCACTCGATCGTTCCATTGTAAGCAGATGATGCTCCGACGATACTATGGTAGGAACCTGAGGCCTTAGAGTGTCTTCTACTTTCATGGACTATCTTTCATAGTCAGAGTAATACGCAGCAGATTTATGTGCAATATACCCACCCTTGAGTTAGCAGAAAGACATCTCACCTACATCACAATACAAGTTGTTGCTGTTGTGTTTACTAAGTCGTTCAACCAAAGTGGCTAACATATTGCATCACACAAATTAAATTTGATTAAATTTGATTTCGCTCAGTTTGTTTGTGTAAAATCTTATGTTTATTTTTATAGCTTACTAGTGACATCAGATGAAATCAATCTATGTGTATTGAAAGCAAGAGTTGCTTATAACAATCTACATCATCTTTGTATCATTGTGATGTTAGTCTGGCTAGAGTGGGTTGGGTTTACAACGCGTCAATAACACTTTTACTATATGCTTATGATATATGGACTCTCAGAGTTGAGGATAGTCGGTCATTCTGCATTCAGTCATCGTTTTTTCCTAGGGCTTGCTACCATCCATAGACAACAACATATTAGTAATTTTGAGGTCTCGCAATGTACGTTCCAGAGCAGTGACGATGGTCCGTTGGGTATGAAAATTTTGAAACACCGGTGTCGGTGGCTTGCTCATTTTTTACGAAAGTCATCCCGTTGACTTTTAAGTTTGTAATTATTTGCTAACTCGGGGATCGATCGGAAAAGAGTTGGAAGGTGTTCAGTCTATGACAAGACACCGTTGCATAAAACTGGCATCTGTCGACCCACCATGATTTCCGAATTGTCGTCTAAGTGGTGGTGTGGTCTAGTGGCTTGAGACAGCATCAGATATGGCTCACAATAGAAATCATTTGTGATAGTGGTATAGTTTCGTCTTACATTCTTGTCATATGTAAGAAGAGCTTCTTTTACGGAAGAAATTCTTCTTCGTTATAGTCTTTCGTTTATTTATTTAAACACATAAACATTGGTACAAGGAGACACCAGATATATGTGTGCCGCACTTTGTCATTCGATTTATGTGAAGGCTAGAATACTGCCCGGGCGCTCATACCAAAATAGGTGGTTTTCTTAGGAGGCCACACCTAGAGCCTTTGACCCAAAGGTCTAATCCACAAGGCAGTGGAACGACATCAGGAGATGCAGTCCCATGGTAGCCGGTGACCAACAATAGGTTCATACACCATTCGTTCCTTCACGATCCTGAAGCCCTTGTGCACAATTGGTTTTCAATCAGAGATTTTCCTACTCCCCTAGGTGGACCCTCTGTATTCACCAACCCAGTAAAAGCGCCGGACATTCGCCTTTTGACCTCTCGATTTCGTAAACAACTGTCTGGCTACGAGAAGGTAGTGAGTAGGGCTTCCCTGACAGTGGTTGTATGCACGTGACCATGTGAAAGCATTTCGAGAGCGAAAACTGACTCTCTCCACTCTCGGCCGTATCAGTTCATTTGGGGGCTAATTTCCCCCCATTATAATCTATTTTCATTCACTCATTTCTATTCATTTATCTATCTAATCATGCTTCTCTTTATTACTTTATCTCTTCATAATCTTATTTTCTTATTATGTGGTGCATATTTATTTTGGTACCTAACTTTATCAATATTTATTTGTTCAAACAAATAAATATTTCTTAAATTGTTTGTATTCAAAAGTTGATGACTTGTCAGTTGAGGCAGGTAACTGACCATCTTACATGACATCAATCTATAAAGTTATTAACTACTTGGAGGGTAGATGTTGACTTCATGGTTATATCCCCTCCTCAATAATCGTATTGGGTCGTTTCAGATGTTTAGGGACATCGTTTAAAGTCGATTGATGTGTCATAATTGGATTAATTTCTTACTTCTTTTTAAAAAATTTTCAGCTTAACATCATTTCATTTTTCTCACGTATATATGTACATTTCTCTTGGACTCTATTTCTCATGTTAAACATTTCACCATTGTGGACTTGATTATTCACTCTTCTCTGACTCTCACTTTGTTAATATTCTATCTTACTATGCTAATCTAAGTGAGATGGGCTACCTTCTGCTATGTTTAAAGCGATTACGAGTTCACCTAGTCTGTTGTGGACGGAACACTTTCGTGGAATCATCTGCATTATCTTCGACTGATTGACTAGTCGCACTTATCAACTTGTTTTTCAAATTGTATAAAATATTGTTTATGATGTGTTCTTTCTATAAACATTTGATATATACATAATTTCATTTAATTTTCCTTTTTATTTATTCAAAAAAACAACATAAAAATAGGCTATTGAAAATGTTACCACAGCTGAACTTGTATTAACGCATCAGTTAGACAAAGCACAACTTGCTGAAGCTTCTTTACGTAGACGTTTAATTAAAGAAGAGAAAGCCGCATTTATACGTTCAACTAGTGGTTATAATAAATTTTGGTATAATTCTCGATTAAAGAATCCTATGCATACAAATTGTCAAAATTCTGAAGAGATTGATGTTTGTGGTACTGCTACGACTACTACTACGACGACGACAACTGACGAAGTAGAAATCGACACAGATGTAGATTTACTTGATATGGATAGTATTATATTAGATGATATTGATAGTTGTGAGAAATTAATTCCTGACACAAGAAAAATTACAAAAAATAGTAACAAACAACGAATGAAAGTGGTTCATTCACCGTTGAATTCTATCCATTGCTTTTCGGAGTATCGTTCAAATGATAATTCGAATAGAGTTGAATCAAATAGGAAAGTCATGGATAATTCTAGCGTGCAACATTGCCATTGTTGCAGTTGTTATTGTCATGGACATAATTATGCATTTAATCAGTCGTCTTCTTCAACTAACTTTCAATGTTATGAGATCGATAGTCCATCGAAGAATTTTGTACGAGCTCAAAATACTCACCCTCAACGTTCTTCTGATTCAGTATTATTAGAAAAAACTGGAAATAATCGCCAAACCAAATATCCAGTGGAAACAAATGTAGATCAATATTATGATCAAAAACAATCAGGTAATATAGCGTTTTATAGTTTACATCACTCGGTTAAACAACCACAAGAAATGAGGAAGCTTTGGATAATAGCTGTCTCGTCCTAGTATAGGACTACTCAGCAGTGTTGTGCATTGACGGATAGAGCCTAGTGCTTTCAGTCGTTGCAACGAGCTAGACATGGAAACCATTAGATGCTGACTCCATGGTCTAAGGATCCTGGGTTCGGCTTCTATGGGAGTCATACATGCACACACTACCATTGAGGAATCTCACAGTAGGATAAAACAGCTGTCCAATGCTTCCTAGTTTTCATTGTTTATCTGATCAAGATCAGTCCGTGATGTCCATTATAAAATTCAACAATAAACACAAATCCTCTAATACTTATATTAAACATTGACAATTTGACTTGTAACCTAACTATCAATTTGTTATTTGTAAGGGTTATTGAATGTTTTTAAAGAGGCAAACTTAGTGGCTAAAACTCTTTAGATATTTGCAATCAGTAGTTGGAAATTTTAAGTAACATGAATTAAAATCAATTGTATATTGGTACAGATCTATTCATTGTTTACCTCCGTTTAAATTCTGAACATATTACTTATTCTTCAGTTTTGTAATCCTGATTGTATTATTATTAAATCAGAATTGATTACCTCAAGTGGTGTTCGTCAGGGCTTTCCACTCTCTACATTCTTGTTTAACTATATCGTAGACGTGCTTTTAGAGATAACACTTTAATCATCTAAATTCCCAGGGGTTGAACTTCTGCCAGGAGATTCACTTATTGACTTAGAATATACTGATGACATAGTTCTATTTGGTGAAGACACTGACAAATTGTAGAGTCTTCTGACCTCTATAAGCAACAATGCAAGCATGTTCGGGATGCGATTCTCTCCCTCGAAATGCAAAATGTTGCTTCAGGATTGGGTTGCATCGTCATGCGAACTAATGATAGGGAGTGAAGTAGTTGAGCGTGTCGACCGCTTCACTTATCTTGGAAGTCTCATCAGCCCTTGTGGTTTGGTGTTTGACGAAATCTCAGCACAGATACAACGCTCGTCTAGATTTTACCAATTTGCGTCATTTATGGCGTAGGCGAGATATCCGTCTATCAACCAAAGGACGTGTTTACTGCAAAGCAGTTCGTTCCGTCCTACTTTATGGCAGTGAAGCATGACCGGTAAGAGTAGAGGATATTCGTAGGTTACTAGTATTCGATCATAGGTGTCTTCGAAACATTGTTCGTATATCGTGGGACTATCGAGTAAGTAACGCAGTTGTTACGAAACAAGTACTAGGTAAGGATGGCAAATCAATTGATGACGTAGTGAAACTTGATCAGTTGAGATGGCTGGGACATGTGTTGCGTATGCCTAACCATCGACTGCTTCTACGTGCTGTTTTATGGTGTAGGAGTAGGTTGGAAGAAAAGGTAGAAGCGACCAGAACAAAACATGGCACGAGTCCATGAACTCACTGACAAGTAGACTAAGCCATGTTGGTAGGTGTGGACTAACCTGATAGGGGTCCGCGAGATGATAGCAACCGATCGTTAGAGACCCTGAATGATATGGCTCAAAATCGTTTGCAATGGCGCAGGTGCATCCACTATTTGTGTTCTCCCAAATTCTAATCTTCTGGATTCTTCATGTCCCTTTATTTTTTCTCTTTCCAAATTTATTTCACTGAACTGTACTCCTTGAATAACACCTTCAAACCCTAATGTTTCCGATTACTGCTCATACTTTTACTACTTCTACCACTACGGGATTTGAATCGACAACTACACCTCTGTGATAATGTGGTATGGTAACTCAAACTGATGTACGTACATACGAAGCTCTACGTTGTTACTCACTGACTGAAATCAAGCGATCTAGTTCAACCTCTATCATATTCTTAACGCTTTGACTAACAAGCTATATAGTGAAAGATTATGACTTCTTTATGAGAAATTTTGTTACCGAAAGATGAGTAATGATAACAATCAGTTATAGTTCATTCATATTTATGATTTGGCAAACAGGCACAAAGGAAAATGTTGGCGGTTATTTTGGCTAAACATATCATTAACTTATTTACAATAGCCCTTTCCACATTTACTCTTCGTTTATTGTGTCAATGTAAAATAGTTTTTGATCTCTGTGACTTTATTCTATATGTCACGTTAATTACGTACTTTTGTTACTCCCTCGTGGAGCATAAACCACAGACTAGGATTCTTCAACTTACTATGTCCTGGGGCCTAATTTCCAACTGTTCCCATGTATTATTCACTCTTTCGATATCTACCTCCAATTTCTGGCCCAATGTTTTATTTAGTCTACCTCGTTCTCTTTGCCTTAAAGATTCCTAGTAAGGGCTTGCATCGTGGTGCAATTTGATGATTTACACTATGTGTGTCTTATCCACCTTCAGCGTCGTTTCTTGATTTCCTCTTCAACTGGAAGCTGGTTTGTTCTGTGCCATAATAGGTTGTTACTGATCATGTCTGGCCAACGGATCTGAAGTATCTTGTGTAGACCACTGTTTTTAAATGTCCGTATATCTTTGATTCTGATTGCAGTTCCTCAAGTCTCATCTCCATATAATGGGACTGTCTCGATGTTTGTATTGAAAGTTCTGGCTTAGGTGTTGGCTGACAAACAGTTGTTTTGAATTCCAGATGTTCTTCAATCGTAAGGATGTTGCCATTGCTTTCCCAATCCACTTCCTAGGAAACGAACATTTCCTTTATTCAGCGGTATCATTTTAGGTTTCGGTGAGGTTGTATTCTTTTTTCTAGATATATGTAGTGTGATTAACTTATTATCACCGTTGGGATAATCACTATTTTGATTCCTTTATCTTTTGTCTTGTCAATCTCCTATCTGTTTCTCTCCTGTTTATGTGAAGAATCATAGTTTTTGAAACAATTACTTATTCATACCATGCTCCTTGTTGTTAATGTACATGAAAAGTTTAAACTTTTTATTTAGGTCAATACTCTGATATTATTTTCCAATTGTGGCTAGCAGTAAATTCTAAAACGTGTGGTTCTTTCAATTTTGGGACTCGTTAGCTGAACGTAATCGCATCATAGTGTTAATTTTCACGCTGAAAATTGAACACAATAACTACCACTTCATATCCCGACGTGACATTCACTAAGCTTATCTCAATCCACTTACCAGGTAAAACTTCGTGTACATGGTTTCGAACTTCACTCAATTTGTGAAAGCTAGTTATGCCACCTGGTTATCTCAACCGAAGTAGAAGTTTCGGGTTTTGAATCTTCTACCCACCTTAATCACTGAGATATCGTTCCATTCGCTAATCTGCTGTCAAGGCATCTTTCATTTTTACTACGTTTAAAGACATTTCCCTTCTGCATATGATCGCCTACTAATTTATCATGGTAATTTTCAAAAATGTTCCTGATATATCTAAGTACAATGAGTCTTTGCATTAGTTCAGTCGTCTTTCAATCTTTTCAATAAGTCTTCAGAGTATTATGTATTTACATTTTATGGTCGTTTTGGTTACTGTGGGACTATAATTTATAGATGACCTTTGGTCGACGCTACTGACCGTGATACAACTCACCTACTTACCAGGGTCAAAATAATGTTATGAATTTATATTAATAATTAGTATTTCGAGTTAGAATTTAAGGGTAGGAATTCAGGTGAGGGTTATAATGTCGAAATGCTATTCAGCTCTATGGATAAATGAATTTCGCGCCAAAATCCTAAATTTGCTATCCTTAATTTCATTGATTCATCCATAAATTATAGTCTCCCCATGGTTACTACGCGAATAAGGAATTATATCCCTATGGGGATTTGTGGATATTGTAGTATATTAGCAGTTGAATTAACGAGACAATCTAATCTAGCCCATCATTGAAAACCTGGAAGCATTGGACGACCGGTGGAGTTCAATCGATGTCGGGTGGAGACAGTTATCCACTTCAGACAATGAATGAAGGGTTGTGAAAGATCATGAATCGATTGAAATTAGACATTAACATCGTTGGGTACCGGCGCAGTGGTATAGAGGTTAAACGTTAGCGTGCGAAACCGAAAGTCCTGGGTTCGAGTTCCACGTGCGGGATCGTGGATGCACACTATTGAGGAGTTCCATACTAGGACAAAACGGCCATCCAGCTCTTCCAGTTTTTCAATGGTGGTTCAGCTTATATTAACTGGTGAATTCAACTGTTAATTATATCTCTGTTCACTATCTAAAGAATCAGAGTTATGATTTATTCGTCACTTATTCAAAACGTATCAATTGGTTTACATGATTGGTTCATGGTTCATGAACCATAGTTTACATGTAATGAACTTTCTAGTTGTTAAATATATTCAACATTTCCATACTTCAGTTGGCTAACTTTTTTATAAAAATAGTTTTTCAAGTTTACTTACAATTTGAGTGTTAGAGTTGTTTGTTTGTTTGGTTGGGTCACGTGTTTAGTATGCCTGAACATTAATTACCATGACGCGCAATGGTGACTAGTGTTGGGGATAGCTGGAAGAACGTTAGGGGCGGCCGAACCAAAACGTTGCACCATTGCTTGAAGTCACTAACTTCTAGTCTGAACCATGTTGGGAGATGCAGACTACTTGGTTGCGTTCAGCGTGACTATCGTAATCAATGGTTGGAGACTGTGGGTGACATGGCTTAGGATCGATCACAATGGCGTCGATAAATACACTCACTGTCTTCCCTTAAACTATGAAATTAAAATCGCTTCATATGTTTCTACTAACTCGTTCTTTCTCCCTGTATTATTGCTAATTTACAATCTTCCTTTTAGACATTACTACCATAGAAGTAACTACTATGAATCCGGTGTTCATCTTGCTGTCCTAATGAGGTATGGCAACTTGGACCAATGCATGTATGTTCCTGGTCTTACGTTGTAGCTGACTGACCAAAATGATCTTAAAGTTGATTTTATGTATAAATCGGGCATTCATTTATTGCTTATATCTTACAATTTTCTTAAAAAAATATGTTATAGAACAACCAACTTCTGAAGATGTTACATTTAAACACTGTGATAACGTTGTGGATTCATCATCACAACCATTAGAAACAAAACACAATAATGATATTTCAGAGGTCCCTGTTCAAGTGAGTCAAATTCAATCGAATTTATCATTATCAAAAAATACTGTAATGTTGGAGAAATCGTCAAAACATATTGACTCAAATGAAACTATGTTGTCTTTATCCACTTCAGCAGCAGCTACTCAAGGTATTCTTTTGTTCATTATTACCATTATTCACTTTAGATGTTAATATTTGTCCACAAGGATTATTGTTTATTCCTAAAACAGAGGTGAAATCACGTATACCAGGTCATGGTGTACATATGCATGAAAAACTTTCAGCTCGTTCAAAAAAACGGTAACTACTCTTTATTGTTTGTTGTTTTTTTTGTTAGCATAGTCTTTAGAACTTTTGATATGTTAAAAATAAATATATTTTTTTTGAAGGGGTGATCACAATGGAATACTTTGAATAATCAATTAATGAATTCAGTTCATGTATCTATGGGATTGAATCTGTTATTTCATCAATCAGTCATAATCAACGTAGAGGTTGAAACAAATTTACATTAGTTCAATTTTATCTTTCACTTTATCATGACAAGATAAATGACAAACAGGTCGGAATAATTGTGGTATCAATGGTAGTGAAGTAGATTAAACATTAAAAATCTAGTTCAAGAAGATCAGATTAAAGGGTATGTATGAAAGAATACTGGAACCCAAGATCTGGTGAATTTATCTTCATCACTGCCCTGGTACGGCCGAGGGTGGGATGAGTCCTCTCTCCCTCGAGAAATGCTCTCATATGGCCACGCGTATATAGCCTCTGCAAGGGAAGTCCTATTCACTGCCTTCTCGCGGCAATATTGTTGTTTACGAAATTGAGAAGATAGAAAGCGAATGTCCGGTGCTTTGACCGGGTTGGTGGACACGGAGAGTCCACCTAGGGGATTTGGAAAACATTGATTCCAAACCAATGGTGCACATGGGCTCGGGGATCATGAAGGAACAAATGGCGTATGAGCCAATCGTTGGTCACCGACTACCATGGGAATGCATCTCCTAACGTTGTTGCACTACCTTGTGGATCAGACCTTTAGGTCGAAGGCTCGGCGAGTGGCTCCCTTAGAAAACCACCTGATTCGGTTTGGGCACCCGAGCAGTATCACAGCCCTTACACATATCAAATGAGATCTGTGTGGCGCATATCTATTTGGTGCCTCCTTGTACCAATATTTATGTGTTCAAATAAACAAATAAATAAAGAAACTATAATGCGGATAGCTTATGGTTCGTTTCAATAATAAGGGTTTAGAGTTAAAATTTGTGGATAATTATGATGATTAGGAGTATTTAAATTATAGTACTAACTAAGAATCTCAGAAATAACGTAATAGGATCAAGAAGTACTAGATAAACACGAACGAATGTACTGTATTTGCAGTTCGAAATCAAACATTGAACAAGTACAAAGGAATCATTAGTTCATTCAAACACCACAATAATGCTGTTGATTTGTTTGTCCTATATACAACTTCGCTTAGAGCCTTTCTAGAATCACTATCGTTTTGAAGTTCGAATAAAAGAGTAGGGTTGGGTAACAGAGAAAGAATTATACACTTAATGGTATCATTTTTACTTTAATTACTTCCGCTCTATACTATACTGTACTGTACTATAATATACTATACTATGCTTTCATTGATTCTTTTTTTAATGAAAATGCTGATTTTATTTGAAATAATAAACTTGTATAGGTCAGCTAATTCTATCCAAGAAATTGAAGAGAAACAAGCTCGTGCTAGAGTATTACGTCAGCAACATCTTTTGGAACGAACAGAACGTGTACATGAATTAAGCAAAAAGGTAATATGATTGTTAATAATAATAATAACTACTTACTTACACCTGTTACTCCGAATGCTTGAGCATAGGCCACCGACTAGCATTCTTCAACCCAATCTCTCTTGGACCTTCCTTCCTAGTTCTATTCAATGTTTGCTCATTTTTATCATGTCTGTCTCCATTTCGCAGCTTAATAATAATAGCCCTATTTTATTGTTACTTTTAGTAAACTCACGAAAACCTTACATGAGTTTGGAATTTTTAGTGAAGATATAACTGACCTATGGTATATGATACTTTAAAGCGTATAAATAATCTTAAAATTATTAACCATTCATTTTGATTGTTTTAAATTTTTCCGTTGATGTTATGGATTGTATTGTCATTAAGTTACAATCATTTTAAGCAATGTTAGATAGTGTCTAGTAGTGAAATCTAGAATGGGCATTTCGTCCTATGTAAGAATCATCCTCTGGATGTTCCTACACTTTTAGTGTCGATGTTCACACTAGAACACTTAGTTGATAAGTTCTACGTAGGACGAAACACATATCATAGGTTCTAATGTTATCCATTATCCAACTTAAAATTAATAGTTTATTAAATTCGTAGTCTTGCATCACGGGTTGAAAATCAGAAACAACTGGGAAGCTTTGTTCTAGTATGCTACTCTTCAACAATATGTATCTATGATTTTTCCACAGATTGAGCACAACATCTGGTGAGCTATTAACTTCCAGATTACTTGGTTAGTATCGAATGATTTACATTACTGACTTTAGTTAACTCATGATGCCGCGCGATTATCACCTATAACAAATGGCAATGTTTCTGAGACGACCGTCCTAGACTTCACTTTTTATAACTTTTGACTAGAACTCCTTGAATTACTTCTGCAAGTTATTTTCTCATGAGCTCATGACCTGCTTAGTACAAAGGGGTTTATAGAGACTTAAATTTTCTGTTTAACATCAAGAATTGATTTTAGATAGATTACCATTTATATCCATGGGACACTATAATTGTGAGTTCTTGGCTCAGCCGGCGATAAACCTAGAACCTTAAGGTATATAGACAGTAAAAGGATTCTTCACAGCAACATTGAGTTACCAAAATTAACGTGCATAATTCAATGTATATCATTAGCTAATAAACTTCATAAAAAATAAGGATATCGAACGATTTCTTTTCTCGGGAACTATTTATTGCTACAATTCAACTCCCCTTTAACATTTGTATGTATATGTCATATATTACTGTTTCCTTCTAGGTTGATGAAGTACATTTACAAAAACGTATTTTATTACATCAACGTCGTTCATGCTTAGAACGACGTTTACATGCAGCTGAACGTAAACGTCAAGCTGAATTAACACGTCGAGTTCTTAAAGCACATGATGAAGAGACTAAAGGAAAAGAAATTGCATTTATACAAGTAAAAATCTTTCTCTTTTCCAAACTGTCTTTTTATCTATTTAAGTAGTATATTATTTAATCATAGATCAATTCTATTTTTAATTCTACTTATTTCAGAGACGATTAATACTATTTTTTCTAGTAAACTTTACATCATCTTGTTACCTAACAATCTATGATTAGTTATTTACAATTATCATTGATGATAACCATCTAAGTCTTCGAATAACGTACTATAAGAAATTCCTAGCAAAACATGGAATATTGTGATTTTTCTTTACAATCATTTATGCATCTTGATTGTATGCTTATCGGTTGATCTGTACGGTTAACAATTCGTTAGTTCATCACACGCCTAATGGTTTAGTGGTAACATTTCAAGGTGAGAAGCTAAATGATGTGGATTTGAATCCTATAAAGAATATCAGTCCCCTAAAGATTTCAAGTGTGCCGTACTGATGAATGCCATCCAGTTTTATGGTTTCCTTTCGACTATATTCAGTCAATTACCATCAAAATAACATAGGACTGGATACAGCTTTGTTACGTTCTGAAAAAAAAATACATAAAGAATGTTAATGGAATGAATACATCTATGCCCATTACAATCAGTTCCGAACTATGTACTCTAATATCTCCAGCCATATGTTGTACAGTTGCCTCGTTGATGCCAACTCTGGGTAGACTGCAAGTTCCGATTAAATATTCAGTAAACTACTGTCATTTTATGGTCTAGACACCTTATCCATCTTTTAACCTACTCATATACTTTAATCATACCATGACAGAAAGTGTTTGAATATGCTTATAAGTCAATCATTTGGTTATATGTAACACAAGACTTAGAAAGTATACTCATCTGTTCATTTTGTCATACTGTAACAGTAAAATTATATGAAATTATCAAGACAAATAGCATGGCAGTAGAGGTGGTTACAGTATCAGTGGTAGTATAAAAGTCTAAGCGTAGACAATATAGTTTAGAGTGAAAGAATGAACTAGCGTAATTAAAATCATAAGATAATTTTGAAACTCAAGATATAAGAAAGGAAGACAAAGAGTGAATTCATCTGCTCTATTTCAATCGATTCTGAACCATGTCACCTAACATCTTTAACTATTGGTTACGATAGTCACACAGACTCCAATCTGAGCCTAACAACACACCACACTCCAACATCCAATAAATTTTCTTCCAACATACTTCTACACTAATAAACATTATGCATTAAGGTAGACGATGATTGGCCATGTGTAGTATACATATATAAACAAGAAAGTTAATGTTATAATGTCTAAAACAATGTTTTAACCAAATTGGTTATCCTCCAAGAAATAGTTGCTTATCAGTAACTGAAATAATCTCCAGTGATCGTTTTATTTTTGTTTGTTGTTCCAGTAACACTGATGAGGAGTCTCATACTAAGATGAAACGGCCATCTAGTGCTTCCAGATTTTCTGTGATGGTTTAGCTTCAATTGACTCATGAATTTAACTATAAAATTACTAAAATCTCCACAAAACCCCTTTTGATAATAATTAAATAATTCTGTCTAAACATCATAATATAAACTACAATTTTTGATTAAACGTTCATATTTCTAAATATATATAACCTTATGTATAAATTAAGTAGTATCTTTATGTATGTATGTTGGATTTAGACACTTGAAGCTGAACAAAAACAACATAGTATTTTAACTAAACATGAAGAGAGTCGCGCAAGATTAAATGAACTGGCAATTGAACGTCAACGACGTACCGAAGAGAAATTATGTCGAGAAGAAGCGGCTAAAGTAAGTGGACCAGTTGTATTTCTTTTGTTTTTCAAAAATTTGTCCTTCCTCTAATCAATGTGGATGATTTAAGTGTTATTGAACTCATAACTATTGAAAATCTGGAGACACTGGACGCCCGTTTCGTTCAAATATGAAGCTCCTTATGTGTGCACATCTATGACTCCATCTTACTGTAGATGGAATCCAGGATCTTCGGTCTCGCGCGAAAACTTTTAAACTCTATGCCACTAAACCGGGATCCAGTAGTCTATAAGTCTAATTTCAATCAATTCGCGATGTCACACAACCACCTTTCATTTTTTTCGGCAGATGTCTTTAATATATCCGATATGGTTTAACTTCACTTGTCACAGCTTCTGACTAAATATCCAGAAATTTCTCAAATCTAGTTACTAGTGAGCATATAACGTCTGCGAAATTGTAATAATAATTATCCAAAATTTTACTCCATATATTAAAGTTAACGATCCTAGTGTCTTCTAACTCTGCACTTTTTGGCGGTTACTTCTAACTGCTTTACAGACTTATGATTTTCAAATAGAAGCATGAGTTCATTATAATATTCTTATCTTACGAAATATATTTTATTTTAAGCAATTCAATTTGAAACCTTTGTTTCCGTTAGGTCACCAATGCATGTAATGTCGAAAGAATCATTCATAAACAACTTAGAATCTAGCACATATATACATCAGTTCAAGTTACTACAACATTTCAGCACAATGAGATGTAAATGTGTGTGGAAGTCGACGGTGGTTGGACACATGTTACATATGTTTGAACTACCTCAATCCATTGAGATTCAGTAACCGACTTATTTGGTAACTTGCGTTTAATCTCAGCATTACTCACTCGACGGTCTCAACTATACGCGAACAATGCTCTTAAGTCATCAAATACTAGTGACCTATGAACATTCTATGTTTTTAAAGACCATGCTTCATCACAACAAATTGTTGCGCAATATATTTGTTTTTTTTTGGTTGGCAGACGTATGTTCTCACGTATGCCACAAGTAACGCAAGTTTGTTAAAACCCAGTCGAGCTTACATTGTTCCTCAATACGATCACAATACACTTTGCATTCTATCAACCTATTCACCAAACACAGCTTTATCTTTTGCCTATTTCTTATTCAATAAGAAAATCTCTTAACAATTTCAGAAGAAATAATATTCACTGCAGGATTTGGATCTATGACATAACACTAACAGTGTTTTCTCTCCACTCTTTTTTCATCCTCGTTTTCCTTTTTGTTTTTGGTCTATAGATTCGTCGAAGAGCTTTAGAAGCATCACGTTTAGCTAGATTAGATGCATTACAAACTAGATGGAAAATTCGTGCACAACAATTAGCATCACGTGCTAAATTATTGGAACATTCACGTCGAGCTGCGGCTCGTGCTAAAAAACAATCACGTGAAATTAAAATGGCTACCTTAGAAGAACAACAACGTACACATATTGAACAGTTACGTTGCAAGATTCAACGTAAAGTAAATTTTCTGCTGTATATTTTTGTACAATTTCCCATAATTCATTTGTTTACATTTTATGAATTCGAGTCTACTTATGCAGTTGTTAGGAAACGGGTACTACGTAGGGGTAGCAAATCAATTGATGACGTAGTGAAACTTGATCAGTTGAGATGGCTGGGACGCGTGTTACGTATGCCCAACGACCGACTGCCTCGACGTGCGATGTTCAGTGGTATAGGAGTAGGTTGGAAGAAAGGTAGGGGCGACCAGAACAAAACATGACAAATCCATGAAGTGAATGACAAGTGGACTGAGCCATATTGGTAGGTGTAGACTACCTGGTTGGGGACCGCGAGATGATAGCAAACGATGGTTAGAGACCCTGAATGAAATGGCTCAAAATCGTTTGCGATGGCGCAGGTGCATCCACTCTTTGTGTTCTCCCAAATTTTGATCTCCTGATTCCCCCTTGTCACTTTTTTTCTCTTCCCAAGTTTATTTCACTGTATTATACTCTTTAAGTAACATCTCCAAACACTAATCTTTCCGATAACTGCTTATACTCTTATTACCTCTACCACTACGGGATTTGAATTGACAACTGCATCTCTGTGCTAATGTGGTATGGCAACTCGAACTGATGTGCGTACGTACGTACGTACGAAGTTCTACGTTGTTACTGACTGACTGACTACTTATGTAATAAATCCTATCTATCCTTTTGGAATATCTTGTATATTACACTATTACTTTGAAAGTAGATGACATGCGAAATTCGCAAACATTTAATCATAGATGCCTTTAAAGTATCACTCGCCTGTGTTGGATTAATAGAATAAGAACTTCTATTCCAAACCAGTAATTCACATGGGCTTCAGGATCCTGAGGGAACAAATGGTGTATGAACTCATTGTTCGTCACCGGTTACCATAGGACTGAATCTCCTAACGTTGCTCCAGTGTCTAATGGATTAGACCTTTAGGTGAAAGACTTGAGAAGTGGCCTCCAAAGAGAACCATCGACCTCGATTTGGATGCCCGGACAGTATCCCAGTCCTCACACAAATTGAATGACAAAGTGTGGCACATATAGATTTTGTGCCTCCTTGTATCAATGTTTGCGTGTTTAGATAAAGAAATAAACTATTGGTATTTATTTATTTGAACACATAAATATTGGTACAAAGGGAATTCGAATACATATGCGCCACACAAGCCACTTGATCTGTATGTTGGCTGTGATACTACTCGGGTGCCCAAACTGAAGCATATGGTTTTCTTAACGGGTCACACTCAAAGCCTTCGACCTAAAGGTCTAATCCACAAGACAGTGGAGGAACTTGAGCAAATGTAGTCCCATGGTAGGCGGTGACCAACAATTAGTTCATACGCCATTTGTTCCTTCAGGATACTGGAGCCTATGTACATCATTGGGTTGAAATGAGTGTTTTCCAATTCCCCTAGGTGGACCCTCCGTATCCACCAACGCGGTCAAAGCGCCGGACATTCTCTTTTCGTTTTTTCAATTTTGTAAACAACAGTATTGCCTTGAGAAGACAGTGATTAGTCCTTCCTTGGCAGTGGCTGTATACGCGTATTGTTATTAAACGTAGGATACTAAAAAATGATACTAGATGATCATTGGTTGATGTGATTAAATATTTACCGACTAAAGTTGGTTAAATATTTGTTGTACATATACGTGTACCATTAGTTTCGATTCTCAATGATGACCGAGATAGTAGTCTATTAAATTATTTTCTTTCAAACTCATTCATTTCAATAGACACGGTCTATCTGTTTAAGATGTAGCGTAATAACTACAATCAGTGATTGGAAATGTTAGATAATGTTGTTCATAATTAGTTTTAGTGGCTAAAATCCACCCTTTCTTTATTACCCCCCCAGATATTGCGTTTTTACTTTTAATGATACTAATGTTATTTCACCTACATTGCTACATATGTTATCACATTTCTATGGTATATGACATAGAAACCTCGGCTGGCACATATTTCTATCCTGTTTCATGTTGATTATACCTGACTTTAAGAGTATTAATTCGATTTACTTGGTTTTTACCGAAGTTATTTGTTTAACTTGTTTCGATTATTTTTGTGTGTGTGTGCATCATATCAAGACTATTTATTATCATATCGTTTAGTTCAAGGAAAAAGCTCCGTGAAAACATATCTCTAATCGATTGATATTGGAATATTCTCGTAGATGTTTCTTTATATTTTAAATAATAATAATAATACGTGATAAACTTGAAGGCAATCTAATCGATTTCAGTACAAACACCATTATTGTAAACTGAGTATATAAACTTATCTTGGTTATCAAGTTTCGGATAATTTGAAGTCATCTATATTGATCAATACAGTCTATCTAGTTGAAATCCATATGGTAACCGCAATCATTAATTGATGAAGATATTGGGTGATATTAGTCAGAATCAGTCACAATAGCACAAGTACATTCACTCTTTTGCCTTCTCGAAATAATAAGTCACAGTCATTCTATATTTACAATCTATATTCTCAATATTTACTCTTTTTCATTATCATTACTACATTTTTTAGACTCCCCTACTATTCAGCTTGTTTTAGTTTATATCATGAATTGACTTTAACTATGAGCGCCATTAAGAAAGAAGTAAGTTTATTGGACAACTGTAATGTTGATCTTCATTCAGATGGTTGATGTTTTATGCTACGATTATACGTGATGGTCTGGGCAAAGTCAGTTTGTAATGCAAAAACAATAGTCAATTATTGGAAAGCTTTCAATCTATGATACCATTCTTAGGTCTATTTAAAACATGTCACATTATATATTTTTTCGATTTTTAATTGTTAAATTAAAATCATGTCTATTTTTGATGGAGTTTTATTCTCTGAGCTGGATGGTTTGGTTGTGAGCCATATGTGGAGAAATTCGAACATTTCACTTCTCCCTTGAAGTGTGTACTGATGATATCGTTCAGAAGAACGATTATTAAGGCTCCATCTCAGAGAACAAGACTCCATCAAAATCATCCACTTGAGCTACAAATCTTCTCTACCATCATGTCTACTTTACATAGCAAGAAGAATCTGAAAGACGTCATCAAGAGTCACTTAGAGAAATAAGTAGAAAAGCTTTTGAAATGTCAATACTAACTCATACTGGTGATGATTCATTGACTGTTCCTGGCATTGAACCTTATCCAGTACAAAAATGGTGTAAAGCATGTCAAGTAATGGTAAGTTTATCACGTTATATTCCTCATTGATTTTGTATTATTAAATTTGGCATGATTAGTCCCTTGATGAAGCGTTAGGTTAGTCGTTATCATGTCTGACTTTCAATCAGTAAGTAGCAGGTTCAAACCTTTCTACACCTAGTTCGATTTCGGCAACTGGATAAAATCATTGGACATTCTACGTAGAATATTGTCTTGAAACCAAGTATACAAGTTTACACACTTGGTAAATAAGTCAATAAATACAAATGTAGTGTATGTTTGAAAAATGGTGATTTGGTTACTGTTGTACTTAACAACAAGATTGATTGTTCTGAATATTTTGTGCATGTTGATATTTCATACACACTGGATCGATCATGGATAACAAGGTATGATTTTATAATTGATTCAGATGTCGATATTAGACAAAGATGACCTTACTTCTTAATTAGCTATCAGACACCATGTATACTATCATATGTGTATTAATCAGTTGAACAGTTTTCTTTATTGTTGTTATTTCGAGATTCCTCAATAATTTTTTTTCATCCGTCGTTAGTTTCCCTGAACAGTCACTAATAATGGTTTGATACACCTTCTGTTCTTGTCTAAGCAACCCTTCATTATATTATTATAATCATTCAATCATTAGTTTGATCCTCTCTATCCCTCCATGTCATGATTGTGGTATCAGTTCATGAAGTTATTGATCGGTCAATTCTGACAGTTGGTGACTACCAGTTTAAGTTCCTGTAGATTGTCGTAATCAATAGTTAGAGACATTGGATTAAATGTTTTTAGTATTGGTCTCAGTAAAGCCGATGAACTCATTCTTTCTATTCCTTTAGATATTGAATTTTAAAATTATCTTACAGGTATTTATGGGTATTAGTATTGGCTATTACATAATTATAATTCAGCCAATCCGCAAGTAGGGAAGTTATACAATCGTTCAATCATAGTATGGCATGCTGATATTCTAGAATGTTCTATCAGGTTGCAACTGGATTGAATATCTTGGGCTCCTTTAGAGCCTTTGGAGGCTTCGTCGCGCTTTTTTGAAGGCCGTCACAACACTACTACCTGAAAGTACCTGGGGTTTCTGCTTTCAACCATCACTATCTCCTAAGAATGGCATGTAAGTATTCCCTAGGTCCTTCAGCGCCTGTCCAGGCACAGCAAAAACGGTCGTTATAAACGAACTAACATCCTGAAATCCCAGCTTTAATAATTTGATCATTTTTTAAAATTACCATCTCAAGTAATTCATTGTTGTGTATTATTTTGTAAAAACAAGAAATGATTCAAAGGTGTATTTATTTTATAACACTGTATCATTACTTTTGAGATGCGATCATAACAATCATATCTTATCTCACTTTCATAGCTGTATGCTGTTCTTGCCTTAAGGTTAGAACCCTGGGCTACAAACCTGTAAACATTAATTATTAAATATCATTTAATTTAATCGTTAAATTCATTGTTTCACTTTTGTATTGTCGATTAGTAAAGTACTTCTTTATTATGACCATTTTCTGCTTGTATAATAGATTATGTCTGAAGTTCAATTGAAAAGTCATTTACACGGTAAACGTCATCAGAATGCAATTATGGAAGCTGCACAAAATCGTCCTGTTGGTAGATCTGAATTAGTAAGTATTATATACATGTATATATAATATTAGCTTATTGTTTTAAAGCAGTATATTCCAGCAACCATAATTTAATTATAGTGCTATACTCTAAAAGGTTCAGATACAGCCGAGGAAAGTGACAGTTTACTCTTCTTCTCGAAATACTCTCATATGATCACTCTCTTTTAACCTCTATCAGAAAATTCCTTCCCACTGAAGTGTTTATAAGCAATTAAAATAATGAAACTTTGATGTTTGACACTTAGATCACCATGTTGGATACTGAAAGTTCACCAAAGGAATCCGTTTACTCCCATTCTTAATCAATGGATAATATAGGCCGTACGATCCTGACACAACGAATGAAGTATAAACTTGTTTTGGTCACTAGTTACCATGAGACTTCATCTCCTCATAGTTTTTTTTAGATTGGACCTCTTGGTCAAAAGTCATTGGAGCACCCCACCTCTATATATATGAATTGGTGGTAAATCAAAAGAAATTTCCAGAAATTAAAATCGCAACTCTTAGCATCATTCAATTGATTTTTATTAGTACTAGAAAATACTTTTAGTCATTTCCTTAATGATCTTGTCTAAAAAGTCTATTGATTTCATTAACTCATAACTATTTCTATCTTTCAAATTTCCCTTAGGAAGCATTCAATTTATCACATCTTGTTGATGCACCAAATGAATTACCACACTCTCAATATGATATACAACAGGAACGTTTAAAATTACGTAGAAAACGTGCGAGAAAATTAAGACAACGAATGAATCAAAGGTTAGTTTGATTAATATTTCTATTCATATGAACAAGAAATGTTAACTATTTGGAGAATTAGAATGATTGTGATTCCTTTCTTTTTGTCCTAACGTTTATAGAGCAGTTACGAGCTACTATGTAGTACTTGACATTGAATAACGTGTCTAATCTGAAACGATTTACTTCAGAAACTATACATAGTTATATCATTTAATGTTTTCAACCACCAGTTACTGTTATCTCCCAGACTCTAACTAGGCGCGTCTGTACTGGTCGACCAAGCTCAGGTCATTTGTCATTGATCTGATGGACTGGCATTATGTTATTATGTGTCTACGGTTAATCTTCGTCCTTAAATCTCTTGATACAATTGAGAGTGTACTCTCCCCATTGAAAATACTTTTATATGACTACATGTTTTTAGGCTCTGTTACAATTCTGATGTATTTCAAGAAAGTTTCTATAAAACCGAATATTCGATACTAATCTTGTTGGTAGATATACAGATTCTTCCTATAAAGGAGGTGATAGACTGTAACTGCAAACTAATAGTGTGAATGTGTTCCAAGATTTTGATGGAATACCTGGTGTATTAATCCATTTCAGTCACTGGTTACTAAGGGATCATATCTTTTGATATTGCTTCCTTGCCTTGCAGATCAGACATCTGATTGGAAGATCGAGGGATTATTTCCCTGTGTAAACAATTTGGTCCACCGAATAGTATTCTGACCCACACATAAATACGATGATTATATTAAGTATAGGCAATCCTCTGAGAATGCACATATTACTGAAAGAGATCAATTGCTGTCATAAACATCAATGGGAAGATTCAAGCAACTAACACAAATGAATTCATATTCTTCAATCATATCCCTATATTTGTATATATGTTAGTCGATGAAAGATTAGTGTTGGTGACTGATCAGTACTAGTAAGATGGTGGTTGATGATAGTCGACTGGGAACCCTGGATCCAGGTTTCGTGCTACTGGATATTTGTCAACATTGTGTACCAGTAATTCTCCCTAACAGATTTGACGTCGTATTGACCAGCTTCACGGCCAGAGATGTCGCCACAGAGCTATTCGAAATATAACTAACCCCCTACAAAATAGATATTCGCGTTGATTGCTTAACGTATAGTAAGCAATATAATGTTTTGCTAGTCCTTAGTGCCGATTGAATCTTGTCCAGTCAATCTGCAATGTAGTCACTAGTCTAAATGTATCTACATCTCGTACATCATGTTAAGATAGAAGATGCAGATTGATGGTAGTGAATAAGAAAATCTGAACGTAAACGTAAAACACTAATCTCTATTAATGCAAAAGTCACTTTTTTAATAATCTAAATTTATTGAATTAGACTCTGTACTTATTTCATACTTTCAATTTCTTTTATAAAGAGGTTTGCAGTTTTTGAAAGAACTCGAAAGTAACAAGACACCAATTCTTGATTCATCCAATAAGTCACAGTAAGTAATTATTTTAAAAGTCGATTTCCACTGTATATTATTTACTTGATCCTGTGTTACTCCTGATAAAGCATATGCCTCAGATCATGAATCTTCAATCAAATCTATTCAGATTTCTGCTTTCTAATCATTCTCAAGTTGTATTCCAATTCTCAACTCAATATGTTCTTTGGCTCACCTCTTTTTCTTTTGTCGTAAGAATTCCAAGTTAGGTCTTGCCTCGTAATGCAATTTGATCATTTCCGTAGTGTATTATCCTATCTACCTCTATCATCGTTTCTTAATTTCCTCTTCAACTGAAAACCGGGTTATTCTATACCATAGTAGTTTATTGTTGATGGTCTCTAGTCAATGGCTTATCGTATTCTTTCTATTTGGCTTGTTGATGTGTAAATTGATGAGTTTACATTAATATGACTACTTCAAACAAACATTGTGAATTCTACCATTAATATTATTAATAAAAAGGTGAACTCAAAGGTTCCATAAACTTTAGTATACACCCCAGCACATTTGTATAACACACTACAAAGTCTGACTTAATATCAACAGTATGACCAATCTCAACTTAATATTTCACAATGGAAGAAGATATTTGTCTATCATCTCATCCTCTTTGACTATAAGAATTCATTTGTTTTTTCAGCTATTTAAGTGTATGTGTTATGTTATATCCTAGTGAAGATTACATTACGAGTAACGTCTGAGACTTATTATTGGACTATTTCTATTTATACATTCTCATGGTATAAATATTCGGTAACTAGATTATGTATATTCATATTCCCCTTGTTATAAGCTTTATTTTGACCTATAATTTATTATTGTACGATTTACGGTCCTTACGTTATTCCCAGTTTATTGACTACTGCCTCCAACGTTCACAGCCACTTTTTGGCTTTATTGTGTACACATGTTATTTCCTATTTTATGGTACGTTGCGGTCTGTTTGATTGATATATAAACCAAGTATGTCTGAAATAAATGACTCGATTCGCATATTGGAAGCTGGTATTGGTGTTCTGGACTAAAGTGGACGGATTAGGCGGATATAGGACGAATAAGGACGCTAAGCTGCTCATACCGCTCGAACGTCATTGGTTTGACACAGTGTTGGGATTATATAAGTCGTATTTTGTTTGGTGGATAAATCACGTGATAAAAAGCCAGACATAAAATCATAACATGTTGAGCTAGTCCATACTTGCAAATCCTGATTACTCCTCTCTTTGTACATATTCTCACACTTATATATAAATTGATTGATGTAATGAGATATGATGTGACATAAACCTTGACTTCATGATGATGAGGAGTTGGACTGCATAAATTATCCTATTGATAGCTAATCTAAGTCTTTTTTTAACATGAGACTATTTGAGTCAACCTTGTATGGTAAGGTAATATAGACCCATTTTTTGGATGCCTTCTCATTGCATTATCCAAATAGGTCAGTCAGTTACAACATAAGACCAGGAACATATATGCATTGGTTCAAGTTGCCATACCACATTAGCACAACAAGATGAACACCGAATTCATAGAAGTGGTTACTTCTATGGTAGTAATATATAAAAGAAAAATTGTATATAAGGATATAGTACAGGAAGAAAGAACGAGTTAGTAGAAACATATGAAGCGATTCTAATCTCATCGTCTAAGGGAAGACAGTGAGTGTATACACCTACACCATTGTGATCGATTCTAAGCCATGTCACACACAGTATCCAACCATTGATTACGAAAGTCACGCGGACCCCAACCAAGTAGTCTGAATCTACCAACATGGCTAAGACTAGAAGATAGTGACTTCAAGCAATGGTGCAACGTTTTGGTTTGGCCACCCCTAACTTTCTTCCAACTATCCATAACATTAGTCAAAATTACGCGTCGTGGTAAATGGTGTTCAGCCATACTCAACACGTGGCCCAACCATCTCAGTCGATGAAGATTCACAACCTCATCAACTGATTTACCACTATTATTCCCTAACACCCTGTGTCTAACCTCACCATTACTTACCCGGTGATCCCAGCAGATGTGAGTAATATTTCTAAGGCGCGTGTGGTCAAATGCTAGTAGCTTACGAATATCTTCTACCCTTAATGGCCACATTTCGCAGTTGTAAAGTAAAACAGAACGAACTGCTGTCAATTTCTGCACTCCCATTGTTAGTGCAGCTTACTATATTTAAACATATGAATATTGATACAAAAAGGGTACCAAAATCAATGTACGTCATACAATAAGAAAATGAGATTGGGAAAATATAAAGGAAGAAAGGTGAGTATAATGTAAAAACAAAAAACGAAAGTGTAAACAAATAGTGATAGAAGCCGTTCAGTTAAGGGAAACTCCAGCCAGAAAGGATTTTTTTCAGTTAAAAGAATTCTTGTCAACTATATAAAGAAAGTCGGTGAGAATAGAAATGAACCTATATATGTATGTTTGTTGCAGTTGTAGCTATTACTTTTATACAATCTTCGTGTTTCATTACCATGATGACTTAGAAAGATCCTTGAAGGTTCTTTTATTCTAAGCTTACTGGGTAGAAAACATTTAAACTAAAAGTTGATTATATTGGAGTGTGACAACTGTAAAGTGTTTCTCATGGATAACTGACATCACTAAATATATTGAAAAGGTTAACAATGAAAAAATATCACAATTTAATTGACCCAACAAATTTTCATTTCTATCGATAAGATTTGAAACGTGTATAACTATTAGGTCAAAGCTTACTGTCGAGAAGGTCGTCTATGATCGACCTCAAACGGTGAGACTATCATTTGTGGATGATCTTTGAGCGACTCTAAAGTGACTTTGGGAAACCTCACCTACTTACTAAAATCAAAAGAGGGTTATAGATTATTGTAAGGGATTAGGATTTAAAGTTAGACGTTATGATTAGGAATTTGGGGTCAATGTTTTCATCACGAACTGACATAATCTATTATGCCAATATGCTATTTAGCCATATAAATAAATGAACTTCGTGCCAACAACCAAGACTTGTTATCTTAATATTTGATTAGTTTGTCCAAGAATTATAATCTCGCCGAAATATTGTTCCATAGTTTGAGCAACCTGCTCATACATCATGTGAGTTATCATCTCAATCTGAATCAAATTTTTATCACTTTATTATTATGAAGAAAATGTTATAGCCCCCAAATGCCATGGTACGGCCAAGAGTTGGGAGAGTCAGCTCTCCCTCTCGAAATGCTCTCACATGGCCACGTGCATGAAAACATTGCCAGGGAAGTCCTACTCACTGCCTTCTCTCGGCAATATTGTTGTTTACGAAATTGAGAGGACTAAAAGCGAATGACCGGTACTTTAACTTGCTTGGTAGACACGTAGAGTCTACCTAGAGGAGTTGGAAAAGCCTCATTATAAACCAATGGTGCATATGGGCTCCATGATCCTGAAGGAACAAATGGTGTATGAACCTATTGTTGGTCACCGGCTACCATGGACCTGCATCTCCTGATGTCGCTCCACCGTCTTGTGAATTATACCCTTAGGTCGAAGGCTCCGGGTTTGGGCACTCGAGGCAGTATCTTAGCCCCCACACAAATCGAATGATTTATATGGCGCATATCTATTTGGTGCCTTCTTGTACCGATTTTTATGTATTTAAATCAAATAAAAATAACTCCTTCTTTTATATTCATTAATTCTATACATTTACACTATTTAGTTTAATTAAATTAATCAAAAATGCTCGTCGTTTTCTCAATCTCCCTGATTCTGGTCCATGGGTAATTACACGAGTTCAAGCTATGGAAAAATGTTTAAATAGTTTATTACGATGTATTTCAAATGATCAATCAAAAGTGAGTTTATTCATCGACTCTTCTCATTATTCGTAACTTTTTTTAATTTTCTATATTCTCAAATACACAATTTGTAATTGATATTAAATAGTTGAAGATAGTTGATAGGGGGTACCCTGTGAATTCCCTGTTGGGTTTGACTGCAGGTTATTTATTTTCACGGTCTCAGACCTTACTAATCGTAACTGATCCCCTATCGAATTGAAAGATTTATGTTGATTAAGCAATGAGCAGTAACGTTTTTCTAGCTTATTATATCGACCAAATTCTATCGATAAAGTTTCAGTACTATGTATTTATTGTTTATTTTATTTCAACACATAGATATTGGTACAAAGAGGCACCAAATACATATGCGCCGCACAAATCTCATTCGATATGTGTGAAGGCTGTAATACTGCCCGGGTGACCAAACCGAAACAGGTGGTTTTCTTAAGAGACCACACCTCGAGCCTTCGACCTGAAGGTCTGATCCACGAGGCAGTGGAGCATCGTAAGGAGATGCATTCCCATGGAAGCCGGTGACCAACAATTGGTTCATAAGCCATTTGTTCCCTCAGAATACTGGAGCCCATGTGCACCATTAGTTTGGGATCCGGTTAAAGCACCGGACATTCGATTTTCGTCCTCTCATTTTCGTAAACAACACCCGTGGTGCGAGAAGGCAGTGAGTAGAACTTCCCTGACAGAGGCTGTATACGCGTGCCCATGTGAGAGCATTTCGAGAGGGCGAGCGAACTCTCCCCACTCTCGGCTGTACCAGGGCATTTGGGGGCCAATATACTCACTAAATCATTATACATTTTGCTAAGATGTTAGATAGTTGCTCATAGTTTGTTTGAATCTCTGAATCTTTCTGTACTGATATAGTATGTCAATTTGAACTGATGTACATGTTTTTCAGGTTCTACATTGTTTATTAGAGCTAACTCTTACACAATGCACCTAACAATATGTATTCATTTTTTTTCAGACTCATTCCATTTTACCAGATAATGAAAATCAAAGTCAGTCAGTTAATTTAGCAGATCGACAAATTTGTCTCGCTAATGGTTTGTTGTCAATTCTGGTGAATTTTATTGGTTTAATTCGAGAACAGAAGCCTAGTTCAAAACAGTTAGTCCCGGAGAAGTAAGTCATTATCTCCACTGGTATAATTAGGTGAATAAATGTATATAACTCGCTTATCGAGTATGGGTTTATATTTTCAGCTTTAAGATATTTATTTATGTGAACACAAACATTGATGTAAGGTGGTACCAGATAGATATGCTCCACACTTCATCATCTGGTGTGGGACTGAAATACTGCCCTGGGTTCCCGAACCGGAGTACGTGGTTTTCTTAGGTAGCCACACCCCGAGCCTTCGACCTAAAAGTCTAGTCCACAAAACAGTGGAGCAACGTTAGGTGATGCAGTTCCATGGTAGCTGGTGACCAACTATAGCTTCATACACCATTTGTTCCTTCAGGATACTGGAGCCCATATGTACCGTTGGTTCGGAATCAGGGTTTTCCAACTCCCCTAGGTGGATGCTCCGTAGCCATTGACCGGGTTTGAGCCCCAAACAGGCAATCAATTTTCGTCCTTTCAATTTCGTGAAGAATACGCCTGCAGTGAGAAGACGGTGAGTAGGATTTCCCTGTCAGTGGCTATATACACGTGGCCTTGTGACAGCATTTGGAGAGGGAGGGAGGACTGTGAAATTATAGTGTTTGAATTATAAAGGCATACGGATTCTGATCATAGGTGTTTTCGAAACATTACCTGGATATTGTAAAACAATTGAGTGAATAATTTTGAAATTAGATATGGGAATATATGTAATAATAGTCCATAAATAGTTCCTATAAAATTCACTTCGTATTGTTTACTTGAATCTTCCTATTGATGTTTAGGACTGTAATTGATCAGTCTCTTATTGGCATATGTGCATACTGTGCGTATTGCTTCGATATTGCCTTATATAATCCAGTTTGGGACTCGTCAGCTAGATGTACCTGCATCTCAGAATTGTTGTTCACTCTGGGATTCCAACCCATTACCGTTCGCTTCAAACGCTATTGCATTATCCACTTAGCTACTGATTCCCCAATAAGACGAAACGTGCATCAAACTGGTTTCCACTGCTAGCTACTATTCATCTTTGCTTATAATGCTTATGAATTAATGCAATATCGAAGCAATGCGTACAGTATGCACATATCCCAATAAGAGATTGATCAATTGGTGCCCTTAACAACAATGGGAAAATTCAAATAAACAATACCAAGTGAATTTAAATATAATGACGATGTATTGTTCATTTGTATGAAGTTCATATCTTTTTCATTTTCATCATAATCTCGTCTATTTACTTTACTTTTCTTTTTTTTTTACATTTTCTATTCAAATAGAACATATAGAATAGCATGTTGTCTACTTCATACAATGTGTACTTCAAATATTGCTGCTTCTATTTATATGTTATTATCAAATAATGTTTCAATACTTGTTGATTGTTTAGTGATACAATTTACCGTAAGATTATATTAAATAATTTGTTTGTTTGTTTTTGTTTTCATTAATACTTATATATGTACGAATTGATCGATGAAATATTCTTTTCACACATGAGAACGAAGTTCCTGGATTCGGGTCTTGTATACGAGAACATGAGTAAGCACTATTAAGGAGTCCTATATTAAGATGAAATGGTCGTACAGTTCTTCCAGGTTGCTAGGTTTGAAGCTATCTCGAGTTCACTTAATCGGCGAACGATAATAAGACTCGGTGACCGATGACCGGTAAGCTAGCTATTGATGCGTCCTGGCCCCGTTAACTAGAGGAAGAAGTACAAGCTTGGAATGGGAAGTATATTCTACAAAACAGCCAGAAACTAGCGATAACAACAAATACAATTCAAAACGTATATATACAGCGCAAAACCGTCCTTGGGGGAGTTACCAAATAGCATACTAAAAGACGCAACGGACCAAATAGCATTTAAGATATTTCCCAGTGGGAAATACGACATGAAAGTGAGGAGAGCGCCTTTGGCGCGAAAACAAAGAAATTCAAACTTTCTAAATAAATTACAAAATTAGGTCCTTTCCTAAGTGAGTTCTGGGGATCTAACGTCCCCAACACAGGTTTTCAGTGGTGATCTGACTCAAAGGTTAAGAAAGGTAGTACGGAAAACCTTTAATTAAACCAGACTGAATACTGTGTTTTACAAGTGACCCATAACTAGAACAAATAATGAATGTAGACCGTTTGAATTTGCCACACCCATGTTTATTTGCTAATTTAGCTGCTCCTGTGGAGCAATTTATATAACGTGTGCAAAGCATTTTGTTAGTTCTTTTCATATATTATGCAACATAGTCCTCTTCCGATTACTCAAGATCATTTACGTAACTTGCCTACTAAATGAGTATTATTTCATCGTTGTAAATCATAACTATATGTATGTGTTATCAGTATGAAGATTTGTGAAGATTGTTGTGTCTTCACACTTGAATTCAAGAGTCAGTCTAAGCTAGACTACTATTGAAAACTTGTAAGCAATGGACAGCCATTTCGTCTTAGTATGGGATTCCTGTGTAGTACACATTCGCGATCCCGTATATGGGATTCGAATTCAGGATTCTCGGTCTCGCGCTCGAAAACTTAACCCCTAGAGTGTAGAGTCATAATGAAAAATCAATTGATAAATATGTACTAATATCATGATTGTTTATTTTGTAAATGAAATAATTAGTGTTAAATATTGATTGTATCGTTAATTAATGTGAATTATCTATATTTATTGGTATGGTCCTTTCTCCTAATGAGAAGTTTCTTGATATTTATCTCTTGTTTTTTTTTCTTGTCATTTGATGTGTTGTACCACATTGTTATGCTAATCTTGAAAAGGTTTATGTTTCGTAAACAATGTACGAATATGTTTGCTACAGTTAGTTAAATCGTTATCTTATCAATCTTATGAGAAATTGTTGGATTACTAGTTGAATAATCGATATCTGTTTGAGATTATTAGCCTAGTATAGAGTTCGATGGAAACTCCTGATAAGGGTGGTCTATGCACCTCTACGAGAGGTGACAGGTGTATGTAAGTGTTGTGAAGTGAGACTGCAGATTAGAGTTAAGCGTTTTATCGATCGCTTCAGTGACACGAAAAACACGTACGAACGGCCTAGAGTCTCGATTGGTCCCGCTTCGCTCTTTCTGACCCAGCCAGTTGAGTCCAGAACATAAGTCTCAGCCTCGGATATATGAATCATTATACTGCAAACATACTCTGTTTATATACCAATCAAACAAACCACATCATACCATAAAATGGAAAACAACATTTGTACAATACTTAACAAGTGAAATAAATACTGACCAATAGGGAGTGTGTAGTGTCAGTTATTATGCCAAGCCCATATACCTTATTCTAGCTTTCGGATATCCCATTTAATTCATTCTACTTGAATCATATTTTAACCTTGTCAATTATTCGCTTATCAGTCTTGACTGTTTTTATATGAGCGTATATGTGCGTACACTTCTTATCCCATGTCTCATCAAATGTCTGTAGTTTATTTTGTCTGCCTATAAATATTGAGTAACGCCTGGCTAAAAATGGAGTTGGCTTACCAGCCATCTTCCCTGCGCGTCATTTTGCTCTGTTCTATTACATTCACTTCACTTACGAAATATATGTATTCAAAGTCCATTCTCGTTAATTGACTTATCTAAATTCCGTTATTGACTAACGTGATTTAAGTCGACGATGATATACGAGAAAAGGCGATAGCAAACATTTATACGATCTAAATGGAGTCAGATCTACGAGCCACTAAAAGTGTCCATTTAAAGTCCAAGGACACCATTAGACTTAACATGATAATTATTGGTATATTCCTCTGCATCCCTAACAGTAAGTAAATAAGTTTGAAACTATACTTTGTACATTTCAGTTTGAGCAGTTAGTTAATTATAGTTGTATAGTATTATCTATCCTCAAATTGAATAGATCAACGTTATATTTCACTATGATTAATGTACCGTTATCTCAGCCGCCAAATGCCCTGGTACGGCCAAGAGTGAGGAGAGTCAGCTCTCTTTCTTGAAATGCTCTCACATGACCAAGTACATACAACCACTACCAAGAAAGTCCTACTTAAGCGACCAGACATTTGCTTACGAAATTGAAAGGACGGAAATCGAATGTTCGATGCTACAATCGGGTTGATGGATATGAAGTATCCATCTAGGGAAGTTAGATAACTCTCATTCCAAACCAATGGTGCGAGACTGATTGATCCTGGATTTGAATCCCGCGAGGCGGGATCGTAGATACACACTTCCACTCAGAAGTCCCACAATAGGACGAAACGGCCGTCCAGTGCTTCCAGGTTTTCCATGGTGGTCTAGTTTCAATTGACTCATGATCTCAACCATTGAAATTACTGCAATCTCCACAAAACCCCTTCTGATACTGATACCTTTCATTTTTTTTAAATTTTCTATTCTCTGACATACATATGCAGAAGTAAGCAAATTGTAAGTAGTATATGTTATCAATGTATTCACTTTTGACTCTATTTTAATGAGTTATTTATTTAGTGTAAAGGAAATAACTTGACTGTGGGATAAAATCTATTCTGCATGTATTTGTTCAATCAATATATCTTTGAAGTCAGGCGTTCTTTTCATTATATTGAATAATGGAATTAATGGAGAGGGAAAAATATTACCTCCATGTTCCATATTTACAATAAAAAATTTGTTGACATCAAATACTTGGTCTAAAGTTGATTTTTTAGCTCTTTCACCATCCTTAAGGTTCTATGTACGCAGTAGCAAGTGCCCTGGTAATGATATGGGTGGAAGAGTTCACTAAATCTCTCAAATGACGGTCATTTATAACTTCTGTCATGAAACTGTTACTCTCTGTTTTTTTATTTGACTGGTAATATGTTTTTCCAAAGTGTGAGGACGTAAATCCAATTTGCCTCACTTTAACTTGGTTAGTGGTTATGGATTGTTTTAAAAAGTTGCAAAACCCTGATTTCGAACCAAATAGCTTATATGAGCTTTAAAATCACGTAGTAAATAATGGTCATCCGAACGCATTTTGATAATTGGATATCTTGCGAGTGAATCTCCTAACGTTCGTCCACTAGCTTATAGATTTAATGTATAGGTCAAGGAGTCGGTGGTTAGTTCCTTTAAGCTAACTACCCGCTTCTTATTATGACTGTCCAAGTAGTATCTCACTGCTTAGCACAACATACTACGTTCTTACTTGTTCATATTACTATGATTATTGTTGCTTTCTTAAAGCTTTTAAAACAAATTGGCTAACATTATACAGAGATTTCTTTTTATTCTTATTTATAGACATCTATTCCAAATAATCGACATACTATTCACTGTAATTCATGTTCATCAACAATAACACCACTATCAAACACAACAGATCAGAAATCGTCATCTTCGACATTCTATGAACAATCCAATCAAGATTCATTAGTTTTTAGTTGTTGTACTTTGGATTTATTAAATTGTTTAACTAATCTATTAAATGGTTTCTATAAATTGAACTATTATTCTACTGATTTCCATACTACTACTACTACTAATAATAATAATCATAGTATAAGTAGTCGTAGTAGTAGTATATCTGGAGGAATAAATGGATTTGCTACAACAACAACAACACCTTCATCATCGACAACATCATTAACCTCAATGATAACAACAAAAACATTATTCGATGATGATTGCCATGAACAACAACATGTTAGAATTGATTCACAACGACTTCAAGTAATATTTCAGTTTGTTAATATTAACATTAAATTGAAGCGTAGTTAGTGATGTATAGAAATGTAATTAACATTCCATGGTATTATACTATTATCATCTTGATTAACCTTACTGTGATATCTTTCTCATGATTGACCATGTGTTGATTTCTAGTATTTTAACACATAGATATTGGTACAAGGAGGCACCAAATACGTGTGCACCACACAAATCTCATTCGATATGTGTAATGGCTGTAATACTGCCCGGGTGACAAAACCAAAGCAGGTCGTTTTCTTACGAGACCACACTCGGAGATTTCGACTGGAAGGTCTAATCCACAAGGCAGTGGAACATCGTAAAGAGATGCATTCCCATGGTAGCCGGTGACCAACAATTGGTTCATACACCATTTGTTCCCGCAGGATACTGGAGCCCATGTGCACCATTGGTTTGGAATCCGGTTAAAGCACCGGACATTCGCTTTTGGTCCTCTCATTTTCGTAAACAACACCCGTGGTACGAGAAGGCAGTGAGTAGGACTTCCCTGACAGAGGTTATATACGCGTGGCCATGTGAGAGCATTTTGCGAGGGAGATTGGACTCTCCCCTCTCGGCCGTACCAGGGCATTTAGGGGCTCCAATTGTTGTCTAAGTAAAGATATTATGTGATGTAAATAACAAATTGAAAGCATTTCACATCTCCCTTATACTAACAATAACCATGTGCTTATTTTGTGACCAACGCTACTTGGTAGTTTTCAGATATCCAATGAGAAGTCATGATCATTGGGGTTCAACCCTAGTTGAATGTGAAAAAGATCTAAGCAGTTCTTATGTGGTTTCACGATCGCGCAATATTAGTTATTGAATTAAGTTAGTAATGCAAAACACTCGTTGTCAAATTCATGGTTTGATAATTCTAGGTTCGATTCCTGATTTCATCTTAGATGCCTATTGCTTAAGGGAGTCTTGTACTGTAAATGAAACAATTGGTTTCTAATGATATCCTAACTTAGATCAATCAATGACGAATGGCCTCATTTACAAAATAAAATAAATTCCACAAAATCACTTCATTTTCATAGTGTAGAAAAATGATAAATTGAATTACATTGGGACAAAGATTCACTAACAGGCGATAACAATTAAGCAGGTTTTACTTCAACTCATAATGTTTAATTAAGTATATTTGAATGAGTCAGCTACAACGTAGAATCAGAAACCTATATACATCAGTTCAACTTGTCACACCTCATTAGCACAACATAATGACCACCAAATTCATAGAAGTAGTCATTTCGATGGTAGTAATGTGTAAAAGAAAGATTGCATATAAGGACATAGTACAGGAAAAAAGAATTAGTTCGTACACACAAGGGTATAAAGTTATTTTAATTACATGGTTTAATGGAAGACAGAGAGTGTGTACATGTTGAGTCAGCTTTCCGAGAACTGCAATAGAGCCTCCAGGGGCCCTAAAGCAGCCAATCAGAGCATGATGGAGCTTTCTAGAATATCGACGTGGCGTGCTACTTTTGGTCAGTAGCACAATATGTCTTTTAGCGGATTGGCCAAAATATGATGTTGATTTAACAAATGTTAACATCTATAAATATCCGTGTTTTTCCGTACAAAAATAAACCTTTGGATTAAAGTGCTTTCCGCTTATTTTGCGCCTTTTCTCTCGAGTTCAGGTTGCTGTGTAGTTGTAGCTTGCGGGCTACCAGAATAGTTTAGGAACTGAATAAAGCGTTCAAATTAACAAGAATCATCAGTACACCTACGCCATTTTGATCGACTCAGTCTCTAACCATTGGTTTGAGGTATTTCTTAATTACTTTAAATAAATCAGAAATTATAAGCAAAGATAGATAGTGGCTAACAGTGAAATCCAGTTTCACTTAATCACATTGATTCATTTATACTTACGGTAAATTTTACGCAAAATTTCGCATCTATTAGAAAGTTATGTGTGTTTGTAGACTCAGTTGATGGCTTATTTGTTATAAAACATTTTGTTTTCAATTTGTTTATATTAAAGTAGAGTATAAGTTCGGTTCCCTCTTCACCCACATTAATTTTCAGTTCTGAGTTCTCTTGAACTTAGAGAAGCAGTGTTACTCATGGCCTCCAAATGCCCTGGTACGGCCGAGAGTGGGGAGAGTTCGCTCTCCCTCTCGAAATGCTCTCACATGACCACGCGTATATAGCCTCTGCAAGGGAAGTCCTACTCACTGCCTTCTCGTGGCGGGGGTGTTTTTTACGAAAATGAGAGGACAAAAGTCGAATGTCCGGCGCTTTAACCGGATCCCAAACCAATGGTGCACATAAGCTCCAGTATTCTGAAGGAACAAATGGCGTATGAGTCAATTGTTGGTCACCGGCTTCCATGGGACTGCATCTCCTTACGATGCTCTACTGCCTTGTGGATCAGACTTTCAGGTCGAAGGCTCGGGGAGTGGCCTCCTAAGAAAACCACCTACTTCGGTTTTGCCATCCGGGCAGTATCACAGCCTTCGCACATATTGAATGAGATTTACATGGCGCATACGTATTTGGTGCCTCCTTGTACCGATATCTATGTGTTAAAATAAATAAATAATTAAATACTCATGGGTAATATGTACATAAAATTATACTTTATAGCTTAGTAGTTAAAGCGTTCGATCTCGAGTTACTAGATTTTGAACCCAACCCTTCTTATTTCACTTTTAAGCTATCATGGAGTTTCACTACTCTTTACACGTAGAATGTGGTTCATAGCCAAGTACCTGGTGAATTATCATTATAAATTTTATTATTTGTTGTAAATTGGTCATATTTCATACAAAACTTCAGACCAATTTGTTTCAGTATTTAATAAATTAAAATTCATTAGCTTATTAGATACTACATTAAAACTATAGGCATTTGATATTCGAATCGCACTAAGATACAAGTGTATATCCAACTGATGAGTCTCAACTGAAACAAAACACGCATATTGAATCGCATTGCTAACCACTACGAAATCTATAACTAAAAATGGGAATACCTAAGCAATCCTCTTAGGATATACTATATGCCATTAAAGAAACTGACCAATATCAATCTTTGACAGTAAACTGAATAATTTCAATATGGTTCTTTTATATTTCTTAATATTTAGGATTTACTTAGCTACATTGTAAGTAGCGGTTTAGTTGATTTAATATCGATCAGATTGTCAAATCCAAAACAAGCTAATTGGTTATCATCAATAAATACTAATAATAATACTGATGTTGGACAATCGAATTCAATACCTAAACAATATACAGAATATTGTCAACAATTTGTATTAAGTAGTATTGCATTTTTAACAAGCCTTACACGTTTACTTGGTGTTTTATCAATTAAACAAATTAATAATGATCAATTGAATGTTGAACATCATCATCATCATCAACAACAAACTTCCAATTCAACTGTTACTACATCAAGTTGTTCTTCAATTTCAAAGTCATTAGTTGTTGTTGATTCAGTAGGAGAAGATCAAGTAACAGAAATTGAAGAAGAAAATAATTCAGAAAATTGTGTAAATGTGTTAACTGTAAAATGGTAAGTTGATTGTTATGAGATGATTGGAATTTAAAATATTATCTATAATTTAAAGTGACTAGAGAAGATCGGTAAGAAGCTTTAAACCTTCTGCTCATTCATCCTTCATCAAGATTAAGCAGTGGTTTAGTGTGTGACGTCATTGATTTTCAATTATTTAACTCAGGTTCATTCCCCTTAATTCATCTACTCTGTTTTAGGCAATCGGACATTATCATTAGCCTTCACACTTAATGTATGATTGGAAGCCATATAAACTAATCTGTATCTAATAGTTAGATATCGCGTTGATGTGTGAAACGATAAACTCTAGGTTCTAGCCTCTGTACGAACATCGACACTGAGGTCCAGGTATATTTTATTCAACAAAACAAAAGGTGCTATCTGATTAGTTCATTTCATAAAATTCCATTCATGCAGTGGGATTAGACAGGGTTGCCTTTAGTGGAGGCCCGTAGTTCTGTCGTCGTTTAGATCGAACGATGTTATCGAAAGGTCTATCCACTTAAGTGACTCGTTGATCTGACTCCATTTAGATCGTAATGATGATTGTTGTTGAAGTATATATGTCACCTATCCTCGTATATAATCACTGACTTAAATCACGTTAGTCAATAACGGAATTTAGATAAGTCAATTAACGAGAATGGCCTTTGAATACATATATTTTGTATGTAAAGTGAATGTAATAGAACAGAGCAAAATGACGCGCAGGAAAGATGGCTGGGAAGCCAACTCCCTTTCAAGCCAGGCATTACTCAATATTTATAGGCAGACAAAATACAGACATATGATGAGCCATTGGATAAGAAGTGTACACACATATACGCTCATATAAAAACAGTCAAGACTGATAAGCGAATAATTGACAAGGTCAAAATATGACTCAAGTAGAATGAATAGATTGGTTTGTCCAGAAACTAGAATAAGATATATTATGGGCTTGGCATAATGACTGACACTACATGCCCAATCTCACCACTCCTTTTCATTATTTCCATCGACGACATTCTGGAAACAGCTCTGATGGATGTAAGTAATGGTGATGTGGATCTGTTGCCTGGAGAAAGACTTCTTGTTGTGACGTGTGGCTGCATTTTAGAGTGAAGCGTTTTATCGATCGCTTCAAGTGACACGGAAAACACGTACGGACGGCCTAGTGTCTCGATTGGTCCCGCTTCCTTGTCTAGCCCAGCCAGTTCAGTCCAAAACACAAATCTCAGCCTCTGAGTTATGAATCATTATATTTCAGACATACTCTATTTATATATCAATCAACCAGACCACATCGTACCATAAAATGGAAAACAACATTTGTACAATATTTAACAAGTGAAATAAATATCGACCAATAGGGAATGTCCATTTAACGTCCAAGGTCACCATTAGACTTAACATGATAACTATTGGTATATTTTTCCGAACATCCTAACACTTCTCGACCTTGAGTATGCGAATGATATTATCTTGCTATGCGATAATGCCCAAGGCATGCAACCCGCACTTAATCAGTTGGTAATCAGTGTCCGTAGGTATGGTATGTGCTTTGCACCTTCGAAGTGCAAAGTACTTCTACAAGACTGGCAGGATTCTAATCCTGTACTCACTCTGGATGGTGGGCAGATAGAAGTAATCGAGAAGTACGTGTATCTATGTAGTTGCATAAGTGCTGGTGGTGGCGTGAATGAGATCAATGCACGTATGGTGAAAGCCAGAGCGGCTTATGCCAATCTGGGCCACCTTTGGCGCCTTCGTGATGTTAGTCTGGCTCTAAAAGGTCGGATCTACAACGCCTCAGTGAGAGTAGTTTTGCTCTATGTTTGTGAAACCTGGCCTCTCCGAGTTGAGGACGTTAGACGACTCTCTGTGTTCGATCATCGCTGTCTCCGAAGGATTGCTGACATTCAGTGGCAACACTATGTTAGTAATGCAGAGGTTCGGCATCGTGTGTTCGAGCACAGAGACGATAATTCAATTAGTGCCGCCATCTTGAAACACCGACTTCGGTGGCTTAGACATGTTCTACGAATGTCGTCCTAGAGAATTCCACAACGTGCATTATTTTCCGACGCTGGGACTGGTTGGAAAAAGCGGAGAGGTGGTCAGTATATGACATGGTGTCGTGGTATGAATGAAAGCTGCAAAGGACTGGCTTCTGTCGGTCCTTCAGGACTCCCTGGTTGGGGTCTGAGAGATGGTGCTACACAGTGGCTAGAGACGTTATCAGATATGGCTCAGAATAGAAGCCAGTGGCGATCCTGCTGTAACCTTCTTTTACTTTCTTCGTAAAAAGTGGTTGCTTCTTCCTTAATCGAAAGATTTCTTCTGATTGTACGTTTCTGTTTTCCCCATTATTATTATTATCATTACATTACCATACACTGATCTGTGGTCGTTATTGTTCCTCTTCTTCTTTTTCCTATACGCACCTTACCTTCTTTTCTTCCCATTCTCATTGTTTTGTGTGGCGCATATATATCTGGTGCCCTTCTTTGACCAATATTTGTGTTCGAATAAATAATAAATAAATTTCATAAAGTATCATCTCACCAGGTTTCAGAACTAATGATTTATGGTTAGAATTAAAGGATATTTATTTGTTTATTTATTTAAACACAAACATCTGTACAAGGGGTCACCAAGTAGATATGCGCCACATTAGTCATTCACTTTTTGTGAGGAACGACATACTGCCCGGATGCCCAAATCGAAGCAGTTGGTTTTCTTACAGAGCTACATCCGGAGCCTTTGACATGAAGGTCAATTTAGTAAATGTCCATAATTACTTTTTAATTGAATTCTATTATTGTAATGTCTAATTCATTTTTGGATTGGTTGCTTGAATCTTTCCATTGATGTTTAGGACTGCAATTGATCAGTCTCTTATTTCCATACGTGCATCCTATGTGGATTGCACGATATTGCCTTAAGTCACAAGCATATCATAAGCAGTGATGGATGGATGGTGACTAGCAGTGGAATCCAGGACGCGCATTTCGTCTTATTTGGGATTTGTCGACTGGATGTACCTGTAACATCCCGGAGGTGATTTTAACTCCGGGACTCTAACTCAATACTTTTAGCTTCAAACACCATCACGTTACTCACCTTTCTACTATGTCTAGATAGCCTATAGCTTGTACAATGGAATGAAATTTAATACATTTTTGTATTGGTTTGTCTAGTCTTTCCATTGATGTCTAGGACTGTAATTGATCAATTTCTTATTGGCATCTTTGCATTTAATAATTGTAATGTTTTGTTTGTTTGTTTTATAGTAAAAATATCAATTCATCTCATGATCCAACAACAACCGCCAACACATCTATCACAGTGAACTCATCTGATAAATTGGATTCAAAGAACAAATTCAAAGATCCAACACAATTGTTAGAAACTATTAGTAGTACTGAAGTGTTTGGTTTAGTGCCATTATTATATTGTCTTTTATTGGATCCAAAAAATAGTCGATCAGTTGATACAATGACAACATTAGGAGTTAATGCGAATAGTGATTCACATCTGACAACAACGAATTGCACTATGCCAATATCAGAATGTTCCGATAATATAGGTATGTTGATTAATAAAACTGTTGTATATTCTTGGTATGCAAATTAAGGCTGACGAGAGAGAGAGAATGCGATACATGTGGTACGAAAATTTGGACATAAACCGGAGGAACAAATTGAATAGCTTGTATGCAACGATATTTGAACGATGAAAAGAGGAAACAAAACTTTTTCTAAGAATTTTCATGTCTCATATAAAGATGAATTATATCTATACCGTTGTAAATAATGTTGGAATATGTCATCCAATCACTAGTCGTGGTTACTGCGTAGACCCCCAATCAAGTGGTCTTTACTTAATAATAACAAATCCTAGATCGAAAGTTAATGACTTACTTAATGAATTGATGACAAGTTTTAGTTTGACTGTATGTAGCGTTCTTCTAAATTATCCCTATATCAGCTAATATCACATCGAAGTAGATAGTGTTTACACGTACGTAACGCATATTCCAACTATCTTAGTCAATGAATTAATAAAACACACCATGTCTATTTATATATGTAATCACTTTTACTGTTATTCATACTTTTGTTATTTCTGTTAGTTGGTTGTTTATCATGATATCTGCTGGATTATTACTGATAATAATACTTCTGTTGTTTTGATTTTCATTCCTGTTTCCTGACGTAGTCTGACGAATTGGACCGATACATATAGTTGTCAGGTTTTACATTATATATGACTGACGAACTGTTAGTTTTTATCTCATTTTACTGATATTATTTGGTGACGGACGATGCAGGTTGATGCATATTTATTCCACATTCTACTTCGCTTATAACTCCTTCCTGACAAATTTGAAGGAAGCATGTGCTTATCTATTAATTTATTTATTTAAACACATAAAAATTGGTAGGCACCAAATTGATATGCGCCACATTTCGTTATTCAATTTGTGTGAGGGCTTGAATACTACCCAGGCGCTCGAATCTAAGCAAGTGGTTTTTTTAGAGCAGCACTCCTAGAGTCTTTAACCTAGAGGTCTAATCCACTAGGAAGTGGAGCGATGTTAGGAGATTCAGTTCTATGGTAGTCGGTGACCAACAATAGGTTCATACACCATGTAGGAAGCAATTTCCTATAGGTGTAACTCTAAGCTATTCTCTAGACCGTCGAGCACAGAGTCTTGGTTTAGCCAAAGTCAGAACAAGTAAGCTATTTGACTTGATAAACTACTTTATCTGTTACTAAATCATAAATTAGCACCGTTAGTATACAAAATAAATAATACAGTCTATCAACACAGGGAAAAACAGAGACAGAAATACCATACCGAATAGTAACTAGAGGATAGGAAAAATGAGTCACCAAGGCAAATATTGTTTTATAATGAACATAAAATTATGATTGGTGAATAAACAAGACATAGTCATACAAGGTCAAAGAAAGTTAATGTGGTGATGGGCGTGAGTTCGTTTATCAATCACAGCTTACACACCATTTGTTCACTCAGGATACTGGAGCCCATGTGAACCATTAGTTTGGAATCAGGGTTTTCTAACTCTCTTAATTGGATCCTCCGTACCCACCAACCTTGTTTAAGCCTCTACTGGATATTCTCTTTTCGTCCTATCAGGGTTGTAAAGAATACTCATGCCGCGAGAAGTCAGTGTATAGTACTTCTCTGACAATGGCTGTATACGCGTGGCCATGTAAAAGTGCATTTGGAAAGGGAGAGCGAAATCTCATCACCCTTGATTATACTAGGGCAGATATTCATTTATTTATTTTAACACAGATATTGGTACAAGGAAGCACCAAACAGATATGCGCCACACACATCTCATTCGATGTGTGAGGGCTGTGATACTACCCGGGTGACCAAACCGAAGCAAGTGATTTCCTTAGGGGGCCACTCCCCGAGCCTTCGACCTGAAGGTCTGATCCACAAGGCAGTGGGGCATCATTAGGAGATGCAGTCCCATGGAAGCTGGTGACCAACAATTGGTTCATACACCATTCGTTCCTCCAGGATACTGAAGACCATGTGCACCATTGGTTTGGAATTCGGTTGAAGCACCGGACATTCGATTTTCGTCTTCTCATTTTCGTAAACAGTGAGTAGGACTTCCGTTGCAGAGGTAATATACGCGTGGCCATGTGAGAGCATTTGGAGAGGGAGAGTGGACTCTCCCCACTCTCGGCCGTACCAGGGCATTTGGGGGCTATTCATATTACAAATAAAGTACTAATATAGAGTGTAGTTCGTGTGCATAAGTGATATATATATATATATATATATATATATATATATATATATATATATATATATATATATATATATATATATAATATTCACTTGTAGTGTGTACAATTTGTATGAATTATCTCTTCTTTTTCTACCGCTGTATTCTTTGTTCATTTTCCTGTCACATCAAACTCGTAGATCATCGTCGAAAGTCGACACAAACAAAAAAATCTTCAATCAATTCAAAACCATCATCATCTTCAGTGTGTAATTCCAGCTGTCATGATTCGTTACCTTTTAGTAGTGAAATTATAGCACAGATTACTTTGAATACATTAAAGTTAATTAATTCACTAGCTTCAATTCATAAAAGTACTATGCAGGTAAGAAAAAAATTGTTTTTCTTATTATTTATCTTTCCATGTAAAAATTTTATTCTTTCTAAACCGACTGTCTTAATAGTTGATGAAATGTGACTGGTGATGGGATCCAGGACTCAGGTTATTTGAATGTGCTTTCAATATCCTATAGTTGATATTCACATCCAGATTCGAACCCAGTATCGTTTGCTTCAAACGCAATCGTATAATCCCCTTAAAAGCTACTATGTCCAGATAAGCATCCACTTATAGAACCGGAATGAGATTCAATTCAATTTGAAATTGTTTGGATTATCCCGTTGTTAATATTGTTGACTAAAATTTGATCAGTCTTGATTGGCACATATGTGGGTAATCTCTATGATGATTGTCTCTATAGAGCACTTGTAACACCAGTTCGTACACAATAAATAGTTGAGATGTGTTTAGTGGTGTTCAAATTTTATTCAACAATATTAACATTAAAATAATCCGATCCATTCGAAATTGAAATAAACGTTAAGTTGCAACTATTTTGTTGAAACAGTTCAAATGTTCTTGGTTTGATTCTGTATGGCATCATGATAGTATATTGCCAAAAGGTCTCATAACATAAGATAAATTGGTTGAATTCATACTCCTTGATTGTCAATAGATTTTTCGAAAATATAGTTTTATGATGAAAACTTATATTCGAATCATTTTTGTCAGTGATACTGTAGTTAAAAGCATTCAACTTTCACTCAATTAGGTTGTATGTTCAAACTATTCATCTGCCTAACTCAGTTTAGGTTCTTGCATAATGTGTCTAGGTCGATCCAGGAAATGCTCCTAAAAATACTAGTCTGACGAGCAGATGACATAAAATATCATTATGAAAGACCAGAATTCATTTGGAAAGCAGTACTACTAAACGCGATACAATAAATTTTACGAACTTCAAATCATGCGATATCCATAACGTTAATAACATTTCAAAGTCACAGTCAATAAGGATGTATGTCTTACAGACATATGTATAAGAATGAAATTACAAATCATATAATAACTTGATGGCTAAGAAATATGGCCGATAAGAGTAGAGGATATTCGTAGGTTACTAGTATTCGATCATAGGTGTTTTCGAAACATTGCCCGTATATCCTATGACCATCGAGTAAGTAACGCAGTTGTTAGGAAACGAGTACTAGGTAAGGATGGAAAATCAATTGATGAAATTGTGAAACTTTATCAGTTGAGATGGCTGGGACACGTGTTACCGATGCCCAAACATCGACTGTCTCAACGTGCGATGTTTTATGGTGGGGGATTACGTTGGAAAAAAGGTAGGGGCGACCAGACCAAAACACAGCATAAATCCATGAAGTGACTGACAAGTGGACTGAGCTATATTGGTGGGTGTAGACTACCTGGTTGTGGACCGCGAGATGATAGCAACTGATGGTTAAAGACCTTGAATGAAATGGCTCAAAATCGTTTACAATGGCGCAGGTGCATACACTCTGTGTTCTCTCAAATCTTAATCTTCTGAATTCTTCATGTCCCTTTATTTTCTTCTCTTTCCATATTTATTTCACGGGATAATACTCCTTGAATCAAAACTTCAAACCATAGTCTTTCCGATTACTGCTTATACTCTTACTACCTCTACTACTACGGGATTTGAATCAACAACTGTATCTCTGTGCTAATGCGGTATGGCAACTTGAACTGATGTACGTACGTACGAAGTTCTACGTTGTGACTAACTGACTAACAATTTACTATTAATTAATATACTATAGTGTATAAGGTTGAAGTTGACAGTTTCAAATAAATGACCAGACCGCATTAGCACAGCAAGATGAATATCGGATTCATAGGAGTAGTTATGTCAATAGTGGTAAGATTGCATATACAGGATTTAGTACGTAGAAAGAAAGATTAAACCTTAAAAGATAGATACGCTACAAATTGACAAATATATATATAATTTATTTTATTATATTTTAGTCAATTCTTGGCGGTGAACTTATATGTCTATTAATGAAACATATATTGTTAAATCTTTTGACACGTTGTATTCCACAATCGAATACTTGTTCTCTACAACAAAACAATTCGGATAAAACTTCAATACATCATCCTTCTACTCCTCGACAATATCAACAACATTATCAAGTAGAATGTAGATCGAAAACATTTAATCATAGTAGTATTAATAATAATCGTTTATATCAATTAAATAATGATCATAATGTGGATGATGATGGTGATGATAATGATGATGATGCAACAGATCTTCTTCTTTTACCAAGTGGTGCACGAAAAATTATTGTCAAACCAAAACAATCACAATCATTAAAATTGATAAATAATGAACATACTCAAATTGTTAAATGTAAAAATTCAACTAAATCTACAACAAAGTTGACTAGTTCACATAATGATAATACTCAAGCAATGGATAACAAGTAGGTTATGTTGTTTTGGAAAGAAATTTTCATTTATTTGAACACGTAAACATTGGTATAAAAAGGCATCAAACAGATATGCGCCATATCAATCATTCGATTTGTGTTTGGACTGTGATACCGCCTGAGTTCCCAAACCGAAGTAGGTAGTTTTCTTAGAGGGCTACGACCAGAGCCTTCAAATTAAAGGTCTGATCCATAGGGCAGTGGAGCAACGCCAGGAGACTCAGTCCCATGGTAGGCGTTGAATAACGATTGGTTGATTGATTAATCCCTCAGGATCCTGGAGCTCATGTACACGATTGGTTTGGAATGAGGGTTTTCAAACTCCTCTAGGTGGACCTTCCGTGTCCACGAACGTGGTTAAAACTCAGGAAATTCGCTTTTCGTCCCTTGGAGTAGATGTACACGCGTGGCCATGTTGCGAGTATTTTGAGAGGGAGAGCTGGCTCATCATCCTCGACCAAGTGTCTCCTCATTTTCGGATAAATTTTTCGCCTTTTGGGAAAAAGGATTTGTAGAAAATTCTCTTGGAAATAGAACTAATTTTGACAGTCATATCAATCAACTAATCAGTACTTATGCACTTATTATTATCACTTTATTCGTGAACTTTCACTGATATTCATAAGCGGTAATGAAATGCAAACATTTTGGAAACGAAGATCATTTTAACAGTTGAATTTACGAGCCCATCTAAGTTAGACCATCATTGAAAACCTGAATCATTGGTTTTAGTTAGTTAGTTAGCTACAACGTAGGGCCAGGCACATATATGCATCGGTCCAAGTTGCCATACCTCATTAGCACAACATGATGAACACCGGATCCATAAAAGTAGTTAATTCATAGGTGGTAATATATAAAAGAAAGATTGCATATAAGGATATAGTACAGGAAGAAAGAATTAGTTCGTAGAAAGATATAAAGCGATTTTAATCTCACTGTTTAAGGAAAGACAAAGGGTGTATACATCGACGCCATTGTGATCGATTCTGAACCATGACACCAAGAGTCTCCAACCAAGTAGTCTGCATCTACCAACATGACTAAGACTAGAAAATAGTGACTTTATGGACTGATGCCACGTTTTGGTTTGGCCGCCCCGAACTTTCTTCCAACCATCCATAACACTAGTCAGCACTGCGCATCACGGTAATCGGAGTTCAGACATACCCAACACGTGACCCAACCATCTCAGTCGATGAAGATTCACAACCTCATCAACTGATTTACCATCATCATTCCCTAGTTTTATGTTTCTAACCTCACTATTACATACCCAGTGATCCCAGCAGATGCGAACAATATTTCTAAGACATCTGTGGTTAAATACTAGTAGCTTACGAATATCTTCAACTCTTACTGGCCACATTTCGCAGCCGTAAAGTAGAATAAAACGAACTGCCTCACGGTGTACTCGTCCCTTAATTGAAAGATGGATATCTCGCTTCAGCCATAGGTGACGTAAGTTGGCAAAAACCAAACGAGCTTTTGGAATCCGTGCTGAGATTTCGTCAGACACTAGCATATTAGGGCTGATCAGACTTCCAAGATAAGTGAAGTTGTCGACGCGTTCGATTACTTCACTCTATATCCTATTATCTCATTAGAGTATGATAATCAGTGTATACAACTGTTTACCACGGTTATAAATTTTGTAATCATAACAGAAAACTCTTTCTAAATATATATATTTATATATTCGACTTTTAAGTTGTATTGCAGATAGGGAGGCTTTATGATACTCTAATGAATGAAAACTCAGATGGAGATAACCAATTTATTGTTTAATGCAAAATTACAGAGTGCCTTCGTAAAATTTGATAAGCGCACATTAATAAACACATTATTTGCACATCTTTGCGTTGTCATTTACATAATCCATTATCCCTTTAATTCCGTTGTTATTTTGATTACTCTCCGATTTTTTCCCATGTGTACTTCATTTCAATCTTTTGATGCTAGGCATTCCATTTACAAGTGATTCTTCATACTACTTATATCTGTTAGCATTTAAAAAACATACACTACAATACTACTACTGAGATGCGTAAATTATAATTAAGTGAAGCGTGATCAAAGCCGAGTTTTAACCAGTAATCAGTTAGTCATGCACGATGTAGAACCATGCACATATGTGCGCCATTCCTAGTTATTCATAGCACAGTACAATGTGATGAAATTATTTCATGATAAATAAAAACGTATAAGGAGATTACGGGTTTCAGGCTATAAGAGAAGTTAAAGTGTGAGTGAACTCTTGTATCATTGTGAATGTTTTTCAGGTATGATAAACAGTCAGACCCCAGCGGAGTAGTATACATTTTTTAACATTGTTTCGTCTAATTGTTAATGACTTCTTTGGACTGAATATTTTGATCGTGGAGCTTTCATTGTTCTTCTGAATAACGTCATCAGCACAAACTTTAAATTGTTGTTGACTTTTAACTTGTCATAACAGGTATCTCTAGATTACAGTTGACAAGATAAGCTGAGTCACATATTGAGAAATTTGAACGCTTCCCTTTTACCTGAAGTTTGTGCTTATGATTTCGTTCAGAAGAACAATGAAATCTTCACGACCAAAACTATTCAACTCAGAGAACAAATCTTCTCCATCATCTCAAAAATCATAAAAGTCGTGATATTTACCGCGAGACGATTGCAACCGATGGTTAGAGACCCTGAATGACATAGCTCAAAATCGTTTGCAATGGCGCAAGTGAATCCACTCTTTGTGTTCTCCCAAACTCTAATCTTCTGAATTCTTCATGTCCCTTTATTTTTTCTCTTTCCAAATTTATTTTACTGTATTATACTCCTTGAATAACACCTTCAAACCCTAATGTTTCCGATTACTGCTCATACTTTTACTACCTCTACCACTACGGGATTTGAATCGACAACTACACCTCTGTGATAATGTGGTGTGACAACTCGAACTGATTTACGTATGTACGACTGACTGAGCATTTACCCCCCACCCCACTGATCTTACATAATGATCGTGTTTTCTTTTTTCTTTTTCTTATAAAGGTTTACAAAATCATCTTATATGTATGGCATAACTAATCATATTTTACATGAAGTTATCTTATGTATTGGTTATTTATGTGTATTAAATTCAGATAATCAAACTAGTTTACAATGTGGTTCATCACCAAATCTACTTCAACGTTTATTATCATTACCTTTTGAATATTTTAGTTATTGTCCATTAACAGATATTTTATATCCAACATTAATTGCTTGTTGTTATAAACATTCATTAAATACTAATGTATTAGAATCTGAATTAAGTCCATCTATATTAGCAAATTATATTGAAGTAAGTTATATCACATATATATTGTGATTTACTTTTTGTTGTTATCTGTTTAATTCCTTATTATCTATCTGTTATAACTTGTACCCTGTGTCCCCTATCAATATGTATGTATAGCGTAATGATACCATCGATTAGAGAATAGTGAATTATCAATCGAACCAATGACGTATAAAACCTGTATGAACGAACAATCTAAAGTCTTTATTGATCCTGCTTCCCGCTTAACCCCTACCTGTTCAGTTCAGAACATCAATCTCCTCAGCCTCCATGATATGAATCATGTATTTCAAATATACTGGGTTTACATACCAACCAGACAGACCACATTGTACCATAGAATAGGAAACGACATTTGTACAAGATCTAGTGAAAAGTGGCTGTGAATGTGTGAGATTGTAGTGAATAGACTGATCATAACTCAGGAACGGCAAATCGTATAATAATAGTTCATAAGTCAAAATAAAGCTCATAATAAAAGGAACACGAATATGAGTAGTTAAGTTATATAACAATTACACGGTAAACATATACGCATAGTATTGGTACATAAATAGATCCCAAAAGTTACTATTCATTATTCTCATCGAAATATAACACTATCATCTTTTAAAAACGACACATCTTATAAGTCATATTCTGATCCCTCATTAATGACGAAGTTGAATGAAGTTAGTTCGATAAGAAGAAGAAGAAGAAGAAGGACAATAGAGACGCGTGACACACTGATTATCTGGTTGATAAGCCGATCGATTCATGGTTTAAGGCGAAATCATAATTTATAGATGAATCAATCAGATTTAAGATAATAAGTCATGGATTGTGGCGTGAAATTTTATTCATCCATCCATCCATTTGGTTCAATAGCGATTTGGCATTGAAGTTGATGTTAATTCATGATGAAAACATTAAATTGGATTCCTAATCCTTATTCTTCACACTGCTTTATAGCCTTTATTTAGCTGTAAGGTAAGTAGGTAGATATTCTCAAGGTCATGAAAGAGGAAGAAAAAGCTTGGATCAGATTGTCAGGTGAAACGCTGGATTTACTTTAAATTCATTCGCTGAGATTTGCACAAATACATTCTTCCTCTTCCATATCCGACATGAACTTGGCGCCCAAAATATTGTGAAACTATTCGTCCAAATTTAGACGAACGTTCTTATTTGTTATTATTCTAAAGGTCACTTTAATATCGTTCATTAAGGATAGTCCCACCGTATATTCACTTCAATCAAATGATCGATTATAGTTCTCCAGTTAACTGTATATTAAATAAATTATTCAATCATGTTAACAATGTTTGATTTAGATCCTGCTATACAGAACTCCAAGTAATACTGTCGACTGTACTAAAGTGTGTGACAGCAGTAAGGTGTTTCCCATATATAACCAATATTTATAATTATATGATGGAGAGGAACTAGAAAAAATTGCCCCTCCGCTTTGTCTAATGGCTTTCTAGTGTCAGTGATACGATCTAAAATATATAGATGGAGATAATAGACTAAAATAGTACTCACAATAATGTTGCATGTGATCAAAATCAAGCATATCTGCTTTGAACTTTTTGGTTACGCACTTAAATAGACAGAAGTGTAATGAACAAGAACTCAACTAGGGAAAACCATACAAAATTACAGAACGTTTTGGTAAAATATGAGGATGATACATTAGATGCTTCATGTGCAAATATGCCATCAATTATCCTTTACATTCTGTCTGATTCTTCCTAATTCGCAGTTCTTTTCTGTCTTCTTCAATTCGATCTTCTTAAACTTCTGTTGCCAGCCACTGATACATACTACTTATGTCTGTCAGCATATGGAGCATACATCATAGCAACATGAGCCAATGGGAAATGAAAAAAGTCACTCAGTTCTAACATTAAAATCTTAATGTACTGAAGTTCTTGAGATATGTATTACTTATGACCGATTACTCCCTACCTCGACGCTCAAATTAGATAATATAGTGTTAGATTGGAAGATATCTACGAGATGGCGAAAATCAAGACATAGTATTAGTCTATATAGGTAGATAGGTGTAGACTACCAGATCAAGACCCATATGATTATTATAACTAATGGTTATAATACAGAATCTGTCTCAGTTGCTCGGATACATACACATGTACATAGTTACCAGGTTCTACATAACGGATGACTAACCGTAGTCTCTTTTTTCTGTTAGCTTACATATATTGTCGTTTATGTTTTGTATCAAAATAGTTTTGAAATTTATCAATAAACTTCGATTATTCTAGTTATCTTATTTTCTTTCTTAGGAACGCCTACTTGAGAAGAAGGTGAATTCATTTAGAAAAATTGAGAAGAAATGTAATAACAATGAATTTCTAGGTTAGTATTTGTCTTGAACATATGCACTCTGCATTTATTCTATTTGTTCAATTTTTCAGCATTACAGACTTATGTCTTCTACTCCATACATAGCAACAAAGCAGATAAAGATAACCAATGTATCAGCAGTCTCTGTAACAGTAAGCCTTAACATACATAAAGGAAAAAGCAAGATACTAAAATACAACACAGTAAGCACTAATCAAATGACAATTGATAAAGAAACTCTGGATGAAGTGAAAACTGTTACGTACTTGGGTAACACCACTGATAAACAATGGGAGTCTGATGCAGACGTAATAGAAAGAACAGCATTCCTACAGTTAAAGAACATATTAAACTCATAACAACTGTCAACCAATATCAATGTCACAATCTTTAATACGAACGTCACGACAGTCCTACTATACGGAGCTGAAACTTGGAGAACTACCACAGTCATCGTCAAAAAGGTACATGTATTTATAAATAGTTTTCTATATATGATACTCAATGTCCGTTGGCCGGATACTATCAGCGATGACCTACTGTGGAAGAAGACAAACCAACTTCCGAATGAAGGGGAAATCAAAAAAACACTGTGGAGGTGGATAGGACATACGTTGAGGAAATCACCAAACTGCATCACGAGGCAAGCTCTAACCTGAAATATTTGAGGCAAAGGGAACGAGGTTGACCAAATAATACATTGGGTCGGGATTTGGATATCGAGAAATTGAATAACATATGGGGACAGATGGAAGTGCGGCCTTATGATGAAATGGGTTGAAGAATCTTATTCAGCGGTCTATGTTCCACAGGGGGTAACAGGTGTTAGTAAATGAGTATGATATATAACTGGTCGGTAGTTTACTGGTGAACGTAATCACGACCATTGAGTATCAGGCTTGAATACCAATCCATGCTTCCACTATCTACATCTATTTTCGACTGTTATTACATATTACCAAAAATCGTCACTTGAAAGCCAGACATATACATGCAATCGTAAAGCTGAACCATAAATGCGAGCTGATAATGAACGTAAAAATCGTTACACATTCACAGCGCCTACATCAAAGCAAACATATCGTTTCTCAATGATGAAATAGACTAGGGAACTACACGTAGGGTTTTTATCCCGAACTGATTTTAGCTATGCTACAAGAACGATTTGTAGCCATATGGATAAAGGAATTTTGGTCAAAAATCTAAGAAGCGCTTTTGTAAATCCATCTGCATCACATAAGCCAATTCATATGTGTATTTTTCTGATAGGCTGAATAGGTCAAGGATTTCTAAATGTACGGAAGCTCACGCTTATTATTTAACTTTACCATCGTAGATCATACATTATGGCAGGTGAACAATCATTATACTTTTATGATATCAGACTCGTCTTCAATTTGTAGGATGCGACTATCCATTGAGATTTATTTGTTAAATATTGACTATCTTGAGTAGTGGATGAAACTTTTTAAAGTTCTATTTATCACAACGTCTTAGGTAGAATAACAGGACCATATTACTCTTTGCTCTGAATCAATAAAATGGGCTTGGACGTCCATTGGATTTTTCAGTCGCCTATTTTCTTTTTAGTTGTTTGCCATTCTGTAAACCGTTTTGAAAGAAACTCGTTATTATGGATAATTGCTTTCCGACTTTAAGTACGCTCATTACATTGTCTTATTGTGCAATAATGTAGAATGGTACCTCGAAACTCCATTTTATGATTATCATCAGTAACTTCGTTTATCAGTTACTCGGTATGCAATTGTATTTGTAAAATACATTTGGATACATAACCTGGTCATTATTTGATGATTGTAGTCAGGTATCTAATGTACCCTATACAATATAGGTAATTCTTCATTTATTCCTTCCATCTCCTTACGTATATGTGTACGTCAGCTAATGTGATCGGCATATGCGGTACTAATACCCTATCACTTACCTTTATGTACAATGCGTAAGAATAGGTTTGAAGCAGGATGGAGATGGGTAAAACAATACATGACTCCTCCAGTCTACGAAGTCACTGACTGTTGATCTGAGCCGCCTGAAGGTAGTCAATAGGACTTCCATGACAGTGGCTGTATACACGTGATCTTATGAGAGCAGACTGTCTTTACCCTTGCTCACTAATCCAGTATTAGTTAAATACAATTGTATGTTTGTTTTTCTATTCTATTTCAGATGAACGATTCAATTTTGAGCAACGTTTTAATATTTCAGAATGGGACTCTGCCAAAGCTTATTTCTCAAGATGATAATAATAACATACACAACATATTATGAGATTTGTACAAATTGAACATCATCTTAATGTTAACTGATGAGATTATAATTTATAGAGACAATCTTTGAGTGACGCTAAATGGATGTTGAAAGAGAGTTTCCAGTTAATAACCAGCACTAAATGGGGATTATGAATTTACAGTTGATAGTTAGGGATTATGAATTACATTTAGAATTTACATGATGAACTAATATTAATTAAGATGTCAAAATGTAATTAGGTCAATTTACTAGTGCCAATATTTAAGACTTGTGATCTTAAATCTGATCGGTTCATTCAATAAATTAAAGTCTTAACTACTTGTACATTTCTTTCCTTCCTTTCCTTTTTTTCCTCCTTTCAATACTCAATCCTTCTCATATATAAACATTATCAAGTATGGTATTTGAAATTCTTCGAATCAAACATCAAGAAAACAAAAAAAAGACATCAGTTTCCTTTTATGAACTATTATTATTTATTTATTTATTTGAACACATAAATATTGGTACGAGAGAGCGCCAATATATATGCGCCACACAAAACAATGAAAATTCGAAGAGAGATAGAAAAAAAAACTAAGGAGCACAAAAGGTAGTGTGGTCGTAACGATGGAACAGAAAGGTACAATCAGAAGAAATCTTTCAAGTAAGGGAGACACAACCACTATTATGAAGAAAGTAAAAGAAGGTTACAGCAGGATCGCCACTGGCTTCTATTCTGAGCCATATCTGATAACGTCTCTAGCCACTGTGTAGCACCATCTCTCAGACCCCAACCAGGGAGTCGTGAAGGACCGACAGAAGCCAGTCCTTTGCAGCTTTCATTCATACCACGACACCATGTCATATACTGACCACCTCTCCGCTTTTTCCAACCAGTCCCAGAGTCGGCAAATAATGCACGACGTGGAATTCTCTGGGACGACATTCGTAGAACATGTCCAAGCCACCGAAGTCGGTGTTTCAAGATGGTGACACCAATTGAATTATCATCTCTGTGCCCAAACACACGATGCCGAACCTCTGCATTACTGACATGGTGTTGCCACTGAATGTCAGCAATCCTTCGGAGACAGCGATGATCGAACACAGAGAGTCGTCTAACGTCCTCAACTCGGAGAGGCCAGGTTTCACAACCATAGAGCAAAACTGCTCTCACCGACGCGTTGTAGATCCGACCTTTTACAGCCAGAGTAACATCACGAAGGCGCCAAAGATGGCCCAGATTGGCATAAGCCGCTCTGTCTTTCACTATACGTGCATTGATCTCATCACTCACACCCCCACCAGCACTTATGCAGCTACCCAGATACACGAACTTCTCGATTACTTCTATCTGCTCACCATCCAGGGTGAGTACATGATTGGAATCCTGCCAGTCTTGTAGAAGTACTTTGCACTTCGAAGGTGCAAAGCACATACCATACCTACGGACACTCATTGCCAACTGATTAAGTGCAGATTGCATGCCTTAGGCATTATCGCACAGTAAGACAATATCGTCCGCATACTCAAGGTCGAGAAGTCTTTCTCCAGGCAACAGATCCACACCACCATTACTTACATTCATCAGAGCTGTTTCCAGAATGTCATCGATGACAAAGTTGAAGAGAAATGGTGAGATTGGGCAACCCTGCCTAACCCCACTACTCGTATAGAACAATGGAGAGAGGTGGTTGTATGCCCTCACTCTGCCTGAGGTGTTTTTATATAGGGCTTTTAGGATGTTAATAAACTTCTCAGGCACACCCTTCTTCAATAGACAATCCCAGAGAACAGTCCTGTCCAACGAATCGAAGGCAGCCCTAATGTCAAGAAACACTACGATTGTTGGCCTTTGATAAGTATGGCGATGTTCTAACATTTGGCGGAAGGTGAAGATATGATCAATACATCCTCGACCAGAACGAAACCTAGCCTGCTCCTCGCGAGTCAATCTTTCTCGGGTTTTGAACAACCTACGAAGTATGACGGAAGCCAATAGCTTGGACGCAATCGGAAGTAGACTTATCCCCCGATAGTTGTTGCAGGAACGAAGTGAACCCTTTTTAAAGATAGGGACAACTATCGACTCATTCCATGACGTTGGTACACTCTCTAATTCCCAAACCTTTGTAAACAACGTCGTCAATTCCTTAGTCAAAAAGTCACCACCATCTTTAAAAAGAGCCGGAGGTAAGTCATCTGGGCCAGGTGATTTGTAACGCTTCAAGAGTTGGAGTTCCTTGCGGACTTCCTCCTCGTTTGGTGGATCAGTCGTCACCGGCCATGGAGGGCAGGACAGTCTGACCGATGTTGCCGGAGCAGCAGGCCAGTCGAACTGCCCTTCGAAAAATTCTGCCCATCGTCCAAGACGTCGATGGATGTTAGTGATTGGCATCCCATCATCCTCGCAGATTGTTTCACTCACACCAGACTTCTTGCTGCCAGTGCGCAGATCAAGGCATGGTCAGAGTCCAGATAGGTACTCCAAAAGGAGCGGCAGTCTTTTACACAACCACGCCAGCGGTAGCTGATCGCGATGTGATCAATCTGAGTCCAGGCTTGGGATGCAGAGGGAGGACGCCAGGTGGCACATCGGCGATGACTGTGCCGAAAGTTAGTGCTAGCCAGAAACAGGTTGTGGTCTGTGCAAAGTTGCAGTAGACGGTCCCCGTTATCTGACCTGCGACCAACAAGTCCCCATCGGCCACCTAAACGACTCTCTTCTGTGCCTAGACGCCCGACCTGAGCATTCAAGTCTCCGGCTAGTACTACAATATCTGTCGAGCGCACTTTCTGGAGAAGAACAGATAATTGGTGGTAAAACTCATCCTTGATTGCATCCGGGCTGCAATCTGTCGGGGCATAGGCAGAGATGACGAAAAGACATCGTTTCTCAAGCCGATTTCTTCTCACTTTGATGGAACTTTCTAATCTAACAGCACATACCTGCACTAGTGTGCGAACGTTGAAGGCAGCCGGTTTGAATGGTGCACGTGGTTTCAGAAAAACTGCTTCAGTTCTCGTATTCGGTGGTAACATACAATTTTCAACCGTACAGTGACTCGAGAACGTTTAGATACAGTCGAATTTCCACCAAAGACGAGCCGCTGTATAAGTATAAAAGAGGGTGAACAATGTGGAAAATAATAATAATGACAATAATGGTATTAATAATGACAATAATAGTAATAATTATTTGAATCGATTGAATGTTGATCGGAGCGAGGAAATTAATTGCCATAGACATAGAGTTCATGGTTTGTGTGTGGGATGTGATACTGCCCGGGTGCCCAAACCGAAGCAGGTGGTTATCTTAGGGGGCCACACCCCGAGCCTTTAACCTAATGGTCTAACCCACAAGGCAGTGGAGCATCGTAAGGAGATGCAATCCCATTGTAGCCGGTGACCAACGATTGGTTCATACGCCATTTGTTCCCGCAGGATACTGGAGCCCATGTGCACCATTGCTTTGTGATCCGGTTAAAGCGCCGGACGTTCGCTTTTCGTCCTCTCATTTTCGTAAACAACACCCGTTGTGCTAGAAGGCAATGAGTAGGACTTCCCTGGCAGAGGCTGTATACGCGTGGCCGTGTGAGAGTATTTCGAGAGGGAGAGCGGACTCTCCCCACTCTCGGCCGTACCAGGGCGTTCGGGGGCAACCATTAGACCACTGAACTATTCAAAATATGGTGATGATGATGATCTTCATCATCATTCCTTATTGAGCAAACATACATTTATCTTAATTAATGAAATTAATACAATCTGTACAAAACCTCTTCTGATATGAATTAGCATATGCTCACTAGTGACTGGCTTCAAGAGGTATTTCTTGAAGTTCTAGTGAGAAACAGTGAGCAGTGGAGTTCAACCAGGTGTATTGTGAGATAGTAACTTACTGAAGACAGTGGTGGATGTGTTGCTCAATTTCGTGGATTAATTGAAGTTAAACATTAACACCGTTGGGTGCCAGTTAGTTCAGTGGTCTAGTGGTTAAGCGTTTGCGCGCGAGACTGATAGGTACTGGGTTCGTGAATGCTCAATGTTGAGGATTCCCACAATAGGACGAAACGGCCGTTCAGTGCTTCCAGGTTTTCCACAGTGATCCAGCTTCAATCAACTCATAATCTCAACCATTGGAATTACTACAATATCCACAAAACTTCTGATACATTTATTAGTTACTTCTAATGCTTTCCAGTATTCTTTAGCGAGAATGGATAAATGTCAGTCAGTCAGCAGTAACGTAGAACTTTGTACATACGTACATCAGTTCGAGTTACCATACCACATTAGCATAGAGATACAATCGTCAACTCAAATCCCATAGTGGTTGAAGTAGTAAGAGTATAAGCAGTAATCGGAAAGATTAGGATTTGAAGATGTTATTCAAGACGTATAATCCAATGAAATAAATTTGGATAAATGACTCTATCGTGAATATGGCTCACGAATGGCAGCACGCTTCCTAACTAAATATATATATATATCCCCGGGTCAGTATCCTTACTACTAACCCAACAACAGCTGACGAAACAATATAAAAATACCAAATAAGGAAGATATTGAAAGTCCTACTCAATTCCTTCTTTCGAAGAGGGTGTTGTTTACGAAATTGAGAGGACAAAAAGCGAATATCCCGCGCTTCAACCAGGTTGGTGGCAATGAAGGATCCACCTGAAAAAGTTGGAAAACCCTGATTCCAAATCAACGGTGCACGTGGGCTCCAGAATACTGAAGAAGCAAATGGTGGACGAACCTATTGTTGGTCACCAAATACCATGGGACTGTATTTCCTGACGTTGCTCCACTGCCTTGTAGATTAGACCTCTAGGTTTAAGGCTTGAGGAGTGGCTACCTAAGAAAACCACCTGTTTCGGTCTGGGTATCCGAACAGTATCACAACCTACACACATATCGGATGATGAAATGTGGCGTATATGTATTCGGTGCCTTCTTGTATCAATATTGATTTGTTTAAATAATTGGTTATTGGATATGTTTATGTCAATTGGATGTCAAAGGACAGTCAAAATCTAAATACATCACGAAAGGTAAAACAATGAAAAGAAGTGTGTAGAATATTCTCAATCAATTTTGAAGTATGCAAACACATACCGAGAGCGTATAATTCTCAAACATTTAAAGACGTATTCAGGAATGTATGCAACGAAGCTACAAATAATAGCTTTCAACATCGATAGTAATTTTACTGACTAGAATAATTGATCTATCCAGAGATAGTAGTCAACAGCTCAGTAAAGAGAATCTTTCTTCCGACACTGTTACTTCTCATACATCCAGGTATATATGTTAATCACTAGTAGTACATATATCCAAAGGAACTAACCCTAAACAAATATAAGTATAAATCTAAATATTTAATTTATCCGTTCGCGTGTATAATAACACTTACATACATCTTCCAACACATGATTTATGAAAGTTCAATATTTGTTCACAAAGTAGAATAAAACAAATGTACTATAATCGTTATAGCAACCAATATACCTGTACAACAGAATAATACATTGTTTTAATCAAAGATGGATAGTGGCTAGCAGTGGATTCGAGCTTGAAGCGAATTTCGTCCAATTTGGAACTCGTCAGTTGGATGTGCCTGTATCTCAGAGTTGATGTTTACTCTGGAACTCGAACGCAATACTCTTCGCTTCATGCACCATTGCATTATCCACTAAGAACTCAGTATGTCAATAAGTGGCTAATCAGTCGCAGTGGGAAGATTCAAGTGAATGATAGTGTAATGGAATATTGTGTTTTAATATAGACACTATTCAACTTTAATTTTACTAGTTCAAAATGATAATTCAATCTCCACTTGCGATTTAGTACTTACGTGTACTTTCCAGTGTAATTTACATCTTGTAAAGCATAAAATCACAGTGATAGACTTTTTATTTATACAAGTTCAATTGTTGACAAGAGATAGCTTTATGTAATCACTATCAGGTTTAATGATTTGTAGAGTAGTATTCTATTTTGCAGTATTAATCCTTTATCAGTCAGTCAGCTAGTAACAACGTAGAACTTCGTACGTACGTATATCAGTTCGAGTTGTTATACCACATTAGCACAACGATGAGGTTGTAGATTCAAATTCCATACTGGTAGAGGTAGTGAAAGTATAAGCAGTAATCGGAAACATTAGGGTTTGAAGGTGTTATTCAAGGAGTATAATACAGTGAAATAAATTTGGAAAGAGAAAAAAAAGAAATGGACATGAAGAATTCAGAAGATTGGAGTTTGAGAGAACACAAAGAGTGGATTCACTTGCGCCATTGCAAATGATTTTGAGCTATGTCATTCAGGGTCTCTAACCATCGGTTGCTATCATCTCGCGGATTCCTACCAGGTAGTCTACACCTATCAACATGTCTTAGTCCACTTGTCAGTGACTCCATGAATTTGTGCCATGTTTTGGTCTGGTCTGGTCGCCCTTACCTTTCTTCCAACCAACTCTTACACCACAAAACATCGCACGTCGAAGCAGTCATTGGTTGGGCATACGTAACATGTCCCAGCCATCTCAACTAATGAAGTTTCACTACTTTGTAGTTATAAGACTATTGAAATGCAGAATAAATACTGAACAGGAACTGCTCTAGTGTTTTTACCCTATGAAGCAGTGACAAAAATACGACTTTCAACCATAAGGTTACAGGTTGAAACTCTTCTCCATCTACTTTAATTTCAGTACTTGGGTTATATCACTACTTCTCATTAATAATACATCATTCACAAGCTACTTTAATATAGTTATAAAGTAGTGAATGTGCTTATTGCTCTAAAAATATAACAATACCATTAATTAGGTATTTGTTTACACATAGTACTTAACATAGTTTAAAAGTGGTTCGATTCTCGTTTCATCACAAATTATTGGTAAACCGGCACAATTTCAATAATTAGCTTAGTATCGCTTATTTAGTGACAATACCTCATTACAGTTTATTCAAATTCATTGCTTTTTATCTTAACAGTGAAGCTCACAACTGTTTTATTGATCGGTTAGGCACCCATATATAACTGGTATTAAATCCCACTGGTATTATTAAGGTACTACTTATCGAAATGCATATTGAATTGAGCGGTTTAATGAATCATAATCCTTTCGAAAATAGCACTGGTATCCACAGCCACTGGACACTCAGTATTAGTTTAACTCGTTGATGGAGTAGTGTGATCCATAATAGCGAAACAAAAAAGACAAAGAACGTAGAAAGCCGACCACCATTGCTTACAAAGATGGTGGATACAATAATTCCCGCTTCATTCTGACTGGTTGCTAAGCTGACTGTCACGTTCACGAAATCGAGTTGCGTTTAATAGCAGCCCTGTTCCACTAACAAGGATAGCACGAATATTATCCAAACGACATGTATATTCTGGCGATCACAGACTTATTTCAATTTCTTTTCAGTTAATCAGTCAATCAAACATAACGTTCAACCTGGTACGTATACACGTCCGTTCATCATGTTATACACTATCAGCACTTAGATATAAAATTGTTGGATGAAATCCTAGAATAGTGGAAGTAGTAGTATAGTAACTATCCTACAACCGATTTTGATTATGGTTAATTTTGTTTAAGCCCATTTTATTAACTTACTTAACAGAGAATGTCATTTGAATAGTAACAATTCACATATGTCTTTGTGCCGTTATGATCACTAGATCACAGGACAGATTCTAGATAAAACGTTGAATGCTTAAATATCACTCCATGATTCATTCTCTTCCTCATGTATATGTGATCTCAAATCTTATTATTAGCCTTTACCTAACTGCGCCCTTATGCAATTTAACCATAAGTTTGCCTATGTAATTTCTCTCATATACTTATTCGTCTGTCCCCTCCAAATGTGCTCTATTTGCTTATAGTTTTGTAATCTGCGCTATCCGTTAATAAACTGTAGTTGCCTCTTCTTATTATCTTCTGATTTTAATCACCGTTGAGATTTATAATATAACGGTTATCGAGGTGATCGATTAACGAAGCAAAGCCGCTACAATAGTAACAGTTTTAGTGGTATTATAAAAGATTAGGCATCGAATATATGGTTTTAAAAAAAATACAAATCCGTAAATTAAAACATAATTATGAGCAATTCAGAAACTTGCACCGGTGCAATTCTAAACGATTTTGATACATGTCATTCAAAGTCTCTAACCAGTAGTTATGATGATCATACAGACCTCAACCAGGTAGTCTACACCTGTTAACATGGCTAAGTCCATATGTTATTGACCTCATGGACTGATCCTATGTTTCGGTTTGGCCACCCCTATCATCCCTCCAACCAAACCCTACACTAGTCGACATCACCCCCAATAAGGTAACAGGTGGTTGAGCATATGTAACACATGTCCCAACCACCTCAGCTAATGAAGATCTACTATCTCATTCCTAACCTAAGCATTGCTTACTCGATGGTTCCAAAATTAAACTCTCATGTTTAAATTTTTTCTGGTTAAAATGTCCGTATACACTGGTTTCAAAAGAACACTTCAGCACTATACATATACTACTAATAATAATAAAGTATAAAATAATCCCCTTAAAACATTATGCAGAAGAATGTAGACAGTTTCATTTCACAAATCACTAAGGTGTAGCTTTTGAAAAATAACAGGATCAATCCATTATTATAGTTTCGAAGCAGGATATTCAAGGTATTAAGAAATTAACACTTTAAACCTTGTTACGATATTCAGATGTACCATTCAATATGACCGCTGAATTTTTTTTATTGTAAACAAGCAGGATTTCTATATAATGATCAATTTGCTAATGTAACTCACGAATTACATAAATAGCTTTAAGCAAGTCTTTTTTCTCGTTTGAAGACTAGTGGTACTAACTGTTATGTCCGAGCGAAGATTAAATCACGAGTAACTTCTGCTGAGACATATTCATTGACTAATATTATCTATACAGTCTTATGGTATAATTATTCAATAATTAGATTATGTATATTTATATTCCTCTTATTATAAGCTTTATTTTGTCCTCTATATTACTATTGTACGATATGCTGTTCTAAAGCTACGTTCAGTTTATTAACTACTCCCTCTCACGTTCACAGCCACTTTTTGGCTTTATTGTGTACAAATGTTATTTCCTATTTTATGGTGCGTTGCGGTCTGTTTGTTTGATATATAAACCCAGTATGTCTGAAATAAATGATTCGCATAGTAAAGGCTGTTATTGGCATTCTGGACTCAGCTGGACGGGCTAGACGAGCAACGAACTAATAGGACGCTAGGCTGATCAGACCAGTCGAACGTCATTGGTTTGGCACAGTGCAAAGATTGTATAAGTCGTATTTTGATTGGTGGATAAATCACTTGATAAAAAGCCGAACGTGAAGTAATAACACTAACCAGCTCTGTAAATTATTACAAATAAGCTGAAGTTCGAAATTATGATGTAATGTTTGAAATTTAAACGTTGTAACTTCTAAACTAACCCTCAGTTATTCACAATATTTAGAAGTAACCAAGACAAATTGTCCGGTCACTATTTACTCAGATATAATTGTAAGTAACTTTTATATATTCAATTTCCTTTATCTTTCTGTGTTTCTATGGTTCTCAGATATTGTTGAGATGCTTTGTAATTTTCTGCTTGAATACACTCGATTATTCCCACTAGTGTTCTTGTTCACTACACTTCAAGTATTACTTTCCTGATTAGCGTTTTGTTTTTTTAACGAGTTAGTTTTCTACGAGATGAGGTCGCTAATCCCCCCTTCCATATCCAACCCTCGCGGTTTACCCAAGTTTGAAACCGGTACTAATTGTAGAAGAGCCACAGGAAGAATTCTTCAAGTGTATATTTATAAATGTGTTCAGTCAGCTACAACGTAGGACCAGGCACATATATTCATCGGTCCAAGTTGCCATACCTCATTAACACAACAAGATGAACACCGGATCCATAGAAGTAGTTAGTTCAATGGTGGTAATATATAAAAGAAAGATTGCATGTAAGGATATAGTACAGGAAGAAAGAATTAGTACGTAGAAAGAAAGAGTTGAAGCGATTTTAATCTCTTAGTTTAAGGGAAGACAGAGAGTGTATACACCGACGCCATTGGGATCGATTCTGAGCCATGTCACACAGAGTCTCCGACCACTGATTACGATAGTCACGCGGACCTCAGCCAAATATTCTGCATCTACCAACATGGATAAGACTAGAAGTTAGTGACTTCAAGCAATGATGCCACCTTTTGGTTTGACCGCCCCTAACTTTCTTCCAACCATCCCCAACACTAGTCAGCATTGCGCGTCATAGTAATCGGTGTTCAGGCATATGTAACATGTGACCCAACCATCTCAGTCGATGAAGATTCACAACCTCATCAACTGATTTACCACTATTATTCCCTGATACCCTGTGTCTAACCTCACTATTACTTACCCGGTGATCACAGCAGATACTGGCAATATTTCTAAGACATCTGTGATCAAATAATAGTAACTTAAGAGTATCCTTTACCTTCAGTAGTCACGTTTCGCAGCCGTAAAAGAGAACAGAAAGAAGTGCTGCGCAGTATACTCGTTCCTTAATTAATAGACGGATATCTCGCCTTCGCCATAGGTGACGTAATTTGCCAAAAACCAAACGAGCTTTTCAAATCCATGCTGAGATTTCGTCCGATACCAACCCATTAGGGCTGATCAGACTTCTAAGATAACTGAAGTTGTCAACGCGTTCGACTACTTCACTCCCTATCCTTAGTTCAGGTGTTGACGCAGACCACTCCTAAAGCAACAACTTGCATTTAGAGGGAGAGAAGCACATTCCAAACATTCTGGCATTGTTGCTTAGTACTACCATTTTATAAGCGTCTTCACGAAACATATGTGTTACTCTTCCGTTTCAGTTTATTTCCTTTTAAAACAAAATAAAACAATCTATTCATTGTGAAAGATAGAATAAATTTAATAGGATAAGATAGTAAGTACAACATCATTTATATATACAAATAATTAAATATTATTTGTAAGTGTTTCAAAATTACGATTTATTTTAGGTCGTTTTTTCATTGATTTTAATGAATAATCATTTAATTTCGAATTATTTGAAGAGTTTTCATTGATTGAATGAGAAGATGATAATATACTATGATGATTATTATCTTTATGTAAACTATTAGACGTTTTACATATAGACTGACGATGTTCTTTTGATAATAAAGTTTGAATAGAACAAGGAGTAAATCGTTTTTCATCATAAGTAATAATTAAATGATCTAAATGATGATCTATATTTCGTTTAGATTTAGTGATTTTATCATTTAAATTAACTTTTTCTTTTGATAAATTACGATTATCATTATCATCACCATCATCGTCATCAACATTATTATCAATAGAAGGAAGGATAGATTCAACTAAATCATCAGTCAATTCCTTTCGATGATATTTTGGCATAAGATGATCATAATAAAGATTTACAATATGTTCTAATGTATTTACATTTGATACCTACTTTTTCAAATAAAGAAACAACAACAAAAAAACATTTTCTAGCAAGAAAGGAATTAGTTAAGTAAAGGAATTTGAAATAACTAATCAAACAAAGTACAAATATTATTGATAAGTAATAAGAACTGTATATAACACACACACACCTTTTTTTCTTCCAAACTGAGTGACGATCGGATAAAGTTCATATTGTTATAATTCTAGGTTATATATATTATGAAGTCGTCAAAATAAAAGACAGAGTAGCTTAAATAATTCATATCAAATAATTAGAAGTTAAATAATGAGTCACTGACTAATATGGGACTGCATCTCCTTACGATGCTCCACTGCCTTGTAGATCAGACCTTCAGGTCGAAGGCTCGAGGAGTGGCCCCCTAAGAAAACCATCTGCTTCGGTCTGGGCACCCGGGCAGTATCACAGCCCTCACACATATCGAATGAGATTTGTGTGGCGCATATGTATTTGGTGTTTCTTTGTACCAATATCTATGTGTTGAAATAAATAAATAAATAATAAATTTTTTGTGAGGATTTCAAGAAAATGACAAATAGTTACTAGAAGAGCATCATATAAACCAATGCAGTTTTGTAAAGCTTTCAAGATTGTTACCAAGTAACCTGATAGTGATAATTGTCTTCCAGGAAATAACGCCTCACAATTTATATAGAACTACATTGTAGACTAATCAAAAACTTACCATTAACGTGTGAAACCGGGGACATTCAATGTGTAAAACATAATCCTAAGAGACTAGGATCCCAAAATTTTTGAAATGATTTTGAACATATTTGACATTTCACACTTCTTAAATTTAAGACTTTAGTCTTAAACTGGGTTTCATTTAATACTCATTTTGATATCAGGAGACAAAATAGTTGGCTTTATTAACATTAACTCTTAGCGACCGTAAATTTGAGCATATGCGATAATAATCAATACTTAAACTGACGGGCAGAGATATCAAAAGTTAGACAAGGAGTTGATCCGGCTCTAATTCATGAGCAGTGATGTTCGACTTTCAGCCACTTAGTTGGAGATCCGAATCCCGCTCTATCTACAGGACGGGGTAGTAACACCAGCCTTCACAATTAATGTGATTTGAAGAAAAATACTCAGATTTGTATATGGTGGATTAGTTTTGAAAAAAATCACGAGCTACCCATCCGAATACCTGGGATTCATTTGCCTTTGACACTTTCTTTCTCTGTGATATACGGATAATAAACACCAAGCTTTTAAGTATTTTGTCACAGGTTTTAGTCGTCCCCTATATTAGGTTTATGTAACCTAATGGAAGGCTGAATATTCTACGGTAGTTGTGAATGAGTGCTTAGAATCCAAACATGGAAAGTTCGAACTAATAGCATATAAAGCCCGATTACACAGCAATTCACTCACTAAAGATTTGAAACCTCGACGTTCAAATATTTCTAGTAGTTGATCTATTGACATCTGTTCTGGATAATATAAATCAACAGTAACACCACATCTGGGCAAATATTCTGAAACCTTTGGCTTTGATTCATTCTTGTCTACTTTTTTCATCTGGTCTAAAATCTGGAAATCCAAAACTCTTTGAAATATATAAAATTTTAGTGTTGACATTTTGTGAAAATATATGAGGTGAACATAATAAGATTAACATAGTTGATTTCAATGCATATATAGTCTGTATAAGATCTGTTCAAAGACCTTAATAGCACTACCCATAGATGATATATTTTAATTGGCTTCGACAGATGAGAGATCACACAATCCCCAAACTAAACAAGGAACGCATCAAAATTTAGGTGTTCTTTTTCCAGAACGTTTAAAATAGTAAGCCTGACAGTATTTCACAATACATTCCTAAACTTTATAGTAACATAATAATTCTTAAATTATGTAACGACTAAGCATGGTAGCATGTAGTGCTAAAAAAACCAACAGGCAGACGTATGCAAAAGTCCACGTGGGTTGTATTTAGTTTGTTGAGATAAATGAAGTCAATTATTGCATGGCGTCACACAATTTACCCCACTACCACGATTCTCGTAGCAAGGTTTAGATACACCAGTGCCAATGAATAGTTGACTAGATGAAAGAACTGCCACCCATATTCATAGAATATGACATGCCAATTTTTGAGGTTTTTACTCTTAAACAGTGAATTAAGTACTATCGTGGTAGGGATGGTTCCTTTTGGAAAATAACGGTGAATATTCGCCGTTAAGTCAGCAGTGAAAATTAAGTTCTGAATAAATACCATCAAACGACATCTTAACAATGCACATCAATTAAAAATTTTCAGTGTCTAACTACTTGCTGTTACACTATTAAGTGTTCGACAATTAACAGCCTGCCTCAACTGTTCACTCTCAAGGTCATTATTTGAAACACACAAGTTCGTTTACAATATCCAATGTGTGACACGAGCATGCATAAACCGATCAATTTCTTTGAGCTCTTTCGTTGTAATAATGGTGTAGTTCGTGTTCTTTTTTGTGCTCAACAAAAGGTATATAGATGTTCGACTGCATTAGTTCTAGTCAACTTGACAGTTATATATGGATTTGCGAATTTTGTAGGTTGAGTAAGTTTGTCTCAGGACAATAGGGTTTCTGGATAACAGTGGCTACCACATTATCACGCAGCAGGTTGGTTAGTTTCAATGTGAAAAAACGACAAGCAAGGAAATTAGAGAAGATTTTTGCTTCAAGAATAACAAATAGGTTAATTGGTTAGTAATACAGACAGAATCCTTCAGGGAGAATTTCCTCTAATCCGAGGCTCTTCTTCTTTGACCACAACAGGAGTACTGTATCTGAGCTAAATCAGGATCTACTCTTTTCAGATATGAGCTTTGTTTGAAGAACGTCGTCTGAGATATAATCCGGAATACTATCCCTTACTATCTCCTAGTAGTTATCCATTGTTAGCCTCCACCACTCTCAAACATGAGGTGGGTTGAAGATTCTGCATCATTATCGGCTAGTCTGTCGTAATGTTGCTAGATTAGTAAGCGTCCTTGCTCTAACTATGTATCTCGTTTGTAAACACTCCAAACTTCACTGTACTATGATCAGTACTTCCTATTGATATGTAGACATGCTCCTTCAAATAGAAGATTATCTCTTGTGATCAAAAAATTCAAGTATGGGGTTTTCCCATCATTATACCAACTTGTTGCATCATACATATGTTTGCCAAGTCACAAACTTCTAATGGCTGTGGCAAGTCGCTTATGGAACGACTGTGTAGTGAATTTATCCATCATGTTTTGTTTTATCGATTTGTTGTTCTCAACCCTACCGATTTAGGTCGGCTCTGACAACGTCTGATACGATTGGAAAGGTCCTTTTTAGACTGTGCATCAGTTAAGCTCCCTGGGTTTCTAAATTTTACAGCCATCAGACACAAGTAATTAATGATTGTTAGATGTAATTGGCAAAGTAAAGTCGGCATGCTAATTGTCATAGTTATGTGAAGGACTAGGCAACGGATGATCAACGTAAACTCCGGGTATCGTTCACGCAAGCCTCATCATGAATACTACCAACCAACTCAAAAACTTCGTGGGACACCATACTAGTTGGATTATTTTTGCCAATATTTTAGTAGTGTGTAACTTGTATGTTTGAGGGTCGTTTATTCTAAGGTCCCTGGAAAGCCATTGACGTTTCTGTGAATTGCGCTGGATTTTCCGTTTCGCTTAATAGAGTGGGTTTACTCTTAGCTGACTTTCGACCTTAATACAGGTGGCATACTATTCCTGAAGTGACACCCTTTCCGAGAATATCACAGCATTAGTTCCACCGTTCTTGATCATATGTTAGCCTACTTTCTGGTAAGCTAGAACAGTTATTATAATAAGGAAGTTTTGTGAAAGTTCCCTGCCTCCCATTTTTAAAATTTCGGGAATTATGATGATGTCATCTCCCATCCCCAAACCCACCCACTGATCCATATTGCTAACATACAATACGGTATTGGTATCATTCTGTTATTTTTTATCGTATGAGTTGGGTCGCGACTTCTGTAATCACGTGTTGGTTGAGTCTGTATTGGATGAATTGAGCATAATGCTGGTAAACGATGCAGTACTTTTCAAAGGTGATTTATGGTTCTATTTTATTAGTTATACTGGTACAATATTTTATCACTGATCAAACTTATTGCAACCACGTGTAGTCCCGACCTAACATAAACCCGTAGTGATATCTAGGTATTTATGCATCACAGCGGTTCAAGCTGTCATGTAAATCTCATTCGAGCGTTGAGTTGCTGGTTTTAAAGAGCGACGAGCTTGCAAGATAATCATCATCTGTTTGTTGTAAATGCTGCGCTACTGGCGATGTGTCGACCATAATATCGATAATCGGTCTGAAATGAAGAATCTAGTTTATTCGATTAGATCTATAGCATAGAGAGTGACTTGAACTTATTTACAACGAAGTACAAACTCTGTTTTCAACTTCAATGATTCTAACTTGAGAAAAAAATCAAATTATATCAAGAGTACAAGATACCTGAAACTATATACGTTGGGCTATACATTCAAAGCTTTCTCTAGAAAAATGTAACGCGTTGAACAGTAAAAGTAATAGTTAATAGAGTTGGATACCTGAGAACAAATAAAAATATTCCCCACAAGATTGGGTCTGATAACTGTTTACAAGAACTTTGGTAGCTTTTACCACCAGATAGTTAAATGTTGATAACCATATACTGAACCATTCCGTAACTTTGCGTTTAGAACAACACATATAAGCGAACAATTGTTTTCAATTAGATCGTCAGCAGGCTTTACTCTAATATACATTAATATTTATACGAAAATGTAAACCAATCAAGGCAATATGGGTCAATAATCACAATGAAATAGAATACGTCTCTACACATAATCAGTATAAGTAATAGTTTATAGTAGGAAAACAGGTAAACTGATCATAGTAAGAATAATAAAATATGATCACAAAAGTCTTATCAATCGTTAAACGTTGGAAATAGAAGGTCAAACATAGGTTAATAGACTAGGAATAGTAATCACAAAACATTAAAATCACTACGTAATAAGAAGTGTGTAAATAATTAGATAGTGAAGAATACAAAGAGGCGGAAAATTACAAACAAATAATGGATGTGGAAATAAGGTTAATGATAACAAAATAGGATAAAATAAATAAATAGTGATAACAATAAAATAAAAATTAAAAAAATCGTTAGTTGAGCTATAACTGGCCGTGGAAGGGATATGTTGGTTATGAATTTCTTCTTTACACATAAATTGAGGTTATATGTACGAATTTCAATGGCTTCAGCTATATGTAGAAGGCGGGAACGAGCTCCGTTGGGAAAGGATGGAGGTAAACGGTAGATATACTCGAAATGATTTCGATTAATCTTTCGTGCCTATAGGTAACCCTCGTACTATTGATAGAAGAAACACGAGAAGTTGTGAGTACGTGTTTATTTCGATCTTAGCGCAGTCACAGTGGAGCGTGGGATTATCTGTTCAGACAAACAAAGGCTTTCAGCATTCAATATAAGATAATAAGGAATATAACGATTATACAAAATAAGGAAGTGAATGAATACTTGAACAATACTGTTTTGGCATATGCTTGGTTGTTTGGGGTCAACTCTTAACCAACCAACCTATGCTGTTACATTAGCTTCCCCCTAGAATCGACTTCCGTAGGAACGTCGGTTCGATTAACCTATCTATCAAAAACACCTTAGTTTTATTCCTCATTCCAAGGGAAAGTTATCAACTCACTCAATGTTTGACTTACAATAAGTGGCAACTAACGCTGTCAACGGTAGTCCATGGATGTCTCTTCATTTACTAGCTTGTCATCTTATTTAGTAGCATGTGATTTCTTCTACAACTATAGCTGACGGTTTACTGAGTGCTTTCATGAGAAAGAGTGTTAAACTGTGGAATAAGAATATCTGAGGAAGTGCCGCGAGCGGGCTACCCAACACCACGTTGGTTGGGTACGATTTTTCCATGCTCAGACCGGCTATCAGGTGTTTACTCACCTGCCTCTTGAGTCGCCCTCAAGTAAAAAGTAAAGAAGAATCTACTTCAAAGGTAATGGTGAAAACCAATCAAACCTAAAGAACCGCTCCACTGCCTGCATCAAAATAATAAGATACAAAATGGAAATACATAAACATAATTGATAATTGTTCGGTTCCACGTAAGTGATTGGCCTCCAGAACGGATTGGTATTCTGGAAGAAAATAGACATAGTGTAGCCATCTTGTGTACGAAAAGGTATGAAAACAAATAAAATCCTTTTTTATAATGTATAAATGTAAAAGTGTAAACTTGCTAGAAGTTGGACTCATTGTCAAACCCGTTCAAATGTGTGACCTTGGGAATGTGACAACCGCCTTTTCTAACCAGGTACGTAACCAAGGGTGCATAATTTTACTCCATAAAACGGAAGAGAATATACGGTTAAAGAGGGGAGAAAATTGTGTAGAGTATGAGGATCAAGTACAGTTGTGTCAAATACTCTTTTCTGGTTTGATTTAAATATGTATGATATACTGAGGCAATATTTCGTCAATTAATCAAAGTAACGAATTTGTCTGCACCTTAGAAGTGTGTAAGTCCTATTACTCATTAGTATTATGAATGAATAATTGGTAAAAGGAAAGATTGCAGTCACCCCTCGTGGTCTGATGTGGCCTAATGGCTAGGCACGCGGTCTAGCATTCAGAAGGGCTGAGGTTCGAGTGCGTGTGGGTCATGCGTTTTTGTTCATCGAAACCCCCTTCAATACGATGTTTATTGGCCATAAGTTGCTCAGATATGAGAGAAAAATAACAGGAGGACTGGTTGATATATCAGAATGCCATATTGGAACAGTACACGTTCTTTGTTTGGATTACTAATAATACCATAGAAAAAAAAATCTACAAGTTTTGTAATTTCCATTTTACGTTATACTTAAACCGAGAGAAAAAGTATATATATATATAAGTTACTGACATAACATGTCTTTTTTATAACGCTAGTGTTAAGTTCCAGGGTTTTGTCAGGACCACTAATAATAATTGGTTTAACGTTAACATAGCTATGATAGTCATATCGTTAGTTCAATGTTATGATTACTTAAGAGTTCCTTTATAAGTTGTGTTTAAAATTAGGTATGCGGAATCAATGCGGCTAACATAGTAACCTTACCGTAACGCACTGTACTATATCTCCACGGTTATTGATTCTTAAATGTCAGAATTTTAAAAAAAAATCTGAATATTGCCAATAAAGATGGGTTATATGATTACACTAAAAAGCATGCTGCAGGAAAACTGGTTAAGTCATTATATAAGTTTCCTAAACATGAAAAAAAATGATGAGAACTTTAATAAGTACTTGGCCATGGTTTAATCAAAAATGTTTTGTCTAGAAAACCACTTATTAATAGTAGTATTAATCGTATCAAGCTACTAAACATATCTTCGACCGGAAACTCTTAGAAGTAGTTCATATTGTATATATGTATTGCCAGTCTACGTGAAAAATGTATAAAGATATATAAAGAGTACAGCCAACATAGTTAATTAACCAGAAAAAGAAATTATAAAACTCGCCTGGGTTGCTTTGTGAATTCGTTGTATTTGCCAGTGTTAGTTGTATGAGTTTGATTAAAATCCTCAGCCATCGTTTCGGAATACCTAGCTTATGTGTCCAGTATTTAAAAAAAAATTTAACATAACATTTATATATCAAAGGTAAAAGGTCTAGGGAGTTGTAGGTGAGGCGGAATGAGGGGAAAAATATTTTTGAGTAGATGCAGGGTCTGATTAGCTACGTGGTTAGATTTTATCCTGCAGCCGAAACTGTCAACATCCTTGACTGACTAATTGGATGTGCCCAGTGAACCGTTTTAGTCATTTGTAAAGATTTATCATCTTTACATTTCGATTCCGTAATGGATTTGTCAGTTAAACGATCTAACAATACGTATGGTGGTTCATGATCTAGATAAGCCGGCTTTAGCCTATCAATACTTATTGTGTCGATGTTTCCATGTTTTTCTATCACGAAATATTTAGATTTTCTTGAGACGACTTTGAAAGGACCTTCAAATGGAGGACTGAGTGGTGATTTTATTTTATCACATCTTATCCAGACGTGCGTGCAATTGCTTAGGTCTTTAGGTACATATACGGCGCGCGATTGTTCGCGAGTATTAATTGGTTTAAGTTTGGACATATGGTCCCGTAGTTGATCTACGTAATTTTCTAAATTAAGTTTTTGACTGTTAGTATTAGGGTTAATAAATTCACCTGGTAGTCTCAGAGTTGTTCCGAAAACCAGTTCCGCAGCTGAACATTGTGCGTCAGTTTTGACAGATGTTCGTATTCCCAACATAACTAAAGGTAGGAATTCTGTCCACTGATTGGGGTTTGAGTGAGATATAAGGGCGGTTTTTAGCTGACGGTGAAAACGTTCTACCATCCCATTAGCCTGAGGATGATATGCAGTGCAGCGTATCCTGTTAGAGCCTAGAAGTTTAGCCAAGTTATTAAATAGTTCGGATTCGAATTGCGCTCCTCTATCCGTCGTTATTGTTATGGGTGTACCAAAAATGGTTACCCAGTTCTGCATGAAAGCTTTGGCTACTGTTTCCGCTGTGATGTCCGCTATCGGGATGGCTATAGGGAATCTGGTAAATCGATCTATGCATGTAAAAAGATAATTAAAACCGTTTGAACGTGGTAAAGGACCTACCAAGTCGATATGCACATGTGCAAAACGTGCATCTGGTTGCGAGAAAACACCTATGGGTGAATTTGTGTGACGATTAATCTTTGATTGTTGGCATGCTGAACACTCTCTAACCCATTTGTGTACATCCTTCTGTAAATTCGGCCATATATATCTGGCATTGATTAGTTTAGTTGAAGCTTTTGCTCCAGGATGAGACAAAGAATGAAAGTTATTATATATCAACTTTCGCATATTTTTGGGAACGAAAGGTCGCGGCATTGCCTTGGTCGTGTCACAGTAAATTAGAATACCATCGATAGGTGATGGGAACTGTTTTAAATTAAGACTTGAATTGTTTGTTTTGAGTAGGTTTTGTAATTCTAGGTCCTGCTCTTGTTCGTGTCTCAACGTCTCGAAGTTTACTGTAGACTGCTGTACCACGTTCATTTCTAGTCTGGATAAAGCATCTGCCGCCTGATTGTCCTGACCTTTGACATGTCGGATATCGCTTGTGAACTGTGATATATAGTCAAGGTGTCGGACTTCTCGAGGTGAGTACTTATCGGCTCTCGCTTTTAATGCATTCGTCAGTGGTTTGTGATCCGTAAAGACTATAAATTCCCTACCTTCTAACATGTGTCGGAAGTGTTTAATAGTCAGGTAGATTGCAAGAAGTTCTCGCCCGAAGGTAGAATACCTTGTCTCAGCTGGAGCGAGTCTTTTCGAGAAGAAAGCAATTGGTTTCCAGGCGTTTTTAACCAGTTGGTTAAGGGTACCGCCTACTGCTTTATCTGAAGCATCCACCATCAAAGCAAGTGGGGAAAGAGAATTCGGATATATCAACGTAGTTGCTTGAGCCAGTTTATCTTTAAGCTGTTTAATAGCTTCGACGGCGTCAGAAGACAGTTTGAATTCTTTTGGTTTTCCTTTAAGTAAATCTGTTAAAGGTTGCATTAATTGTGCACAACCTGGTATGAATCTGCGATAAAAGTTAATTAGACCTAGAAAACTTCTCATTTGTGTTAGAGAGCTAGGTATCGGGTATTGTTTGATGGTATCCACTTCTTTTTTTATAGGTTTAATCCCTTCTGGGCTTATTGTGTGACCAAGAAATTCTAAAGTTTGAACACCGAAAACACACTTACTTTGATGTATGTTTATTCCATGTTCATTCAATCTTTTCAACACTGCTCGTACATGCTCTTCGTGTGATTGCAAATTGGGGCTGGCAATTAACAAGTCGTCTATATACCCCTGCGCAAATGGCATATCTCGAAGTAGGTTATCTATGAATCTTTGAAATGTCTGTGCCGCATTTCTCAGGCCGAATGGCATGCGTACAAACTCGAATAAGCCGAAGGGTGTTGTAATAGCTGTCTTAGGGATATCTTCATCAGCCACCGGGATATTGTGATATGCCCTGACTAAGTCAATTTTGGTGAATATGTTCATACCCTGTAAACCGTTTGTGAAATCTTGTATATGCGGTATTGGGTACCTATCTGGTACGGTTTGACGGTTGAGGGCTCTGTAATCCCCACACGGTCGCCAGTCACCTTCATTCTTCTTTGGGACCATATGCAAAGGGGATGCCCATTGACTATCAGAGGGACGGATAATACCCAGTTGTAGCATATAATCAAACTCGGCTCTAGCGATTTTGAGCTTATCTGGTGCTAGTCTCCTGGGTTTTGCAAACACCGGTGCACCTTCGGTTTTGATAGTGTGACTTACTTTTAGTTTGTTTTTGGAAGGCTGTGGGTTTGGTTTAGTTAAGTTTGGAAATTCCGCGAGTATATCTTGGAATTTCGCTGTTGTTACTGGAGGGGTTTGAATCAAGTTAAGAGAGCTGATGTGACTTTCTTTGCCTTTTGTGTAAAACGAAGTTTCTTTTAGTGTTAATCGCCGTTTCTTGGTGTCAACAAGAAATTCGTATCTCTCTAGAAAGTCCATCCCCAGTATTGCCAGATCTAAGTCGGCTACCGTGAAAACCCAAGGGAATTGCCTTCTGAACCCAAAATCTAGGGTTAACGTTTTCTGCCCAAATGTCGCGATTGTAGTTTTATTTGCAGCTTGAAGTGTAATCGGGGATGTTTCTCGACTAATCTCAGTTTTATTTCGAGGAATGATGCTAAGAGCAGCGCCAGTGTCCACCAAGAAATTCAAGCCCGAGTTTCTGTCTCTGACATAAAACAAGCGACAGTTTAGGCGCCCCTCCTCAGTTGTCGCGACCTGGGGAGGGGTTACTCGTTTCCCGCTGTCTTGGAATTATGCTTAGGCCAGGCGCATGGTTGCCTGCACTTGGTTGAGTTGACACCAAACTTCCAGTGGTACCAACAAAACTGCCCAGATTGTCTGGACATTTGTGACCTATTTTGTGACTTGGATCGTGATCGTTGTGGTGACCTGTTCCTGTTTGTATGACCCATTTGCATTCTGGTGACAGCCTCAGTGAGACTCTTAACACTCGCAATGAGTCCTTCTATGACGGGGTCTTTTGCTGATTCTACTTTCTGTGTGTGATTTATTGTGCCTGATCCAGTTGGAGGACCTCTTTCCATTATTCTATCAGCTATACGCGCTAAATGAGATAATGAGGTTTCAGGATCTTGTGCATCCAAACAATGTTGGACGTAGCATGGGAGAGCTTGTATCCATCCTTGTTTTAGGACTGCTTCACCCACTGTGTTATCACCCACTAAGACTTGGAGGTGACGTAGAAACTGTGACGGCGACCGATCACCTAGTGTTTCACCTTGAAAAAGTCTTTGGATTCTTTGACTATCTGATAATGATAAACGGTTCATTATCTCTCGTCTTAAGACGGTGTACGGTTGTGGTGATGGTGGATCTAAAATCAAGTCACGGACTTCTTTGGCGACTGAAGGAGGAAGGATAGAACACAAATCTCTATAGCGAATCCCTTCAGATTTGATATTGTGTCTCGTGAAATAATGCTCTAGTTGAGCAAACCACAACTCAGGATCACTACGATCAAATTCTGGAAGTCGAGATTTCGTAGTCATAACAGTGTCTATCTCCACTGGTGACAAATCCTCCAGATTATGGGTTTCTTTTAAGTCTGACATGAGGTATGTGACAAATATAGCAACAAAATTAGCACGAAAAAAAATGGTTTCTATGACACGAATAACTTAAGATAATAAAAAAAATAAACTATTTATATACCCAACTTAGTTTACGGATTATCAGGTCTACTTTTACGATTGAGTAAAAAATAATAATATTAATAACAAAAATGAGGTTAATTTGTGTTCAAAAAGGGCTCACCAGTTTCGTGCCTATAGGTAACCCTCGTACTATTGATAGAAGAAACACGAGAAGTTGTGAGTACGTGTTTATTTCGATCTTAGCGCAGTCACAGTGGAGCGTGGGATTATCTGTTCAGACAAACAAAGGCTTTCAGCATTCAATATAAGATAATAAGGAATATAACGATTATACAAAATAAGGAAGTGAATGAATACTTGAACAATACTGTTTTGGCATATGCTTGGTTGTTTGGGGTCAACTCTTAACCAACCAACCTATGCTGTTACAAATCTACAGCATGACCGCTGTAAATGAGATGTGCCAAGATAGAACAGCGAATAGATTTTATCTGGCCCTTTATGTACCAAGTTGGTAGATGTTCACTCATTCGTTGGTTAAGTTGCCTGGTAGTACGCCCTATATAGCTACCTCAACAGAAGCAGCTGAATTCGTAAATGCACATTGAAGAGGTCAACTCAGGTAACTTATCCCTCGTTTGAGTAGACATCGCTGTTCGACAAGAGAAGGTCAACGCAAGGTTGGCTGCGTAGAATGTTCTGGTGATTACTTTAGTTAACTTATATTTCAGAGTGTCACTAGCCATAGCACTTTCATGTATAAAGGTTTCTTATGGACAGTCGAAATATCCGAATTCTTTATTATTTCATACCTGTACTTCTTAACGAAAGCACTGGGGTAGCTGATCTTGATCCGTGAGTTGTTGATAAATTCAAACTTCTGACTTAGAGTATCTACTGTACAGATCGTTTTTGCTCTGCTAGTGAGACATCTAACCAAAATTCTCTTGTAGCGGATAGGTGTGAATATATTGGCATACAGAGGGGTTTCTTTTATACATGCTTTTACTTAATGTGCCATCACTTCGTCTGCTTAGTGTGACGTCAAGGAAGCTCAGCTTTTTGTCATTCTCTCTTTCACCAGTGAAAGTGGTCGCTGGGTGAACACTGTTGAATTGTTCTAAGAGTTCCTCCTTACTGGTGTTTTGATTTACGATAATGAAGGTGTCGTCAATGTAGCGGCAATGTAAATCAAGTTTCTTAATAGTCTCATTAAGAGGTTCATTTTCTGGCTTTGCTAGGAAAAGATCAGCTAACATAGGTTCATTTTGGAAAAGACAGTTTGCTAGGTAACCTGCTTTGGTTCTGGCAATAGTGACCTCTCAAATGATACAACTTTCTCATGAGAGCGTTGACAGATGGAGCTTTAGTCACTTGGTGAGTTTGTGAATTCCACTCGTTGATTATCCGGTAGGAACGTTGATAGTCAGATGACGAGTATTTTGTTCTGGGCTTGTGAACATTTTTAGTGACCTAGCAAATTCTCTGTTCTGAAAGACAATAAAAAAGATGTATAGTATGCGAGTTATTCATTAAGTAATCCTGGTACTGTGGTCAAGTCCCTTCTGATTCTTCTATATGACAATGGAAACAGATTTGGTTAGCCAGTCGAGCATCACACGGGAGCTGTCCCATTCTACGAAACAGCTTAGTTGCGGTTCTCTAAAGTTTTTTCAAGAGTTCACTGTCTCTTCTTAGATAGAGCTAGCTGCTTGTATGCAGTACTCGGGTTTAAGACGAAATAATACAGCATAAAAAGTAAACAAGTTTTGGCATAGACACAGATGAAGACCTTACCTATTTATTATAGAGTCCTAAAATCTTTAGCGGCTGTCGCACGACAGTGGGCAGTAGTTTTAGGCTTTGGATAACGATTACTTCCAAGTCGTCGTATGTCTGGACAAAAGGTAGCTTGCTATTGTTCATCGTGTATGTATCTGTACCTTGATAACCAATATGCATTACAATACACTTAAAATTATTAATCGTCAAATGGAAATTTTTAAACTAGTCAGATAATTCCTGCAGGTTATTCTCAAGTTCGAAATTGTCACCTTCATCTTTTTGTCGCTCTTCATATCTTGAAGTCGTCAACATATAGCAAAACCTATGATGTCAAACTAGGATGGTCATATATATATATATATATATATATATATATATATATATAAACGGTATAACACTGGTCCTAAAACTGTACCCTGAGGCACTTCGCTAAGCATGATTTCTCAGTTAAACAAAGATGAGTGAATAAAGTAATCTTTCTTGGCGCCCAACTAGGAAGTTTTTTGTCGACATTAATAAATTACCTCCAATCCCAATATTGCTTAACTTATATAATAGCCAGTTGTGAGGAACCTTACCAAAAGCTTTGCTGAAGTCTATAGATTAGATCCTTCACCTGCACCTATACTGTTGTGTCAACACACATTCCACTATCGATACTTAGTTTTTCACATAGTTGAACTTAAATGTGTTCAACTTTTCTCAGAATCGAGGGTCATCCCGAATATTCGAAAGCAATTCAAATTAGACAGGAACATAGTATATAAACGGATATTACTAGCTATCACACACTTATGATCCAAATACGAGGAAATGTCTACTCGCACGACGTAGAAACCAGAGCTTATAGTGTTATAACCTTAATGGTAACCTCATAGTGGTAGGCGTTACAATCCACTTAGTGTCATTCGGCAATTGGTGTAACCAGTACTACTAAAATAGGACTGCGAAACCACAGATTAGATAAAAACAAGCAACATTACCAGTAGATTAGGAATACTACCAGTTAGATCTCTTTACCAGTTTAAACCTTTACTATCACCGTACGAGCCATTCTTGCGTGCTGTGCCATACATATTTAAAGCCCTATGATGGCGAGCGCACATCCCTATCAGAATGAACCAAACTTGTACCTCTAGTTCCATTTTCTCACCTTTTCTTTTTCTTTTGGTGATTGACTGGATCATGAAAACATTAATATCTGGGGGGGGAAGCACGACACACATTGGGCAGCTGTACGATCTAAACTTCGCAGATGATCTGGCTCTTCTATCCCAAACGCAACAACAAATGCAGGAGAAGACGAACAGTGTAACAGCAGCCTCGGCAGCAGTAGGTTTCAACATACACAAAGGGAAAAGCAAGATTCTCCGATACAACACAGAAGGCACCAATCGAATCACACTTGACGGAGACGATTTGGAAGATGTAAAAACTTTTACATATTTGGGCAGCATCATTGACGAAAACAGTCAATCTGATGCTGATGTGAAGGTGCGGATCGGAAGAGCAAGAGCAGCATATTTACAAAAGGAGAACATCTAAAACTCAAAACAACTGTCTGTTAACCAACATTAAAGTCAGGATTTTCAATACAAATGTCAAGACAGTTCTACTGTAAGGGATGGAAACATGGAGAACTGTGAAAGTCATCATCCAGAAGGTAAAAGTGTTTATTGACAGTTGTCTATGCAAAATACTTCGGATCCGTTGGCAAGACACTGTCAATAACAACCTACTGTGTAAGAGAGAACAAACCAGATTGCAGTAGAGGAAGAGATCAGGTAGAAGCGCTGGAAGTGGGTAGGACGCACACTGAAGAAAGCACCCAACTGCATCACAAGGAAAGCCCTCACATAGAATCTTCAAGGTCAAATAAGAAGATTAAGACTAAAGCACACATCACGCCGAGTAATGGAGAGAATGGTTGCATTGAACTAGAAAGGAAGACACAGAGAAGTGGGTTGGACAGTGTTGTTCAACATCCTATGCTCCGTTAGGGGTAACAGGCTTGAATAATTTTTATTTTCAAAAAGTTGATCTACTTTCGAAAGTTCAGCATTGATGGTACAATCAAAGTACAGACACCTCGAACCTCGATGTTTGTAAATCATTGTTCATGTAGGTCTTTAATACATCCAAATCAATCTTGTCGTTCAGTTCTATGATATTACATTACTGAATTGTTGAATTATAAATTGTTGTACGGATTCCATACTAATTAATTACCAATAAATATGCAGTGTAATTATCAATCTTGTAATGTCAGTCAGTCAGTAACAACGTAGAACTTCATACGTACGTGTATCAGTTCGAGTTGCCACACCACCTTAACACAGAGATGCAAATCCCGTAGTGGTAGAGGTAATAAGAGTATAAGCAGTAATCGGAAAGATTAGTGTTCGGAGATGTTACTTATGTTACTTTATGTTACTTTATGTACCAAGTTGGTAGATGTTCACTCATTCGTTGGTTAAGTTGCCTGGTAGTACGCCCTATATAGCTACCTCAACAGAAGCAGCTGAATTCGTAAATGCACATTGAAGAGGTCAACTCAGGTAACTTATCCCTCGTTTGAGTAGACATCGCTGTTCGACAAGAGAAGGTCAACGCAAGGTTGGCTGCGTAGAATGTTCTGGTGATTACTTTAGTTAACTTATATTTCAGAGTGTCACTAGCCATAGCACTTTCATGTATAAAGGTTTCTTATGGACAGTCGAAATATCCGAATTCTTTATTATTTCATACCTGTACTTCTTAACGAAAGCACTGGGGTAGCTGATCTTGATCCGTGAGTTGTTGATAAATTCAAACTTCTGACTTAGAGTATCTACTGTACAGATCGTTTTTGCTCTGCTAGTGAGACATCTAACCAAAATTCTCTTGTAGCGGATAGGTGTGAATATATTGGCATACAGAGGGGTTTCTTTTATACATGCTTTTACTTAATGTGCCATCACTTCGTCTGCTTAGTGTGACGTCAAGGAAGCTCAGCTTTTTGTCATTCTCTCTTTCACCAGTGAAAGTGGTCGCTGGGTGAACACTGTTGAATTGTTCTAAGAGTTCCTCCTTACTGGTGTTTTGATTTACGATAATGAAGGTGTCGTCAATGTAGCGGCAATATAAATCAAGTTTCTTAATAGTCTCATTAAGAGGTTCATTTTCTGGCTTTGCTAGGAAAAGATCAGCTAACATAGGTTCATTTTGGAAAAGACAGTTTGCTAGGTAACCTGCTTTGGTTCTGGCAATAGTGACCTCTCAAATGATACAACTTTCTCATGAGAGCGTTGACAGATGGAGCTTTAGTCACTTGGTGAGTTTGTGAATTCCACTCGTTGATTATCCGGTAGGAACGTTGATAGTCAGATGACGAGTATTTTGTTCTGGGCTTGTGAACATTTTTAGTGACCTAGCAAATTCTCTGTTCTGAAAGACAATAAAAAAGATGTATAGTATGCGAGTTATTCATTAAGTAATCCTGGTACTGTGGTCAAGTCCCTTCTGATTCTTCTATATGACAATGGAAACAGATTTGGTTAGCCAGTCGAGCATCACACGGGAGCTGTCCCATTCTACGAAACAGCTTAGTTGCGGTTCTCTAAAGTTTTTTCAAGAGTTCACTGTCTCTTCTTAGATAGAGCTAGCTGCTTGTATGCAGTACTCGGGTTTAAGACGAAATAATACAGCATAAAAAGTAAACAAGTTTTGGCATAGACACAGATGAAGACCTTACCTATTTATTATAGAGTCCTAAAATCTTTAGCGGCTGTCGCACGACAGTGGGCAGTAGTTTTAGGCTTTGGATAACGATTACTTCCAAGTCGTCGTATGTCTGGACAAAAGGTAGCTTGCTATTGTTCATCGTGTATGTATCTGTACCTTGATAACCAATATGCATTACAATACACTTAAAATTATTAATCGTCAAATGGAAATTTTTAAACTAGTCAGATAATTCCTGCAGGTTATTCTCAAGTTCGAAATTGTCACCTTCATCTTTTTGTCGCTCTTCATATCTTGAAGTCGTCAACATATAGCAAAACCTATGATGTCAAACTAGGATGGTCATATATATATATATATATATATATATATATATATATATATATATATATATATATATATATATATATATATATATATATATATATATAAACGGTATAACACTGGTCCTAAAACTGTACCCTGAGGCACTTCGCTAAGCATGATTTCTCAGTTAAACAAAGATGAGTGAATAAAGTAATCTTTCTTGGCGCCCAACTAGGAAGTTTTTTGTCGACATTAATAAATTACCTCCAATCCCAATATTGCTTAACTTATATAATAGCCAGTTGTGAGGAACCTTACCAAAAGCTTTGCTGAAGTCTATAGATTAGATCCTTCACCTGCACCTATACTGTTGTGTCAACACACATTCCACTATCGATACTTAGTTTTTCACATAGTTGAACTTAAATGTGTTCAACTTTTCTCAGAATCGAGGGTCATCCCGAATATTCGAAAGCAATTCAAATTAGACAGGAACATAGTATATAAACGGATATTACTAGCTATCACACACTTATGATCCAAATACGAGGAAATGTCTACTCGCACGACGTAGAAACCAGAGCTTATAGTGTTATAACCTTAATGGTAACCTCATAGTGGTAGGCGTTACAATCCACTTAGTGTCATTCGGCAATTGGTGTAACCAGTACTACTAAAATAGGACTGCGAAACCACAGATTAGATAAAAACAAGCAACATTACCAGTAGATTAGGAATACTACCAGTTAGATCTCTTTACCAGTTTAAACCTTTACTATCACCGTACGAGCCATTCTTGCGTGCTGTGCCATACATATTTAAAGCCCTATGATGGCGAGCGCACATCCCTATCAGAATGAACCAAACTTGTACCTCTAGTTCCATTTTCTCACCTTTTCTTTTTCTTTTGGTGATTGACTGGATCATGAAAACATTAATATCTGGGGGGGGAAGCACGACACACATTGGGCAGCTGTACGATCTAAACTTCGCAGATGATCTGGCTCTTCTATCCCAAACGCAACAACAAATGCAGGAGAAGACGAACAGTGTAACAGCAGCCTCGGCAGCAGTAGGTTTCAACATACACAAAGGGAAAAGCAAGATTCTCCGATACAACACAGAAGGCACCAATCGAATCACACTTGACGGAGACGATTTGGAAGATGTAAAAACTTTTACATATTTGGGCAGCATCATTGACGAAAACAGTCAATCTGATGCTGATGTGAAGGTGCGGATCGGAAGAGCAAGAGCAGCATATTTACAAAAGGAGAACATCTAAAACTCAAAACAACTGTCTGTTAACCAACATTAAAGTCAGGATTTTCAATACAAATGTCAAGACAGTTCTACTGTAAGGGATGGAAACATGGAGAACTGTGAAAGTCATCATCCAGAAGGTAAAAGTGTTTATTGACAGTTGTCTATGCAAAATACTTCGGATCCGTTGGCAAGACACTGTCAATAACAACCTACTGTGTAAGAGAGAACAAACCAGATTGCAGTAGAGGAAGAGATCAGGTAGAAGCGCTGGAAGTGGGTAGGACGCACACTGAAGAAAGCACCCAACTGCATCACAAGGAAAGCCCTCACATAGAATCTTCAAGGTCAAATAAGAAGATTAAGACTAAAGCACACATCACGCCGAGTAATGGAGAGAATGGTTGCATTGAACTAGAAAGGAAGACACAGAGAAGTGGGTTGGACAGTGTTGTTCAACATCCTATGCTCCGTTAGGGGTAACAGGCTTGAATAATTTTTATTTTCAAAAAGTTGATCTACTTTCGAAAGTTCAGCATTGATGGTACAATCAAAGTACAGACACCTCGAACCTCGATGTTTGTAAATCATTGTTCATGTAGGTCTTTAATACATCCAAATCAATCTTGTCGTTCAGTTCTATGATATTACATTACTGAATTGTTGAATTATAAATTGTTGTACGGATTCCATACTAATTAATTACCAATAAATATGCAGTGTAATTATCAATCTTGTAATGTCAGTCAGTCAGTAACAACGTAGAACTTCATACGTACGTGTATCAGTTCGAGTTGCCACACCACCTTAACACAGAGATGCAAATCCCGTAGTGGTAGAGGTAATAAGAGTATAAGCAGTAATCGGAAAGATTAGTGTTCGGAGATGTTACTTAAAGAGTATAATACAGTGAAATAAACTTGGGAAGAGAAAAAAGAGACAAGGAGGAATAAGAAGATCAAAATTTGGGAGAACACAAAGAGTGGATGCACCTGCGCCATTGCAAACGATTTTGAGCCATGTCATTCAGGGTCTCTAACCATCGGTTGCTATCATCTCGCGGTCCCCAACCAGGTAGTCTACACCTACCAACATGAATCAGACCACTTGTCAGTGACTTCATTGACTTGTGCTATGTTTTGGTCTGGCCGCCCCTACCTTTCTTCTAACCTACTCCTATACCACTGAACATCGCACGTCGAAGCAGTCGGTCGTTGGGCATAAGTAACACGTGTCCCAGACAACTCAACTGATGAAGTTTCACTACTTCATCAACTGATTTCCCGTCCTTACCTAGTACCCGTTTCCTAACAATTGCGTTACTTACTCGATGGTCACAGGATATATGAGAAATGTTTCGAAGACACCTATGATCGAATACTAGTAACCTACGAATATCCTCTACTCTTACCGGCCATGTTTCATTGCCATAAAGTAGGACGGAACGAACTGCTGCTAAGAAAACACGTTCTTTGGTTGATAGGCGAATATCTCGCCTACGCCATAAATGACGCAAGTTGGCAAAAGCTAGTCGAGCCTTCTGTATCCGTGCTGAGATTTCGTCACATACCAGACCACAAGGGCTGATGAGACTTCCAAGATAAGTGAAGCGGTCGACACACTCAACTACTTCACTCCCTATCACTGGTTCGGGTGTCAATGTAACCCAATCCTGAAGCAACATTTTGCATTTCGAGGGAGAGAATCGCATCCCGAACATGCTTGCATTGTTGCTTAGAGTGGTCAGAAGACTCTGCATTTTGTCAGTGTCTTCACCAAATAGAACTGTGTCATCAGTATATTCTAAATCAATAAGTGAATCTCCTGGCAGAAGTTCAACCCTTGGGAATTTAGATGAGTAAAGTGTTAAACAAGAATGTAGAGAGTGCACAGCCCTGACGAACACCACTTGAGGTAATCAATTCTGATGACAGTTCGCCATAAGCTCTCACTCTACCAGTTGTGTTCGAGTAGAGAGCCTGAATAAGGTTAATGTACTTCTTTGGTACTCCTTTCAGTGACAAACACTGCCATAGAACCTCACGATCAATAGAGTCGAATGCCACCATAAGGTCGAGAAATACTACCATTGTGGGGCGTCTGAATGTGTGTCTGTGTTCTAGAACCTGACGTAGTGTGAATATCTGATCTATACAACCACGTCCAGGTCGAAAACCGGCCTGGTTTTTTCTAATCTGCTCTTCACGAGCTTTGATTAGGCGTCGAAGTATTATTGAAGCTAATATTTTAGACACTATATTAGTCAAACTGATTCCTCTGTGATTGTCACAAGAGGACTTTTGTCCTTTCTTATAGACTGGCACAATCAGTGATTGAGACCAGTCAGATGGGATTACGTGTAGTTCCCAAATCCTACCTAAGACCTCGGTTAATCTCATTGCTAATACTGGACCACCATCCTTAAAAATCTCAGGAGTAAACCTGTCCGGGTCTGCTGCTCTCCCTCGTTTTAGATTTCCTATGGCTTTTTCAACTTCGTTAAGAGACGGAGGACCTACATTAACTTGCCATTCAGGTTGACTGGGGATCGTGGGAAACCGAAGTCTGGCTGAAGGCCAGTTGAACTGATCCCTGAAGTGTTCTGCCCATCGATCCAATCTCCTGGATTGAGAATGAATAATATGTCCATCTTTCTCTGAGAGTGTTTTCGGATGTCATTCCATGCTGCCTCGGGGTGGGCATCACATACATGGCTGCCTAACTGTTTTCCTAGTTGTTCCTGAAATATACTCTTAGCTTGACTATCATTAAGTAGGCCCCTAGGAGGTTTACTTGCAGCGTCTTTCCTACGTCCGGTAAGACGCAAGCAAATACGCGCTCGCACTAGAGCATGATCTGAATCTAAGCATGTGCTCCAGAATGAGCGACAGTCTTCTATCGAGCCCCTCCATCGGTGGCTGATAGCGATGTGATCTAGTTGGGTCCAACGTTCGGACGAATTAGGGGGTAGCCATGTTAAAAGATGTTTTTCCTTATGCTTAAAGTTAGTATTTGCAAGGAACAGGCGATTATCTGAGCATAGCTGCAACAGACGGTCGCCATTATCTGTTCTTTGAGCCACTACACTATAAGATCCACCCAGGTGTCTTTCCCTTTCGCTTAGTTTACCTACTTGAGCATTAAATTCACCAGCCACTATTACATCAGAGCGCCTAGCTTTTCGGAGAAGGTCGGAAAGCTTTCTGTAAAACTCATCTTTTACATCATCTGAGCTGCAGTCAGTGGGAGAATAGGCAGAAACGACGAAGAGGCAACGACGGATGTCCCTATCTTTCCGGATTCTTACTGTTCCGTTCAGTCGGACAGCGCACAAACGGCTGTCTACTGGGATCCACTCTAAGAGAGCTAGTTGTGCTCTGGGACTCAATGCTATTCCTACGCCGGCGAGGCCACGGGAAGCAGAATCAGGGCTTCCAGATACACGAAGTGCGAATCGAGTCGGTTCTGTATTTTGACATGGTGAGGTCAGCTGAATGACGCTACTCGGATCCTGTATGCGCGTTTCGGAGACGCAGCACACATTGATGGCGCGGGATTCTAAAGTCCTAGCTAAGGGAGCCTGCTGTCCTATTTGGCACAGTGTTCGGACGTTAAAAGCTCCTACGTGTAGTTTAGAGCGTGGTTTCAGGAGACCAGGAATAGCGTTCCACGTACTCGAATCGTTTGCCCTAGCGGTGCGAGGTGATAAAGAGACGTGAGGAGGGGTGGTCATGGAGATAAGAGAGGTATTAGGAGGTGTAGGAAGGATTTGAATGTGACCAACTTGGTCTCGCGTGCTGTTACGGGTATGAGGGCTGATGTCACTTCCCGGCTGCCCACACCGTGGAAGGGTATTTCTTGAGGAACCTGAAAAGGAAATTGAATTAGTGTTGGTCTTGACGACCTGGGAGCGTGACCGCAGAGCCCAAGGGACAACTGCTTGAGGCCGGTCGCGCACGGCCTTTTTGTAGAAGGTTTTTGACGTGTTAGCTCCGTTCTTCAGATGGCCTTACCGCCGGAGACAGAAATCCGTGAGGTAAGGTGAGGTGTGACATTTTTAGGGTCGACCTTTTCTAACCACACCCCTCCTTGTGGGAAGGCAGCATCGCTGTCATGCTGATTGTCCGAAGGAAACACCTTACTGCTGTCACACCCCTCTACAGTCAGCAGTACGACTTCGTCCTCAGACCTTGAGTTGCTGCTTTTAGTCTTACCGTTCACCAATCGACCTGCCTGGCATGGTAGAACCTACAAGAACATATGTTCCAGCCAATATAGCTCGGTTGGGTCATCACGATAGGCAAGCCCGACCACCGCGTCAAGGTAGCAGCTTCGGTCGGGAATCTTATAATGAATAAAGAATAACTATACAAAAATATATGTATAATGATAAATCATATTTGGAAAAAAAATATAAAAACTTTACAAACTGATTCATGTAGTTTTACATTTTATTATCAACTAAACCAAATCGTGCTTGACGTTTAGATAATTTTTCAGTATCCGACATACTATTGTTATTGGATAAAACTAGACCAAATTTTTGTGCACGAATAGACTTTGCTAATTCATCATTAATCTGTGTATTCACTGATGATAAAGGTTTGCCAAATTTCTCCAAACGTTTAGCTTTACGCTCCAAATCGGTTAACTACAAAGTTTTACAAAAACAAAAAAAACTTCAAATTTCTGTGTTGTTAATATTATAACAGTCGGGTGGTTCATCAAATTAAATTACATCAGACTTTTCCAATCACTACAAACCTACACAATCCAAATTAACAGTCACTACTTTATATGTGTATATGTGTGACTAACTTCTTTTTAGTCTTATTTGGGACTAGCCAGTTAGGTGTGATACATGCAGTTTTGTTAATGTTTACATTGGAACTCGGACCTAGCACTTTTCATTCCAAATGCCAAAGCGATATCCACTGGGCTACTGAGACCATATGGTCACTAACTTGTCCGACAGATATGGTGTTTATATCACTATCAGTAAGGGTTTTATTCATTATGTTGCTAAAATTTAAAGCTGGATTTCTGACTAGTCCCAGCTGGTATAAGTGGATCCTGTACGAACTGCCTGAACTCTATAAAATTTGTATAATCTAGCCGGATTGAAGCATTTTGCACGGGATGCATATATGCAACAAAGACTGGTTAAAAATGCAGTCCTAAATATCAACAACAGGATTATTCAGACCCTTAATAATCATGATGTAAAAATCTCAACTGTTTATGCACTTGTGACCAATATTATGGATTGATATCATTTAGTTTGGAAACAATACTTGATTGCGAGTAATCATTTTTGAAATTTTTGAAACTATACTCGCTGGTTTTCAATTCATCCTTCACTTGATAATAAATGATGAAAATCAACTTGGAATTTCATGATTTCCACGAGAAATTCAACAATCCAAGCAGAAAAAGAAATCGAACAGAGAGAAACGAGTATGTGACTTGAACAGTGCATTCAGTGTTGACTGGTCAATTTATAGGAATCAGTCAGTTAGCCATAAGCGACGTAGAACCTGACACATGAGTGTCTCCGTTTACATTGACATTGAGTCTAATTAATAGGACAAATACCAGAGTATTAGAAGTATTCTAGTAGAAAGCAAAGAGTAAATACATATAACCTTATGAGACCGACTCTGAGCCGTGTCACTCGATGCCTTGATTTAGCTGCTCCTAGTTTCATTCGACGTAGTCCTACATCAGAAAATATTCAGCCTGAAGGTACATAATAGTTGGATATATGTAACATATGACCTGACCAGCTCAAAGGAAGGAAATTCGTAATCTCATCAACCGACTTGTCATTTTTGTCTAGTAACCTGAGCCTAAAATCTTAACACTGATCACTCGATAACCCTAATTCTGGTCCACGATGTGGGCGTGGGTTCGAATCCCACCTCCGACACATACTTTATCCCCCAAATGCCCTGGTACGGCCGAGAGTAGGGAGAGTCCGCTCTCCCTCTCGAAATGCTCTCATATGGCCACGCGTATATAGCCTCTGCCAGGGAAGTCCTACTTACTGCCTTCTCGTGGCAAAGGTGTTGTTTACGAATTTGAGAGGACAAAAAGCGAATGTCCGGCGCTTTAACCGGATTCCAAACCAATGGTGCACATGGGCTCCAGTATCCTGCGGGAACAAATGGCGTATGAACCAACTGTTGGTCACCGGCTTCCATGGGATTGCATCTCCTTATGATGCTCCACTGTCTTGTGGATCAGACCCTCAGGTCGAAGGCTCGGGGTGTGGCTCCCTAAGAAAACCATCTGCTTCGGTCTAGGGACCCGGGCAGTATCACAGCCCTCACACATATCGAATGAGATTTGTGTGGCGCATATGTATTTGGTGCCTCTTTGTACCAATATCTATGTGTTGAAATAAATAAATAAAGAACCCTAATTACGCGTCAGTAATGCCTTCAGCACACTAATCCATCAAACACTAGTAATCTACAAATATCCTCTACCTTTAAACGACATATTTCATACACATAAGGCGGGACAGATAACCATGTATACAACAATAAAGCGATTATTATAATTATTTTTGTCATATCCTTTGTTGCTTATAATCATCTGACTATTGAGGATCATATACACCGTCAAATATTAAATAAATAGAAAATTAACCTTAAAATGTGTAAATCCTTTTAAAGTGATATTGATCTGGTGAAATGTCAACACATTTCCATTGTCTTTATTTATACACAGTAAATTTTATTCAATGATATTCAGTGTACTTTCAATATGCAGTTAGCTACTTAACTTTTAATGCATCTTCCGTTGTATCAATTATTATTTATTTATTTGAACACATATATTGGTACAAAGGAGCACTGAATACATATGCGCCACATAAGTCACTTGATTTGTGTGTGAGCTATGATACTGCCCGGGTGCCCAAACCGAAACAGAGGCTACAGACGGAGCCTTTGACCTAAAGGTCTGATCCATAAGGCAGTGGAGCATCGTAAGGAGATGCAATCCCATGGTAGCCGGTCACCAACAATAGGTTCATACACCATTTGTTCCTTCAGGATCCCTAAGCCCATGTGCGCTATTGGTTTTGAATCAGGGTTTTCCAACTTCACTAGGTAGACTCTTTATGTCCACTAACCCGGTTAAAGCGCCGGACGTTCGCTTTTCGTCCTCCCAAATTCGTAAACAACACCCGTGGAGCGAGAAGTCAGTGAGTAGGACTTCTCTAGCAGAGGCTATATACGCGTGGCCATGTGAGAGCATTTCGAGAGGGAAAGCTGACTCTCCTCACTCTTGGCCGTACAAGGGTATTTATTCATTATGATTTTCTGTTCAGTGACAATTATTCAGTTTGATAAAATTCTTTAGTTAATAATCACCTAATCAACAGATAAATGAATGAATTCTCCTACTACTACTACTATATAAACTTAACTTCTCATTGTAAGTGAATAAGAAGAAAGAGGATATCATTAATCGATATTGAAATTAGAGTTATAAAGTAATCATTCAATAGACGAATCTATCATTGACATAAAATTCCGTATTAATATTATAATACATATATTATAGATGTTGGAGTGATCCAGAAAATTCCTCGCAAAAGACAAACAAGGATCAGGAAGCACTAAGAAGTGTTTCATACAATCAGCGTTTACTTGAAGTTTTAGCCAGAAATATCAAGAAAGTGAAACGTCACTTGTAGAGGTTCTGATTGGATGACTGCTATACTGCTATTATGTTTAGTAGCATTTCAGAATGTTCGAGCAACCCAACCTTGGAGTAAAGTACTTCTCGCATATTTTGCGCCTTCTCTCTCTTTGTTCAGGTCGCTGTATAATTCTAGCTTGGGGGTTACGAGAGTAGCTTAGGAAACGAATATAGCGTTCAATTTGCAAAACTTATCAATAAAATAGATTCATTAATACACTAACCTTTTCTAATGTTTTACTAGTAGTAACACCAAATCGTTCAGCACGTTTTTTTAATTTTTCTAATTCATCCAATTTTGAAGTATCATTTAAACAGACAGTATTGACATTATTACTAATTGGTAAACCAAATCGTTTAGCACGAGCAATTGTTTTTTCATCATCGGACATAAAACGTTTAGTACGACATATTAGACGCTGTAAAAACGTAAAACAATCAATATACAGTAAATAAATGTTCTTAGAGAATAAATAATGATATAAATTTTCATTGGAAATAATCATTATGCACAATATCAAGTCACTCTGTTTAAAAAAATATATCAAGGCAATTCACACAGCAATCAGTCAGTCAAAACGTAGAATTTTGTACGTACGTACATCAGTTCGAGTTGCCATACCACATTAGCACAACGATGAGGTTGTCGATTCAAATCCCGTAGTGGTAGAAGTAATAAGAGTATAAGTAGTAATCGGAAACATTAGGGTTAAGATATGTTACTTAAAGAGTATAATCCAGTGAAATCAATTTGGAAAGAGAAAAAAACGACAAGGAGGAATCAGGAGAATAGAATTTGGAAGAACACAAAGAGTGGATGCACCGGCACCATTGCAAACGATTTTGAGCCATGGCATTCAGGGTCCCTAACCATCGGTTGCTATCATCTCGCGGATCCCTACCTGGTAGTCTACACCTATCAACATGACTCAGTCCACTTGTCAGTGACTTCATGGATTTGTGCCGTGTTTTGGTCTGGTCTGGTCGCCCCTAACATTCTTCCAACCTACTCCTACACCACAAAACATCGCACGTCGAAGCAGTCAATGGTTGGGCATACGTAACACATGTTCCAGCCATCTCAACTGATCAAGTTTCACTACCTCATCAGTTGATTTTCCATCCTTACCTAGTACTCGTTTCCTAACAACTGCGTTACTTACTCGATGGTCATAGGATATACGGGCAATGTTTCGAAGACACCTATGATTGAATACTAGTAACCTAGTAATATTCTCTACTCTTACCGGCCATGTTTCATTTCCATAAAGTAGGACGGAACGAACTGCTGCTCAGTAAACACGTCCTTTGGTTGATAGGCGAATATCTCGCCTACGCCATAAACGATGCAAGTTGGCAAAATCTGGTCGAGCCTTCTGTATCCGTGCTGAGATTTTGCAACACACCAGACCACAAGGGCTCATTAGACTTCCAAAGTAAATGAAGCGGTCGAAATACAACAACTGCTGTATAAACAAACATGAAAATAATTATTATTACTGAAGTGATTAATCAGTGGAAAGTCGCAGTTCTACAGAAGGTCAATCAAGGTTCAAACATAGATCAGTAGTAACTGGCTTCGACTGTAACATTTGGAGGGTTAATTCTTGAAAAATTGAAGATATGCCTTGTTGAATAATGAGTGTTAACACTAACACGAAACTCAGGTCGAATAAGAGTTCCTATCAATTAATCGTAATTTAACTAGTAAATGTCAAAACATTCCCTATCTTTAAGATATCTCCATCTCGGCGTACGTATTGTATATCAGAGTTAGTATTAAAATATGCAGTAATGAAAGTGATTTTGTGTAGAAAGAACAATATCATGCTGATAAAGTTCAATGGAGTGGGATTATGATGGTTGAGTTACTAGACTTCCAAGTAGTAGATCGCTTTATCTACTACGGTTTGGTCAACCCAGTATCCTAGTATTAGTAAAACTAACCCTTAACATATTCAATATAGCTTGAGGTCATGCGCATAAACTTATATACATGGTATATGTGTATCACTAAATTGGTTAAAATTTTACCTCAGAATCCGATAAGGTTTTTATTTCCTCTTTAGCATTATCATGTGAATCATCAGTTGTATGTGCAATTTTCAGAACTTTCTCACCACTAGTCATTGAATCTTTTTCAGGTGTCAGTTCACTGGCTGGACGTTTACGTCCTACAGTTTTATTTACAGTTACAGCTGGGAAATTAAGGTCATTTGGAGATCCATTACTATTGCTACAATCCATTTCTGTTGTCGTAGAATGTGATATATTCACATGGTTAGAATCACCATCCTCATCATCCCCAAGCAGTTCTGCTTCATCGCCAGGTTGTAACAGTACAAATTTATTTCCTGAAAAGAAAAACAGATAGAGTAGTTACAAGTAATACAATAAAGACTTGAGAAGAAACACTAAGGGTTTATGATTTAGTCAGTCGTAAACAATGTAGAGTCTGATACAACAATAAATGTGTACTTATGTTAGTCAAGTAACTTGATTACTGATTATAGTATTAAGGTATTCAACTTCGAGTCATACATTTATGCTATGATGGCTTGTGACGCTACGCAATTAAACTGAAGTAGCGGTAGAATTTCGAATCCGTGACTTAACTGCAGCGTATTTAGGAAAACCTGTTACTTAGAAAATCACAGAAATATATGACTTAATGTAGCTGTGTGTTATGTTAAGTATACTTGAATACGTGTTATATACAATAATCGACAAATTTTCAAGGTAACTTTAATCAGGAAAGCAGAAATAAATAGATTGTATAGTGCTAGTGCGTTAAAATACAGCTTAAGTAGGATAGTATAAAAATATTTAGCTGAATATTTGACAATTAGTGTACATGCCAAGATTAGGCATAGAACATACAGCTAGAAAAAACAGATTAAGAGCGTTGGACAAACAATTATTTTAAATTGCCTTTTTTTTACAGAATCCCTCTTGGGTGAAAATCATTGAATGGAAGATGATAACTGACCTAGGAGTAGGTTGACAGGAAGCTAAGGACGTCCAAATAAATAGCACGTTTATAAAGGCAATGATCAGTGGTCTAAGCGATGAAAAGGCGTGTGTAGACTTAGCGATTAAAATCTGGAGGATTATTCTAACCCCTGACTAGATAAATTTAGTGGTATGATATGAAACTGGTCTCAGTTGTGTAGGTGTAGTCAGCCAGTTGGTCACATGCAATATAAAATCTGGCACATATATGGATGGTTTTAGGTCTCTGCATCACATCGCAGAGAGATGTAAGTAGTAACAAAATCAGAAGTATTAAGAAACATTAGACACAGAAGATATGATTCGACAGTAAAATTATGGATAGGTGAAAAGAAAAGTCATTGGAAATGATGAACAAATTTAGGATCTAAGGAGAGAGTAAGAATGATTGCATTTTTGTTATTGCGAATGCTTTTAAACTACGTCAAACATTTCCAATCATTTGTCACAGCAATCACGTGAACTTTGACTAACGGGTCTGTACCTACCTACACAGTCGAGTTCAACAGTCAATGACCTCATGGACTAATGTTATGCATTGCATTGGTTACCCTTATGTTTCTTCCAAACCTTTCATACATCAAACATCTCTTGTTGAGGTAGAAAGTGGTTGAATATACATAATACATGCCCCATATACCTCCTATGACGAAAATTAATCCACTCTATATCTTATTCTAAATATTGAGCATAGTTTATACTTTTCGTCGTCTGATGTAATTTATTTTTTATAAGTTACATTTTTATTTTTATCGTTAGTTATCCATTTTAGTTAGTAGGAATTTTTATTTTTCGTTTCTCACTTCGTTAAATTCCTTTTCTGTATTTCTGACTGTTATAATTTATCTTATTACGACCCAGCTATTCCTATCGCTGAGTATTCTTGGGCACTAATACACTTGACAAGCCCCCAAACCAGAACATGGTTGAGCAGGAGCGAAATTTATATTCCAAATAACAAGGGTAGATGGGAGTAGGAAGCACAATAAGAAAAACGTTAGTACATTTATAGTTTTTATGTGAGATTCTAGAGTCTATTCCAAGTGTCCACTAGCGCTGGTTAGATAAGAAATAGCCGAACAACGTACACTAACACAATCCTGCATGGAACGCGATTTAATCCAATATATATTCCGCTAACGTTGATCTTAAATTGTAGAAACTTTAACCATTCTAGAGTCAGAAACTGTGAATGTACATTTCCTTATGTGCTATCAATCACCCATTAATCAGAAGAACTAGTATCGAGTGAATTAAATATTTGTAGTCGATCACTAAGTGCCAATATCGAATTCCACTTTACCCACTTCGATTTTAGCAATTATTATTTATTTAACACATAGATATTGGTACAAGGAGGCACCAAATACATATGCGCCACACAGATCTCATTCGATATGTGTGGGGGCTGTGATACTGCCCGGGTGCCCAGACCGAATCAAATGGTTTTCTTAGGGGATCACAACCTGAATGTCTAATCCACAAAGCAGTGGAGCATCGTAAGGGGATGCAGTCCCATGGTAGCCGGTGACTAACGATTGGTTCATATACCATTTGTTACTTCAAAATCCCCGAGCCCATGTGAACCATTAGTTTGGAATGAGGGTTTTCCAACTCCCCTAGATGGACTCAATCTCCACCAACACTGTTAAAGCGCCGGACATTCGCTTTTCATCACAATTGATTGATTACTGGGTGGTGGTCAATGTCATGCGAGTCAAGTCCTTATTTAGTGCAGATAGAATGCTATCGACCATGTTGCAATGTGGCTACTAGTCTAGGTGACTCGACACTGCGTTGGTTGGAGGTAGTCAACAGGAAACCCTGGACCCGGATTTCGTGCTACTTGGCACTCGACAGCAAGGTGTACCTGTAATCTTGAGGGAACTGGTGCTCCCTGGCGGATTTGATCTCGTATCACCCAGCTTCACAGTCAGAGACGTTACCACTGAGCTATCCGAGCCGTGACTAACCTCCTGTAGGACAACAACAGTAATGCCGCGAGAAGGCAGTGAGTAGGACTTCCCTGGCAGAGGCCATATACATGTGGCCATGTGAGAGCATTTTGAGAGGGAGAGTGGACTCTCCAGACTCTCGGCCATACTAGGGCATTTGGGGGCTGAGCAATTAAGTTATATCATTAGCCCGCGCACCTGTACTGTGGCTCGAACCCAGGCACCTAGTGAATGAGTTCGTTCACCTCTTTTTCATACTAACTTATTCCATAGGTTTGTGCTACTACAAATGACACGTCTTGCTAGAACAACTCTCGAATTTCTCTAGACCAATCTACATACGATACAGCATTGCACGCAAAGTGAGATGGAGAAAAAAAAGTCATTTGAGTTTGTCTGCAGATATCCTGCCAGGATATCAAAACTATTATAGATACACGACACCAAGTAAAAAATCTGTGACAACTGAGGTTGTATGAAAACACAGAATATGAACTAAATATACACACATACAAAATGAATATGATCAATTTACCGTGCATTTCCGTAATACGTGAGATGAGTTCGACTTTTGTTCCTGTAGATGGAAGTTTGTTCTCTTTACATATTTTTTTCAGGTCGCTTAACTAAATTATTAATTGAAATAAGTATACACAAACTACATTTATACCTTCAATTTGTGCAAATCTTCAACACTTGGTAAAGGCTCTGACATTGTACAAGAAGAGATAAGGATCTCTCAAACACAACTGATAACCTTTTGAAAGAAGACAAACGTGAATTAAAGCAACATAGTGGAAAAATTCTGTTGAAAACAGGATATAATTTATGGAAGACCTTTGAGAAATGCTTGAGTGGCCCTGAGGATATTCGACTAACTACAGAGGTCAAAAAAGGTACGTATCATTGTAAGGAAACAAAACTAGGACTCAATTAGATCAAATGGGGTCAGTCAGTCAGTAACAACGTAGAACTTCGTACGTACGTACATCAGTTCGAGTTGCCACACCACATTAGCACAGAGATGCCGTGGTCGATTCAAATCCCGTAGTGGTAGAGGTAGTAAGAGTAAAAGCAGTAATCGGAGAGATTAGTGTAATTACAGTTAGGGTTTTCATCACGAACTGATATCGGTTATAATGACAAAATGCTATTTAACAATATAGATTATTGAACCTTGCGCTGAAATCCAAGACGCGACATCTTAAATCACATTGGTTCGTTTATAAATTATAGTATTGAAAAAATGTAGTCCAGAAGAACAACACAGTAGCGACTTTTAGCCTAACATATTATAAGCTTTCGTGCAACAGCTTCTGCTATGCCCACATAATCACTCACCGTTAGACCTCGTACTTACTCACAAGTTAATTAATATTAAACAGGAGACTATTTCACCTTACCATTACGATAAATACATTTAGAACTTCAATATGATAAGATGTTTATTATTTGCACAATTTACTATAATAAATTAATTTGAATAATTATTTTGGTGAGAATATAATTTATGGACGGCTTTTGAGTGGTGCTTAAGTGGCCCTGAAAATGTCCACCTAATTACTAGAGCTAAATGAGTTATAAACCTGCAGTTAGAGTTTACAGTGTGATAAATAAGGACTATGATTTACAATTGATGTTTAGGGTTAGAAATTAGATATAGGGTTTTAATCACGAATCGACACCAGCCAAAATGCCAAAACGCTATTCGGTCATATGGATGATAGAATTATGCACAAAAATCTAAGATTTGTTATCTTAAATCTGATTGGTTCGTCCATAAATTATAGTTTCTCCAACACTTGAAATGTTATCTGGAAAGTGAAACTTAACAAGAGGCAAAGTAGAGACAGAGCACTTAGTTTCATTTTAAGCAACAGTACGCTCTTGTTAGACGAAACTCCACTCAAAGTTCGGACGGGAAAAGTGAGTTCGAAAAGCAATTTTAACCCTAATCAGCAAATATTACCTAAAAACAACCACTTGCACGGATGGCTGAATTCAAAGGTTACTTGATAGATTAAGGCGCGTGAACAGATTGGTTATATCCAAACAATATTTCGTAGATCTCCTAACTAGTGTAAACTTTATATAGTACTAAACACGAGTGCCATTTTACACAACCTTGAAACAGGGTCGGTCAGTCAGTAGACTTGAAAACTACTGGAGTACTTATAAACGTTCGGAATTAAAAATGATAAACGGCAACGTGCATGAACATCTATAAAAAAGGGTTACCATTTACAGGCAATAGGACACACTAAGACGGTTAGTCACACCCACCTTCAATGTAACGTCAACGATATCGAGGCGCTTATGCCTTAAATTTCAATGCCCAATATAAAACAGGGGCTAATATCTTTGTCATGAAGTTGCATATACCGATCGATTTCCTTAAGCTAGTCCCTTGTTATTATGGTGCATTTAAGACGTTTGGTTTGGCTTAACAAGTGGAATCTAGCTACTCGACCGCACTACTTTCAGTCAAATTGTCAGTCATTCATTAAGAATGCTATTCCATATGCCATTATCGGCAGTGTATCCCATGAGAGCAGGACGTATGAATTAGTTATTTGCCGCTTGAAATTCAATGAATAAGAGCTTCTGATTAATTTGGTTGACCGCAGTCCAAGCTGTGAGGTAAATGAAGTCCTGCTAAGCAGTCTCAATATCTGGTCACAAAGTGGTCGATGTCTAATCCTAGGAGACCTTAACGCACCCATTGTAGACTGGAGAAATCTGTGAACTGAGTTCTCAGATAATTCCTTCGAGCAGGAACCATTTGACGCGGTTATCACATGTGCCCTGGTGCAGCATGTAAAAGAAGCGATTAAGTACGACCCGGACTCTGAGTCATCTTCACTAGATATTAAATGACCCATTACGAAGGTGACTTTACGAACCTCGATTACTATGACACTTGCTTAGTTTAGTATTCTTGATTGTCGTACAATTCAGTTTAGTTGAAAGGATTATGGTATACTTAAGTATAGTGCTTTAAGTCTGTAACGAAACAGATCAGTCTAGTAAGTAGAGTTGCCTGTTTCTGATGAGTATACTGATTCAAAACAGTCTGACTAAAAATAGGAAAAAAGTGCTTTTGGTACTGTTGCTATCATACATTATAAGATAGCGATAAGTATGTTCAGTGTTTATTTCTAGATTGTACATCTATCACTGACCATATTTCATGATCACTGTCATTAAACAATTTCCCCAGCAATAACATCGGCAGCAGGATAGCTAAGTGTGTGAGCTTTTATTTGCCCGCAGAAGAGCAGTATACAGTCTTAGAAGATGGCTGTTCTGTATCTCAATTAAATGAAGTTGGCTGTGGACAAATGTTAAGAATCTTTTTGACAATTGGGACTTTTAGTTCATCAAACACTAAATCTGCTTGTATGTCTCCCTGTTAAACTAGATGCAGATACATGGTAATACTTAAATGAGAGCAAAATAATAAAAGCATCGAGATACGGTATTAAGTCTATGTTATACTTTGCACAATAAATAGCTGACCTGACCTAATATTCATGAACTAAAGGTAAATCAAAACTGCATAAATTCTTTGCTAAAAGTCATGTAATTTGGTTATTTATCTATTCCACATTTCTGACTAAATTCATTACTGTTTTCTCATTTAGAATGCATTAGGACTCAGTCTTCACAGATCCTAAGAACTGTTTCGCCCTTAGAACTATGGCCCTATTAATCTGTTTACGGGAGACCCAACTAACAGCAGATTATAAAAGGATTCTGGATGTCCATTTTAATCTCACAACCACTTCCAGTACTTTTTGAGTTACTTCTTTTACCCTTTCGTTTGGAAAAAACAACAAAAACTGCAGCTTAACATTACAAATTCAACTTTTAGACTGGAACTTAGTTTAAACCTTTGTTTCATATTCGATTCTTAATGAAAGTTCTCGAATAAATTTTTGAACCTAATGCTACTTTGTTTTATCTACTTAATCGTTGCAAGAAACTTGTGATAATCGAGCCTCTCATCACCTAATTCATGTGTTCAGGCTTCCGTGTCTAATAGCAGGGGATCACCGAAACCTCCAAGCAGGAACCTAGGTATGTTAACAATAAAAGATCCATTCGTCTCTCAAAGGACTCCTGGGAAGTCGCTTGGACTAGTTCGGCGGGCAGCTAATTCCAGCATTCGACAACTCTTAAGGAGTAGAAGTCGCGTCTACAGTCCATTCTGCTATGTCGTGTCTCTAGTTTCTGGGACTAAGCTCAAATAGGTGTTTAAGAGAATGTCCAGAAGTGTTAAGGATCCTGTAAGTAAATAGGTCACCTCTAAGACGTCTATACTTTAATGAGTAGAGGTTAATTGACTGTAGGCGCTCTTCATAAGGTGATTTGGTGCATATCTCCGTCACTTTCTTGGGAAACCTACAGGCTTGGGTCCTCTCACAACTTATTCTAGCCACCATGAGTTGCCACGAAAACTGATGGATGGACACGCGTTACACATCCTAACCGTCCCTGCGTCTAATCTCATGGCTTCTTATTCAAATGTCGTATGATAAGCAAGTAATGCTTCTACCGACACTAATGGAACACGAGTAATTCAAAGGCACCCTGTATGGTACTTTACATTGGTCTACGCACTCACTTAGCTCTTCAATGGGAATATTACTACAGTCCTGCTAAAAAAACCCATGAACCCCCCACCACCATCAAAACAATAAGTCTGTATTTGCTGCATATAGCAACTTTATTTTTCAGAAGATATAACAGTTAGAATTGGAGTAAAATAACAATATACAACAGATGCACGTGGTACATGTCTTCATCGATCAACTTAAATAGAGAATACGGATATTAGCTTACCATGCTTATTTAGAATGACTAGTGTTTACTTTGAACTTAGTGCGTGAGAAAGTTATACTGGAACTGTGAATAATGTAGGAATCTAGTCTCCCAGGGCGTACGAAGCACTCAAACTGGAAGACAATTGTCCCAAAATAATTCGAATATGAAGGTGAGAATTTGCAGGTACTTTTCATCGTAAAGGTGAACATATTAGATGACGGTTGACATCATACCGTAAAAAAAACACAAATTTGCGAGTGGTGAATTATGGTCTATAAAAAGCTGAGCTTAATAACAGTTACTCCCTGATCATGACCCTTGGGCTTCCTTTTGTGGCCAAAACACCAAACATACACTACATACTAATAGCAGATTTCCGGCTTTTCAATGTTAAGCTTGCTTTAACGCACTACGTAATGCGTACAACCCCTCCATTACTGCTATGTGGCATATTTTTTCATAACAAAACCTCTGTAATAGATTGGTAGCATCTGTGGTTGTCGGAAGCCTGGGTGCTTTCGAAAACAATATTGACATCCCCTACTGCTAGGCACTAAGTATTAGTTTGACTCGTTGGTGGGATATTGTTGTCCGCAATACTGAAGAAAATTAAAAACCGGAAATTGTTTCCTTACATTTTGCCGATAACATCATAAAGGACAGTTAGTCACAGGAGGCAGCAACAGTTATTTCAGCTAAGAAAAAAACGAACTTCGGCTTTGGATATCTAGAAAACAAGTCAAAACAAAACCGATTTCCATTTTAAAACATAAGACTAACCAACTTGAATGAAGAAATATATTGACTAAAGTAGAAGCAGCAAAAACCCAAAAAACAATGCTGATTCGAAGTAAATTTCACACCAACATGTAGAACATTACACTAACTGCGGCATCTTAGCACATTGAAACATTAATTACATACCTACACAAAAGAAATAGCTAAAAGAAACACAGAAAGAAGATAGCCGGCCGCCATTACGTACAAAGATGGCTGATATAATAATTCCCGCCACATTCTGATTGGTTGCTAAGCTGAAAAGCACATTTACGAAATTGAGTTGCGTTTAATTGCAGCCTTGTAAGAGATGCGTAGCACGGAGTACCCACTCGTGATATGGTGAGGGTGTGTGGCCGAGAGCTTTTAGGTAGATCTGTTCAGTAGGATTTATGAAGTCAGCATCATTGTAGAAGACTTACAAACCTGTTTATTTTGAGGATTTACTTATTGCTACACCCGTCTTTGTACTTGGTCTAGGAGATTTATGTCTCTTTTGATGAGAGGTGGTGTGGCAACATTGTTGACCTCAAGGTGAGGCCGTGCGTACATTCAAAGAAGGTGAGGAACACCTTAAGGTTTATTGCATCAGGTTGTATTCACAAAATTTGGAGAACTATATCTGCCTTGGCTTCATCCTTTACGTAAGTGAAGCTGGTATCCAGAATATCTGCAGTTATTAGATAGCGACAACGCTACGAGGAGACAATCGGTGGCAAATTTCCATGGACGACGTCATTTCTTTGTGTCGGATGAGTCAGAATGTTCATGACACGACAATTCAACTGGTTAAGTTTCAGCTCTTGGTTTTCTACTGTTGGGGACGTTAGATCTTCAGAACTCACTTGAGAAAGGACCTAATTTGTAATTTTATTTAGAAAATTTAAATTTCTTTGTTTTCGCGCTAAAAGCGCTTTTCTCATCTTCATGTAAATATCTTAAATGCTGTTGGTCCGTTGCGTTTTTTAGTATGCTATTTGGTAACTTATCTCAAGGACGGTTTTGCACTGTATATTTACCTTTTGAATTGTGTTTGTTGTTATCGCTCGTTTCTGACTATTTGTAGAGTATGCTTTCCCTCCCAAGCTTGAACTTCTCCCTCTAGTTAGCGAAGCCGGGACGCATCAGTATCTAGCTTACTGGTCTTCGGTCACGGAGTCTTATTCTTGTTCGCAGATTAAGTGATAAGTTAAACTACAGCATCTACCTACTTCTCTATTGTTTTAAGGTCATTTTGAGGCTTAAGTGCATATTTTTGACTTTCTATCGATCTAAAGATCCTTCTGTTGTTTGCACAGATCAGTGTCACCGAGCTAATTTTATCTAACAAGTCATTTAATAAGGATCAGAAATAGAAGTGGACCTGTGTATTTACTCATTAGTTCATTGGTCATTCCTTCCACTAACTTCGACACTATCAAAAGTGATACGATTGGTCTGTAATAGGCTGTATCTTTCCTATCTCCTCCTTCGAAGGTTGGGGAGAAGGTAGTCTATTTCCATGCCTTTAATAATCGGTATGACTCTGCTGAGTTCTTAAACATGTCACATACCAGTGCACTGGTTTCTGTACACTGTTTCAGGATTGTGGATTGTATGCTGTCAAATCTAGGTGAAAGGATTTTAGTTTATTTAATACTAGTTGGAAATTTCTTCGACTCTCAGCTGGCATTTACATGTTCCTGGTTTATTTGATCAGTGAAGTTGGCATTAAGAATTTTCGCCATTACCATGTTAGTAAGATCCTTACCGTTAGACCCTTTCAGAGAACATACCTTCTGGTTTGAAGGTCTATGTTTGTTCAAAAACACTTAGATATCATTTTAGTTAGATTGTACTTTGGCTGCTAACTTGGCTTGAAAATATCTCCAATCACTGCGGTATCGGCGTTGCATCTTCTTCCTAATGCAAAATGAGCGCTACCATCAAAATTATTGAGGGAGATTTTCCACTTGTCCCAGGCTCTCCATTTTTCCTGCAGCAAGCGTTCTTTGCCTGGTTTAACTTAGGACCTTCTTCCAGATTTGTGCTTTTATTGAGGTATATTATGTGAGACATCATCCTGAATAACATCTCTTATTATCTCCCAATGGTCAACCACTGTTATTTTCTACCACTGTTGTGGCCATAGAGCGTATTGAAGATGCTGCCTCATCGTTGTGTAACCCGGTTTAGTGTACCTAAGACAGGGAACATTCTCATCTCTCAAAGGTACCTCGTTCGTGACTACGTTAAACATGACGGTACCACGGTCTCTTTTTCTTAGCCATATGTGGACAAGGACATCCTCAACTAGAAGCTGATCATCTGTCATCAAATAATCCACGTTTGAGGGTTTTCTGTTCTGATCCTAAGTAGTTACACCAACCACATGTTCAGTCAGTCCTGAAATTCTAATGGCTTTGATAATTTACTTGTGGAACGACCGTGTGGCGGTTGTATTCTACTTCCTGAAATTTAGAAACGGTATGTTGAAGTTTTCAGTTGGTATTATTTGGTCGAACCCCAAGTTTGGTAGTTTTAGTATCGCCTGAATTATCTTGTCCTTTTGAGTTTCACTGGATCACACTAAATAGAACTAGATCGATCATATTTGCATCAATTAACGATTCAGAAGGTCAATAGAAGACGTAAGAACAGATAGGAGAGCTGGTATGGCTTCATATCAGAAAAGCACTGACCAATCGGAGAAACAGTAATGTATGGGTTTAATACAGCTAGTCTTCGAGATACTGAAAAACTCATCGAATTCAAGATAGCTCTCAGCAACATGTTACAAGCCTTACAACATCTACTCAAAGAAGAGGAAACTGTCACGGGGTACAAATCAAAAGCAATTAAAGAGGCAATGACTTCAATATGCCGGGAGGTGCTGGGTCTCATGACGAACCATCAAATAGAATAGATCTGTATCGACACCCTATCCATGACTCAAGAAAAAATAAAAACAGCTAAAAACGAGCGAAAAAAAAGTCACAAACCTAAACAAGCTAGTGGTAAAAAGCATGAGAGCTGACAAGTAAAATATCTGAAAGATCTATCAACGACGACAGAGAGGACTTTGAGAGAAGAAAATATGAGACAGCTATGTAATGCGACAAAAAATCTACCGGGGAAATATAGTAAATCAGAGCGACCAATCATGGACAAAGGGGGCAAGACAATGACTGAAATTCAAGAACTGAGGAGTAGGTATGTAGAACACTGTAGAACTCTAAAATGGATCATATCCACTAAACCCACCGTACATCGAAGCAGCACACCTATGCCTACCCACAGATGTTATCTAATCAGCAATCAAATAAATCACCATGGCCATCAGACCAATCAAGAGTGGTAAACAGCAGAACCAAATAACATACTGGCTGAAGTACTGCATTCGGACATATAAGCAACTACAAAGGTGCTTCACATTCTCATCAGAAAGATTCGAGAAGAATAAGTATAATCAAACTTGAAAGAAGGATATCTCATCAAGATACCAAAGAAAGAAGATCTGAACAAGCGTGAGAATTACATAGGCCTCACACTACTGTCGGTACCAGGAAACGTTTACAACATCGTGTTACTGAACCGCATGAAAAACTCAGTAAACACACAACTTCCGTAAGGATCGTTCGTAGACAGACTAAATTGTGACACTATGGATCATCGTTGAACAACGAATTGAATGAAACTCGTCACTATACATCAACTTTTTTTACTACGAGAAGGCGTTTGACAACATGGATATGAGAACCTTATGCAACATTCTTCTGCACAATGATAATTAATGACCATTTTTGCAAAAAAGAAGATGATTACGTGTATAGTTACGTGGTTAGAAGTAATCTGATGTAGATAAATCCATCTTAATAATCACTTTGTTTTTAAATAGATGGACGTGTTACATTCAGTCTTTTGTATATTTGTATCTACTTGAAAATTATATATATATATATATATATATATATATATATATATATATATATATATATATATATTTATATATATTGGGTGTATTTATGTACAGTAGTATATCTGTGAATATCTAAAAGATAGAAGAACTAGAGGTTAAATGAATCATTAATTTAGTGACGATGTCAGTTAATACACTCACATTTAGTTGTGAAAACAATCAACACCAAATATTTATGGGTCGAGTATAATACGAATACAATCTGATAATCCAGGTTGAAAGTCAATAAAGTAATATTTGAAATGTTACGGATCTAAACATTTAACCAGGTTGTCTAATATGAGCTTATATGTTCATAATGATTAGTCTTTTCAGTCGTGAATACCTAAAAGATACAGAAGAAATCCATTTGTCTTAAGTTTGATCATTAAAATAACACTAAATTAACACATATCTTATCATCTACTCATTTTAATACATTTATTACATAACAATATCACGTATTGTATGAAGATTAGTAGATACATATGATTGTGCTTTAAAAACGATTATAGGTCAATAAACTTCATTTAATACAGGTCTCTAAAGTGTTAAGTTAACCATTTTCCGAAAAAATCAATAACTGGTTGATATTGTTATCAGATGAGATGGATTAAAAGAAATATTTGAACAGGTAAATAAATTATCGGATAATAGGTAGGATTATGAGTCAATTGAAGCTAGACCACCATGGAAAATCTGAAAAAAACTGGATTGCCGTTTCGTTCTCAGCAGTGAGATTCGAACCCAGGACCTATTGGTTGCGTGCTCGAACGCTTAACCATTTGATGACTGAACCGGCATCCAATGGTGTTAATGTCTAACTTCAACTAATCCACGAAATTGAACGACACATTCATCATTGTCTTCTATAACTTACTATCTCACCATAGAAAAACTAGTATTTCTCGATTATTTAATTGCAAGAAGACTTGATAATATCATCACAAATTAGTACTTTCTAAGCATAATTGCATCCTAAATCCTCGGTAAACCTCGAGATGTTTGAGAATAGATGTGTAATAGCAGTACACTCATTAAGAATGAAACAATAAAAACTTTGAAGAAAACCAAAATATTTCGAAAATGTTTTGGGACTTGAATAAGTTAATTACCAGAGCATGGACTGCATATATGAGCTAATTAGAATAGTTTGGGCAGAAAAGATGCGATGCAATTAGCCACTGTATGGAGACTGGTAACTGACAAATGAATGAACTTTATTATCTATCCTGTTTCTACATACCACCAGTAAACGAATCCCAACAAAAATATTGACGCTTAATTATTCGGTCAAAAATTGAAGTCTGGCTTTATCTTCACTTATTCTTAAGGTTTAACACCACATCTAACTAAATGACCATTTTAGTGCTTGAGAAATACTTAACTGGATCGTGGAGAAGATTCGTAGCTCAGGTGGATGATTTTGGTGGAGTTTTGTTCTCTGAGCTGGATGATTCGGTCGTGGAGCTTTCATCGTTCTTCTGAAAGGCATTATCAGCAAAAACTTCGGATAGAAGTGAAGTGTTCGAATTTCTCCATATGCGTTTCACAGCTTGTTCTGTACACCTCGTCGTTGATTGGTTCTTACTGACCTTAAATTTGTCATTGTTGTCTTCTTTGTTTTGGACGATACAGATAAGAACATAAAGATTAGATCTGTCGGTGATCATTTGTTTTGAATTATTTCACTGAAGAAATTTCAACTTGATAGACTGATGAAACATTAGAATTGTGTAAATTTCAGCCTATGAAACTGATCAACGATAATTTTCATTGATAGTGTCTTCTATATACTTATAGTTCAGTCTTTTTTTCAAAATATTTACTTCAATTTTGATGAATGTACACATAAAGTAATTTGAAATCATCTGTACCATAATGAGTAAATTATACAATATTACTTACAATGGCAACTTAGTAATCAACATAGTCAATTTTTAATCAGTGGGTCACAGGTTCGAAACCCAACACACATTATCTACTTGATCTGGACAGTATTAGTGGCTTCAAAACAAAGAGAAAATGTACTTACTTACTCCTGTTACTCCCAATGGAGCAAAGGCCGCCGACCAGCATTCTCCAACCCACTCTGTCCTGGGCCTCCTTTTCTAATTCCATCCAATTCTTGTTTATCTTTTTCATGTCTATTTCCATTTCTCGGCGTAATGTGTTCTTTGGTCTTCCTCTTCTTATTCGGCCTTGGGGATTCCACGTGAGGGCTTGTCTTGTGACGCAGTTGGGTGCTTTCCTCAATGTGTGTCCTATCCACTTCCAGTGCTTTTTCCTGATATCTTCCTCCGCTGGGATCTGGTTTGTTCTTTCCCACAGTTGGTTGTTGTTAATGGTGTCCGGCCAACGTATCCGAAGTATTTTGCTTAGACAACTGTTAATAAACACTTGTGTCTTCTGGATGATAGCTCTCGTAGTTCTCCAGGTTTCTATCCCATACAGTAGAACTGTCTTGACATTTGTATTGAAAATCCTGACTTTGGTGTTAATTGACAGACAGTTGTTTTGAGTTTTAGATGTTCTCCTTTTGTAAATATGCTGTTCTTGCTTTTCCATTCTGCGCCTTCAAATAAAAAGGAAATGTAGCCTAAAGTCAAATGCGTTAAATTGTACTTAAACACCGAGTAACACTTTTAGTTTAGTTTGATAACATGGATCAATATAGATTTATATCAGGTTCTAATTTGATATGTTTTCATCTGTTATAGATTGAATCTTTGGACTGCTTAATGAAAAGTTGAAATTCGAATTATTTCTGTCATAAAAAGAAATCAATTTAATCTCTTGAACTCAATTTAGATCATGGATTGATATTATTTAAAAAACTAATGGATACGATACACCAGTGACTTATTATTTGATTTACACTAGCTAATCATTGATTGTCAATTTTGTTTAATATTTGGTAGTAACTGAATTATACCGATAAAGTAATATCTCAGACTCTATCGGATACTTCAAGTTGTCAGTTACGACTTGATGATGAGTATTAAGTGATAAGAAACTTAAGTCAAGTATGGTTTCCTGCCGACTGATTACAACAATCTAACAATAATAGTCTTATTAAGATTACGAACTGAAATAAGTTCATCAATTGATAAGTTTACAATATCTGTGAAACTTTGCTCAAATCGTTATATCAACAAAATTTAACAATCTTCATAACCATAAACTGATAGCAACTGTTTTATCCTAGTATTATACATCTAAAACAGTGTACACTTTCTTGATCCGAAATACAATTATATTCGGAATATTTGAATTCCTCACAAAGCGATTCAATCCAATGTACAATACTGTGAATAGTTTTAAATATAATCAATTCACAATAAACAACGGAATACAATGGACAAGTTGGATGCAACTAGATGATTTGGACTTTGCAGATGACCTGGCTCCTCTATCCCATACACACCACACAAAGGCCGCAGCCTCTGCATCAGTGGGCCTCAAAATGTACATATACCAATAAGAAACTGATCATTTGCAGTCCTAACCATCAATGAGAAGATTCAAGTAAACAATACCATCTGAATTTAAAGATTATGTTTGTTTTGATTTTCAGTACATTATCATTCCATGACAAATATTCCATTTTTTCACCTTGGAAGGAACCTACTTCTGAAAATTTACATCTTTATGTATAAGTCTTTGATTAGCTTAGTTAACTTTGAACTACACTCCAAGTATGGGGACTGATGTTACTGTCCAGTTTCCCCAGTTGCAGATGAATTTTAAACTTCAACTAAGTGACTTGGATCCAAACGTTTTAATCATTGGTCCCTTACTTCACAATGACCTGAAAACCATTGAACATCGTTGTACAATACCTACTATATGTTTAAGAATCGTCTGAACAATATGTTGAGCGTTCAGCTGCTTAGATATAAATGTACTTATGAATTGGCATACGGTTTTTATTCGGTTACACCGCTATTAGTATAAACCAATATCTAGCCTCTGTCTAAAACTAGTATGTGAATGATCTGAGTCTCTATCTTCCGAATAAAGAGGGAATGGACCTAATATGATTTGATCAGCATCTAAATGCCTAATGATGAGCTTGTATTTGATGTATCCTCTTTTTTTCTTTCCTTCAGCAACAGGAAGTCTACTGACTACTGACACTAACAATGAATAATCATTAAGTGAAGCAACTTTATGCTTCAACACATACTTACTTTTCCTTAAGTGAATATATTCATTCATATCCATAAAATTTTAAACGCCGGAGAACTATGATTAGTATTTTCTACGTGCCCAATGGTGACACCAAGGTTAGAAGATTAATTATTTAGAATGATCGCGTCATATTGTATTTATCAGTTCGATTGCTCCTGTGGAGCAAGTTATATCGGTCGGAGTTCTAGGAATTTATATTTTCGTGCTCGCAAACACCTCCCAGAGTGGTTAAGCAAAGGTTTGGTACGGAAAATGAACAGTTTGATATTGGCCTACTTAGTGCAAACTGGTGATAGTGCCAGTATAAACTAATCCTTTTTCAATTATTCATCGGGTCAGTAAATTTTTACCAAAGCTTGTCAGGCTTAAAGTCCTTCAAACGGCTGAAGTAGTAGCCATCCGGATGAAGGAACCTAAGCTATGTGTACAAAAGAAATATCTTCAACCGCTTCTCTTCCTCTGGCCAACCTCTAGGCCAATTAATCAATAGTAATCTTAGCTATTGAATGACCTAATTTGACCATTGTATTCCCGACCTTTTGTAGTCAAATTTAATTGTCTCTGTTATCTTTGCTCACTAAAGCTTTATATTACCTCTATTGTTTAAACATCATTATTAATCTCTCCAGTATATGATTCATCTCACCTTATTATGTCTTACCAATAATTTCTTACACAATATAGTCTTCCATTAAACATTTGATCGAATTTTAATTGCACTATTATATCTCTCACCTTAATATGACCCATATTTATCAGAATCATGGATCTTAAAATTCAACCTAACATATAAGCTGATTTAAGTTAACATTCCATATAAGTCATATCAACATGTCTATGGTGTAGCAGTTACTTAGTGAAGATAAAGACGGACGGTGGTACAAAATCGTAGATTGACTAAACTTAGACATTAACACCGTTGGATGCCAGTCCATTGGTCTACAAGTGAAGTGTTCGTGCGCGAGAACTGAAGTCCTTGGTTCGAATCCTTCATGTGGGATTGTGGATGTGCGCTTCTGAGGAATCCCATACTAGGACGAAATGGCCGTCTAGTGCTTCTAGGTTTTCATTGGCGGTTAAAAATTGGTTCATTTATGATACCACTTTAAATTCAACAATATTCACAGCTCTATACTGACTATTGTATATTGTTTGACAAACCAAAATTCACATGCTCCAACTTTAAACGATGTACTTTGACCTTAACCTGGTCATTTTTCCTATTATTAATTTGGATATATGAATTACAGAATCTGAAGAGAATATTCTTCATTCACATATTAGTCGTTTAATAAACAAAGTCGTCTATTTATTCATTATGACAACTTAAAAGCATGCACAACTATATATATTTTGATGGAGTTTAGTTCTCTGAGCTAAATGGTTTGGTCGTGGAGCTTTCATCATTCTTCTGAACGACATCATCAGCACATACTAGGACGAAACAGCCGTCCAGTGCTTCTAGGTTTTCCATGGTGGTCTAGCTTCAATTGACTCATGATTTCAACCTGTGAAATTTCTAAAATCTCCACAAACCCCTTCTGATAATAATCATCTGCTCACTAGTGACTGACTTCAAGAGATGCTCCTGGAGTTCTAGTTAGAAGCCGTTACCAGTGGAGTTCAACCAGGTCTATTGTAAGATATCAACTCACTGAAGACAATGGTGTACAGTGGGGCAACTTCGTGGATTGGTTGAAGTTACACATTAACACCATTGGATGCCGGCTCAGTGGTCTAGTTGGTTAAGTGCCTGGCGCGAGACTGATAGGTCCTCGGTTCGAGTCTCGCGGGGTGGGGGTCGTGGATGCGCACTGCTGAGGAGTCCCATACTAGGACGAAACGGCAATCCAGTGCTTCCAGGTTTCCCATAGTGGTCTAGCTTCAATTGGCTCATGATTTCAATCTGTCAAACGCATGGAACAGTTTGATAACTAAGCCATGTGAATAAGATCAGTTTAGACATTATTTTAATGTCTGAATTACACCACATCCAGTTGTTTCTGTTTGTCAAGGTCATACCAAATATGCAAATCATCAATTAGAAAATAAGACAATAACTGTTATCTGATTGGTTGATCCATTTATGAAATGAAAATGATGATTGGTTGCTTTTAATCAACCAATCATCTCATTCTATAGATAAAGGTTAAGACTCATTATAGTAATTTACCTTCGGAAATTTGTAATAGGGGCACAATGCTCATGGTTCGATAAAGTTCATCATGTTTTATATCATACATTTACAAATCATCTATGATGGAGTATCTTTAATAAAACTGTGGGATATAATTATTATTTAAAGTGGATTATTCATATTATTCTTTGTAATCAGAACTTGAGTAATGTATATGTAAATGGCAAAATCACTTCATTACATATTTATATTCAACAATCTGGTAGTGAATCGGATTTAATGTTCCTATTAAATTTTACTTTCACTAAATCATTTTTATGGGAATGGAGTAGTAAATCATATCATGTATTTAATTCTAGGATATATTATCTATTTATTATAACATTTGGTTTCATACTTCTGACTAGTGTATCTCTATTAACTAGTTCATCATCAAATGAATGGATTAGTTCTGATTTAATTCCTTGTTTGAATGAATCCATCAATGTAAATGTTGGTAGGTGTTAACGTTTTCTTAATTGATTGTTTATTATGTATTCCATCCATGTGTTAAAGTTAGCCCCAATTATCGTCAAGTATTTATAACTAAGGTTAACTGTTTAAACGATATTTGAATGATTAACATTGTCACTGACATGTGCCAAGTTGATGGATAAAGGTTCATGGTATAGATGAACTATATTCCCCCTATTGGCGAGACTATAATTTATGAACTAATCAATCCGGTGTAAGATAACAGGTCTTGGATTTTGGCGCGAAATTCACTCATCTATTTGACTAAATAGATTTATGGCATTATAGCTTATGTCAGTTCGTGATGAAAACCCCAATTGTAATTCCTAACCCTAACTATCAACTGTAAATCAATTCCAATTCCTCACACAGGTTCATAAAGCTCATTTGGTCCTGGTTATTAAGTAGACACTCAAAGTCAGTCTAGCGTTGCTCAAAGGTCGTCCATAAATTGTAGTGTCACCATTTATTTCACAGAATGATGATTTTCCACATGTTATGGCTTGTGATCTGTTAATATATTACAAGATAATATCGCCAATTGGAGACACCGACTTATACGACCAGACTAATGACACAAATCTGTACGAACAGTCTAGAGTTCTCATTGGTCCTTTGACATAGCTTTTTGCCGAAGTCGGGGGGTTCAGTCCAGAACGTACATATAAACCTCCGTTATATGAATCATATATTTCGGACATACTGTGTTTATATACAAACAAATCAGACCTCATCATACCATAAAATATAAAATAATAATTACACAAAATTAGTCCTAAAAGTGGTTGTGGGTGTGGGAGATTGTAGCTAATAAGTTGGGAATAAGTCAGGAATAGTAAATCGCATAATAGTAGTCAATAGGTCAAACGGAAGCTTATAATAAAAGGAATATGAATATACATATAACATCGTTACTCGATAGTTATCCAATAGGAATATATGTAATAATAGTCCATAAGCAGGTCAGCGAATAACAACGTAGAACTTCGTACGTACGTACATCAGTTCTAGTTGCCATACTACACTAGCACAGAGATGCAGTTGTCGATTCAAATCCCGTAGTGGTAGAGGTAGTAAAAGTATAAGCAGTAGTCGGAAACATTAGGGTTTGGAGATGTTATTCAACGAGTATAATCCTATCAGTTATCATTCATCTACTCTTCATCTGAATATAACACTTCATACTTATTCATACACAGCTAGAATGTCTGAAACTGAATCGAATTCCTTATTCATTGGTTATAATGAGTAAATTCTAATTCTTGTGAAATACTTAGTATACAGAGGGTTCATAGCTGCATCACTAAGTTCTTTTATTTATTCCTATTTATTGGATCAGGATTTCATTGTATCACTTGTTAAAAATTCTTATTCAAGGTAGTTTATTAGGTTTTTTTGGGGTGGAATTCTAAGACTACACCACCTAGGGGTTCATGACATTTCTCATCCATGTTAATCGGTTAAGGTTGCATAGCCTCATCGACCAAGTTGTTACTTTTACCCATTTTCCAACGCTTAACCTCAATATTCCTTATTTCATAGTTCCATCATATGCAAAGAATGCTTCGAAGATGATAAAGTTTTTGCAGCCTATGTATACATAATTTTTGAAGCTGTTTCTCACAGCATACTTGAACCTTAATTATTAGTTTGTGCTTGTTAAAAAAGTAATAGTTGCCTAAATGCATCTACATTTAATTGTCACCGCTATCTCTCCTCTTGGTTACAGTTTTATGACCTTCCATTTCCAATTTGACGTACCCTGTCTACTTAGGCGTTTAAAGTACCTGCTATAATCAGTGACAGCTCTCTGAAGGAAATCAGGAAACCTTTTTCGGAGTTATTTACTACATGCAGGTTGTAGTCGATGGAAGCTTTAAAAGGTTGTACAATAAGCCACCAACTTGTATCTCTTTTCTTCCGGGCTTTTATTGTTCAACATAATCATACCCTTCGCTTTGAATTTGTCTCAAAAATACCAGCTTTATTTTTAAAGTAAATGCTACACATAAATCACTAAAGGTCACGAACACGTAAAGAAATGTCTATTCTGACCGCCCTCATATCGGTTAGGTAAAATCAATAATCATGTTTGGGCTATATATGTCTCTGTCCAGTCTAACACTCAATGTAGTTTTAGATGATAGTATTTCTTAAGCTTCGTTTGAACTGGTTACAAATGGAGGAGAAGATGAGGCCAAAAATAAAGGGTTTATAACAACGATAGGACAGAAATCTAATACTAAAACACACCAACACTTCCTGGTTAGTCGTATCCTCGATTCATATTCTTGGTAAACTTGAAGAAAGACTGGATTAGTATTGGGGGTTTCAGTGACTTGGAATCATAACTGTAGATTCAAAGGTAAGGCAGTTCATCCAGAACTTTTTACAGAGAGAGTTATGTTTATATCACTAGCTCCATACTTTAAATCCATTCATTGGGTCCAGAAATGTGTGAAGCAATGGTAAATGTACAATTTTTCAGAATGGATTTTGCTAACTTCTGTGTAAAAGTAGTATAAATTGAGGTGCTGATCATCCCTTGAAAACACCTTTTTGTCATCGTTTAAAAGACAATCGCCACAACCAGTAGAGCTTATTTAAGTCTTAACGTTCAAATGTCATCACCACGTTGAGAAACCATTTACAGTTCGCGATCGCCGAAAGTTTAGATGAATAGAGAAGTTACCTCTAGTAGTATATCTATGGTCAGACTAAATTATAATGTAGGAAATTGACAGTTATGAGGATGCTAGTTGAAGTAGTCAGCCCAAACGATAGTTTTTTAATCAGTAAACCGTTAAGTATGTGCTTAAAGAAGGTCGAAGAGTTTCCTGTCTACCTTGCGCATCTTCCGCACGGTCTCAGTGGTGGTCTGTCTGCTCAAAACCAAGTATATCATTTTTCTTTAATTCAGATTTCACTGTACTCTCATTTAATGTGACTTCTCCAAGGTAGATAAGTCTGAAGACAGTAATTGATTTCTGTTGTCCCCAAATGGATTGACCCTTGATGACAGCATTGATGAGGCCTACGAACTTATTTTTCAGTGTACTGCTGGTAATTTAATGGATGTTATTACCTTAAAATAGCGAGTTCGGTGAGTTGGATATGTTTTACAGTTGTCGCCTAGCTGTTTTTGTATGGGACATTATTTCCTAAAACTGTAACTGAGTGGAAAAAGTACAATCATCCAATTTGGAAAATAGTATCTTGGAGCGAGTGATGATTGATTGAATTGAGATTTCTTGATTCGTCACAACTCTCTAGACAGAGTTCTAAAGATTGAACAGCTCTTATTTATTTATTTATTTGAACACATAAATATTGGTACAAAGGAGCACCAAATACATGCGTCACACAAGTCACTTGATTTATGTATGGGCTATGGTACTACCTGGTGGCTCAAACTGAAGCAGATGGTTTTCTTAGGTAGTCACACCTTGAGCCCTTGACTCAGAAGTCTAATCTACAAGGCAGTGTAGTATCGTAAGGACATGCAGTCCCATGGTAGTCGTTGACTAACGATTGGTTCATACGCCATTTATTCCCTTGTGATCATGAAGCCCATTCGCACCATTTGTCTTGAGTTAGGGTTTTCCAACTCTCCTAAGTGGACCCTCCATATCCACCAACCCGGTTAGAGCGCCGAACATTCGCTTTTCGTCCTCTTAATTTCGTAAACAATGTCCGTGGTGGGAGAAGGCAGTGAGTTGAACTTTCCTGTTAGTGGTTGTATATGCGTGTCTTTGTGAGAGCATTTGGAGAGGGAGAGTTAAGTCTCCCCATCCTTGGTCGTACCAGGGCATTTGGGTGCTCATCGACTTGAGTTGTTGCGAGACATTGATCAGAATAAAAGTTAGCGTCTAGTTGATCATATTTTGATTGAGCAGTAAGATTCGGAAATGATCAAGAATATTTGTATCTCAGGTCCAGAATTCTGCATTCTCATTACTAGAAAACACAACACCTTAAAGACAGTGAAATTCACTATTTCAACGAATAAAATATGTAGTTTTTGTATTCTTATTTAGACTTTATTGTTTCATACAGACTGTAGCTTTTATAATCTATAATTACTAAACAAAGATGTATTCATAAGATAGAATGGTTGGTTAGTAGTCAGTAGCGAGCGATTCATTCACTCCCATATCTCCAACTAATACTTTGGTTTGGGTAGGGATTTAAAAAACATTGGTCTGTAATATTTCATTGTAGATTGACACTAGCGAGGAATAACGATCTTATAATATAAAGAAAGGTTGATTGGATTCAAGCACATTTGTATGAGCGATTGATATTTTCCTGCAATGAGAAACAAGTAGTACTGTTTATCGGTATGTTCAAAACTCCTGCTGTTAAGGTAATGTATCATAAATCAGTCATCAAGTATATATTTTTGTGATCAGCTTCCAAACAAAATTTTCTGTGTCAAGAAGTCACTTAAAATAACTGGTTATAGAATACAAGTTTGTACGTCATTCACCCACAAAAACTTAACTATATCAAGTTCAATTACTCTCCGTCATATCATCTACCTCATGAAATGACTTGACGTCGTTCTGTGTTAGCATTTGTAAAACGAGGATGGTTTCCACTTTATACGCACTTTCGACAATCTTCTTACAGTCATATGTATGTTTCTTCTGAGTATCGTAACTATTAGTTACATAAGATGTGAAGTATTCTATTGTCAATGTATAATTTTTAGGTGTACGAGAATCCATTTCGTCACTTTCCTCATCCAGTTTTGCCATATCACTTAGTCTGTGGTAATATAAATACTGGGATTGATTTCGCTGTGTCATGTCATGAATAAGGATTTCATTGGTTTTCATGAGTTTACTTCACACGGGGTGTCTGGTTATTGATCGATGTTTTCTTTTATTTAATTATTTATTTATCCAAGCATAAATATTGGCACAGAGGGGCACCAAAATATATATGCGTCACACAAAGTATTGTCCGATTTGTTTGTGGGTTGGGAAACTACCCAGGTGCCCAAACTGAAGTATGTAGTTTCCTTGAGGAGCCACACCCGGAGTCTTTGACTCAGAGGTCTGATCTGCACGGCAGTTGAGCGACGTTAGGAGATGCAGTCCCATTGTAGTCAGTGACCAATAATAGGTTCGTACGCCATTTATCTCTTTAGTATTCTGGAGCCCATGTGTACCATTGATCTTGAGTCAGGGTTTTCCAGCTCCTCCTTATTGAGTGCTCCGTACCCATTGATCCGGTTTAAGCGCCCACCGGACATTGAATTTTTGTCCTGTCAATTTCGTGAACAACACCCCTCTTGAGAGAAAGCAGTGAGTAGGACTTCCCTTGGAGTGGCTGTATACGCGTAGCCATTTGTAATGGGAGATCGGGCTCTTCTCACCCTCAGTTGTACTAGGCTATTTGACTAACTGAATGTTTTGTATTTGTGACGGAATATTGAGAAGCTTTAAATAGAAATATATATCGGTAAATTAACGACATTCTATGTATCATTGTTTTGGATCACTGAATTCTTTATGAATTATGCTGGAGTCTATGTTGAAAATATATAAGTACTTATCAAATTTCGATTCACTGAAAATGTTATTTATGAATTATTCTATGAAGTCCAAGCTGTAGTTTTATCAATTGAAGCCTTTATAACCATCTTCAATTTTTTAGCGAAAACTTTTCGTGTTTTTTTAATGAACTTTCGGCTATTAAAATGGAAAGTCAAATTCTAACTGATAAATTATGGACAACAATGAAATATGATCAACTTACAGCTTGCGTGCTACGGAACGACCTATCGGGTATTCTTGTTGCTAAGTATATGTTGATTGGTAACTGTAACAAATCGGTGTATAGGTAGATTTGAAGAATGTAAGTTACAACTGAACCAGGACATGATATAAGTCATAAACTATTGGTTCGGTCCATATGGATAATCATGGATTAAATGGTTGGGATCTGTGTGATGATCATGATTAGTTATTGGAGATAATATGTGACCTAGATCAGAATCGGTCGCATTTCCATGAATAAATTCACTCTTTATTTCCTTTCAGATCTTGAGTCCCAGTATTCCTTCATACACATCTTTTCATTCTATATTTTCTCATCACATTCTCAATGTTTAATTTTTTTAATTATCATTATCACTACATTTATTTTGACTTCTTTAATATTCCTCTCATCATGTTAGTATGGTATGGAAGGTTGTTCTAGTGAAATTTGTCTTAAGCTCTACATTGATTATGACTAACTGACTGATTGACAACCCTTAATCGAAGTGATATCAGAAAACAACACAACTGATCAGAAACAAAGATTTTTCTGGTATAATGAGTTACTTATTTACAAAATCCAAAATACAGAAATGAACACGATCAATTAAGTCATTTAAAACAAGTCGCTTATCCGCGAAAAGATTTAAGACATATCCATACCAGACTTGACTGTTATATCAGACTTTGAACTTGTAATGCAGTGGTTACAAATCAAGTGGTTTAACCAGCATCCAATTCCTTGATGTACTGGTCAATAGAAGGCACTTTGTCGTATGATATTCGAACAAACTATAAATCTTTAAGACAAAGATTGTCGTTGATAATGTCATCTTTATTTTTTACAATGTAATAAAATTTTTATTTTATTTCAAGACATGAATATTGGTACAAAGGGGCACTGAATACACACAAGTCACTTGATTTGTGTGTGGGGGCTATGATGATGCCCGGGTGCCCAAACCAAAGCAGGTGGTTTTCTTATGGGGGGCCACACCTAAGGGTCTAATCCACAAGGTAATGTAGCAACGTGAGGAGATGCAGTCCCATGGTAGCCGGTGACCAACGCCATTTATTCCCTTGTGATCATAGAGCCCATTTGCACCATTGGTCTTGAGTAAGGGTTTTCCAACTCTCCTAAGTGGACCCTCCATATCCACCAACCCGGTTAGAGCGCCGAACATTCGCTTTTCGTCCTCTTAATTTGGTAAACAATGTCCGTGGTGGGAGAAGGCAGTGAGTTGAACTTCTCTGTTAGTGGTTGTATACGCGTGTCTTTGTGAGAGCATTTGGAGAGGGAAAGGTGACTCTTTTCACTCTCGTTCCTACTAGGGCATTTGGGGGGGGGGTTAAAACTTGAAATTACTACAATCTCCACAAAACTATTTCTGATACTAAAATTAGCACATTATCAAAATTTCTGATGTTATGAATAAAGTTCTAAAATATGTGGACATTTCAATGTATGTATCTTTGAATCCTTATATATCGATATAAATGTACATATTAGTATTTAACATATCATCAGTCAATAGAACGATGGCTTAATAAGTAATTAATGTATTTTTATCAGAAGGGGTTTTGTGGATATTATAGTAATGTTAATAGTTGAGACAATAGTGGATGTGTCACTCAATTTCATAGATTAGTTGGATCTAGACATTAACACCATTAGATATTGTCTCAGTGGTCTAATAGTTAAGCGCTCAAGTGTAAGACTTTTAGGTCTTAGATTCAAATCTCGTGAGGTGGAATCATGAATGCACAATACTGAGGAGGAGTCCTACAATAGGGTGAAACAGCCATTCAATGTTTCCAAATTTTCCATAGTGGTCTAGCTTCAATTGAATTAATTCATGATCTCAATTATTAAAAATTAAAGTATTTATCTTTTTAATCCAATAAAGATTTATAGTTCAAATCTGATTTAATTTTTAAATCTAACTAAAATAAACTTTACACATATTTAATCCCCATGGTTACCCTATAAATGATGTACATGTGATTAAAAAGAAAATTCCTTTAAACTAAATTGATCCATTGTTAATAGATGACACAACATTTGAACTATGAATATGTTTACCAGTTTAGATAGATAGATAGATAAATGGGTGAACGATGAATCATTTCCCATTTAGTTTTGTTAACCATAGATATTTGTTTAATTTCATTGAATTGTTTTTTAACCCTCTTGCAATAATAAATTTTTTCCCCTCTTCTTCTTCTTCTTCTTTTTCTTCTTCTTCACAGGTGAGTATTCTTCTTTTAATTTTCCTTTATTTTTGTTGTTTTTATTTAACTAGTGTATTAGAAAATAAGGTTCATTTCTTTTGTCTGTCTACATACATTTCTCTCTCCCTACCTCCCTCCTTCCCTCTCCCTCTCTCTCGCTATATATAGGTATATCAACTGTATATTATTATTATTATTGTTGTTGTTATGTGAGTGAGATAGATAGATAGATATTTAGATAGTAGTGGATGAAGGAATAGTCAGTCAGCAGTCAGGGCTGATTAAAATTATTTTTCTTTAAACTTGTATCTATTTGTTTTTGGTCTGGCCAAGTCATTTATTTTTGTTCATATGGTTTATCAATCAATAAATGAATCGATCGATAACTTCCAATTCTTTCATTCCCTTACTACTTGTCTCTCTCTCTTATCTATCTATCTATCTATATATATATTTGGGTACAGGAATTTTGACCTTGTGGATAGTTTATTGATGAGGCTTAATTAGAAATTGAATTGAAGTCGATTATAAGAAGAAGAAGTAGAAGAGAAAAAAAGAATTCTTGTAAATGTACAAACTGAATTAACATGTCTATTTACAGTAATGAAATCTGTAAGAAGAAGAAGAACAACAACAAATTGGATCGAATTGAATTTATGTACAACTTGTAGGAGTTTTTATGCAAATTGTAGTAGTTGAAGCTAGACCACTATGGAAAACCTGGAAGCAATGGACGGTACTGATAGGTCCTGGGTTCGAATCTCGTGGGGCGAGATTGTGGATGCACACTGCTGAGGAGTCCTTTATTAGGATGAAACGGTTGCCCATTACTTCCAGGTTTTCCATGGTGATCTAGCTTCAATTGACTCATGAATTCAATTATTAAATAACTTCATTATTATTCAATGTAAATATTCATCAAGACTTTGAGATCGTTTCATAATAGTAAGAATAGGTTTACGCTAATTCCCCGGGTAGAATGTTGGAACTATTTAATTTCTGGATAGCGACTATCAATGAAATCGAAAACACGCATTTTGTCGTGTCTGGAACTCTTCAGTTGGGTATTTCCACTGTAATTTGAATCTGATACTGAATAGACACTGTCTGTTGTAACGTGGTGAATTTTAATTCATTCATTTTGGTTGTTTAAATATTCCCGTTGATATTATGGATTTCAGTGGTTGTGACTTGTCAATATCGATACAATCTACATATGTCAAAAGAGACTAACCAATTACACTCCATAACATCGATGAGAACATTCAAATAATCAATACAACTACCAACTATTGTTATTGTTAATCGAATGATAAGATTTCCTCGTGGTTACCAACTTCATGACGATAATCGAGAAAAAAAATTCTTGTATCAGTTCAAAGTTATCATGTATGCTTCCATTTATTGCATTTGCGAATTTGTAATCAAATTTATTCTGCTTTATTATTAATGTTATGTATCTCTAAAGTGTTTCGAGAAATAGGGGTATAGTATGTCATTGATATGTATATACCCCGGAATATTGTGTTGTCGATTCAGTCCCATCAAACCCTATAACTCAATGATTAAAAATAGTTTAGTTGCAACTTTAGTCATTGAAATCGTCAAAGTTAATCTCTGTAGATAAATTTCTTCCCCTTTCATTCGTCTAGAATATTATTAAAGTCGTTAGTGTATTAGAGATGTTCACAATTGATTGATCACTGGGTGGCGATCAATGTCATTCGTGTCTAGTCCTTTTTAGTGCAGATCGAAAGCTATCGATCATGTTGCAATGTGGCCACCAGTCTAGGTGACTCGACACTGCGGGCACTATATATTGAGATTAGATGGTGGTTGGAGGTAGTCGACAGGAAACCCTGTCGAGTCACCTAGACTGGTGGCCACATTGCAACATGATCGATAGCTTTCGATCCGCACTAATAAGGACTAGACACGCATGACATTGATCGCCACCCAGTGATCAATCAATTGTGAATACATCTTTATTTATTTATTTATTTCAACACATAGATAATGGTACAAAGAGGCACCAAATACATATGCGCCACACAAATCTCATCCGATATGTGTGAGGGCTGTGATACTGCCCGGGTGCCCAAACCGAAGCAGGTGGTTTTCTTAGGGGGCCACACCCCGAGCCTTTGACCCAAAGGTCTGATCCACAAGGCAGTGGAGCATCGTAAGGAGATGCAGTCCCATGGAAGCCGGTGACCAACAATTGGTTCATACGCCATTTGTTCCCGCAGGATACTGGAGCCCATGTGCACCATTGGTTTGGAATCCGGTTAAAGCGCCGGACATTCGCTTTTCGTCCTCTCATTTTCGTAAACAACACCCCCGCCACGAGAAGGCAGTGAGTAGGACTTCCCTGGCAGAGGCTATATACGCGTGGCCGTGTGAGAGTATTTCGAGAGGGAGAGCGGACTCTCCCCACTCTCGGCCGTACCAGGGCATTTGAGGGCGAATACATCTTAGTCCTACAGGAGGTTCGTCAAGGCTTGGATAGCTCAGTGGTAACGTGTCTGACTGTGAATCTGGGTGACACGAGATCGAATCCGTCAGGGAACACCAGTTCCCTCGAGATTACAGGCACACCTTGCCGACGAGTGCCAAGTAGCACGAAACCTGGGTCCAGGGTTTCCTGTCGACTACCTCCAACCACCATCTAATCTCAATTTAAGCTGTTCATTTTATCATGAAATTCCAAGAAAAGTTTATTACTATCCTTTGATTGATTTTATCATGACATAAGCTGCAGTTCGAATAGTTCTGTTTACGGCAGTCTACATATGATGTCTATCAGATTATGTAAGAAGTATATATTCTTTTCTTAAACTAATTTTTTCAATAAACGATTAATATGAGTTTTGTAGGTAAAATAGATGTTTTCATATTATGGAGGATTCGTGATGATCAATACATTTTTGGGTGCTAAAACGATGAATAGGAATACTTTCTAATGGATAATACCCAATGACACGATGTACCTGACTGATATGTTCTCACGAAATCGAATTATTTAAACAAATCTCTCAGATCCCGTGACAACCTCATAAATTGGTTTTAAATGGCTGTCTAAATTAGGTCGATTTGTGATCTCATTGTATACCTTAAGTGTATATTTATTAGGTATTTGATTTATAGAGATTTTTTTAATATTATCTTAAGCTTTCATTTAACCTATTAATAATTGTTATGCCTTTTTCCGTTCATAAATGATCGTTAGTTAGTTATAGAGTTATTATTCAGATATTGTACTTAAATTGTGCTATTTATGTGGACATTGGGATTAATTATTTATGGTACATTGAAGATTTGTCTTGATTGTATATTACAATCATATATTTTAAGTCTAATAATATGATAGGAGGTATTCGAATAAGAAATTCTATGTATGCAAGCGATCACTCATTGCATAATGTTGCTCAGTTAGTCGGCCCTTATTTAGTGAAGCATAATCAGAGGAAATTCATAACAAATAGAAAGACTTGGTGTTTTAAGCATTTAGTTATTACCCATCAGTTCACAGGTCTGAATCCTGGTACCACCGTTTCTATGATGTCTAAAATTAAGTACTGGTAACATCTATTGATGTCCTTTTGTTTCAAAGACCATGTTTTCTCAGCATTCTGTTAGAAAGCAACTGTGAACCTGTATAATCTACCAAATCGGAAGTGCATCAGTAACTTCTGACAGTATTAAATGGTAATCGCGTTACACTACGAACTGACTGGATTTGGAAATGTAATGTTTTGGATACCACCGAGTTAGTGGTCTAGATGTTTATAATACAACCCACTGAACCATATGTTTAGGCATAGGGTATTCAGAATAAATGACAAATCTGTTGATGAGGTTTCGAATCTTTATCGACTGAACTGGTTGGACATGTATGACCAACCATCACCTGCTACAGTGCATCATGTTAGTTGGTACAGAGATAGGCTAAAAGAAAGTTAATTATGACTGAAACAAGACGTGGCATCTGTCGTAGGTCTGAAGGATATTTGTAGACCGAGGTTAACCGATTGAGTTCTGTGCAATAGTCTCTAATGGTCGTTGAAGATGTTGTATGATATGGTTTAGAATCGATCACAGTACAGACCCATTCACTACTTATCTTCAATAATACTTTGTTCTTTTCTATTCCTTCAATTCCTCCTTTTTCGAACTATATTATTTCATGTTCAATCTGTTGGGGTGACCCAGAAAATTTCTCCCAAAGGTCAAGCAAGGATTAGGAAACACTAAGACGCGTTTCCTCCAATCAGCGTTCACTTAAAGTTTTAGCCAGAAATATCAAAGGGGCGAAACTTCACTTGCAGAGGTTCTGATTGACTGATTGCTACACTGCTACTATGTTTAGTAGCATTCCAGAATCTTCTAGCAACCTGAGGACATTTAAAATATTATAAAAACCCTGTATTTTCTGTATTGAAATGAACCTTGGAGTAAAATACTTCTCGCATACATTGAGTCTTCTCTCTCGTTGTTCAGGTCGCTGTATAGTTCTAGCTTGGAGCTTACAGAATAGCTTAGGAAACGAATATATCGTTCAATTTGCAAGACTTATCGTAATCCTCCTCACTATTACAGATACTACAATTATTTCAAATTTTCTGTTACTTATTAATTTCATCACATCTTGATGATGCCATAATATAGCAATTTGAACTGATGCCTATTTATACTAGACTTTATGTTAATTATAATCAAACCAACTAAGGGTGATTATAGTATAACTATACTAGAATATGTAACCAATTGTCCATTGTACCATTGTATTCATTTTCAATAGTTTCTCAACTGTGATATCCATTTATTGATGTACAAATCACCTCTGAATTATACAAAACTATTTGATTGACTTACATTCACCTATATTTATTGTTACACAATGGACAGTACCAATAATGATATAGGTGTCTGTTTTGTTGTTGTTGTCGTCATTGTTAAAAATCAATTAAAGTATATAATACATGTTTACTGTATAAACCTGGGTCGATTTGTCTTACACTCCATTAATTAGTTAATTACATGAAATATGACAGTCTATTTATACCAAATACAATTTCATATAGACAATTGATTATGAATGATGTAATTTATGTGAACTCAGATTATGGTTACGTCCAAACATTAATTAACCATCGGAGTTGTAAGTACATGTTTGAATGATAGTGGTCATTTGTTGTTGTTGTCGTCGTCGTTTTTTTTACACTGTAATAGCATGTATGTGTACTGGTATGCTTGTTTGTTTGTGTGTCTAGAATGTATAATCTAACTGATTCTATCATCAATACATGTGTATTTATGTAAATTATATATGTATATGGTAATGGACGAGGTCATTTGAAGTTACAACTCAAAGCACGTGTAATAATATTCAATTCGTTAATCTAGTAATAATGGTTTAGTACTAGGATCTTATTTTTATTTTTTTTTAAAAAAGCATAGTTTGGTGAGGGGATTGTTAAATGTTCTAATTTTACATCACAAAGTGAATGTAGTTAGATTACTGTTAAAAACTGAGAAACACTAGATATCTGCTTGATCCATGTATGGGACTTCAGGTCACTGGGCATGTATGATCACTTTGCTTGAAGATTTCAACTTTTAGGCATAGCCATGAGCCTTTAACCGTCCAACTGTCAAAATGTAGTCTACTGAATAACAATTGCAGGATGACTGGCTCGTTTATTTTTAATCTTTTGTCAGACTGCTTTCATTTATGTTACCATCCTGTTCTGCACTGATGGTGTTCTATTAATTTCTGCAATATTCTGGAACCCACATACATGAAACATGGTCAAATAATCAAAACTTAGTGATTTAAATTCGTCAAACTAAGTGGATCTTTTAGACAGTTTTAGTATTTAATGGTAACAATCCTTCAGAAACAAATTTTCCTGAACACAAAGTTGCTCAATATCTTCACCTAGGAGAGGCCACACTGAGTAAAAGTGTACCTCGACTATTGTATGTCTTATAGAAGTATTCCGAATTATGATGTAATACAGTGTATGTTTTACCAATAGACACCTAAATATCAGTTAACTGGTTTGAAACCAGTCTACTCACTACCTTCATATCGTTTCCCTCTGTTCAACCTAATTGTAAACGACCTTATACTGTTTTAATGAGGATACTGACTTACGCCTGTTACTCCTCCTGAAGGAGGATAGGTCGCTCACCAGCACTCTCCATCCAACCCTTCCCTCGGCATTCCTTTTCAGTTCTTTTCAGTTCCTATTGATGCTTTTCATATCTGCTTCTATTTCCCAACGTAATGTGTTCTTTGGCCTTCCTCTTTTACGCTTCCCTTCAGGATTCCAAGTTAAAGCTTGTCTCGTGATGCAGTTTGACGATTTTCGTAATGTATGTCCTATCCATTTCCATCGTCTTTTCCTAATTTCTTCAGCTGGAAGCTGGTTTGTTCTCTCCCACAGAAGGCTATTGCTGATGGTATTCGGTCAATGGATGTTGAGTATCTTGCGTAGACAGCTATTTATAAATACTTGTACCTTCTTGATGGTGGTTGTTGTAGTTGTGCAAGTTTCAGCTCCATACAGTAGAACTGCCTTGACGTTGGTATTGAAGATTCTCACTTTGATATTGGTTGACAAACAGTTGTTTTGAGTTCCGTATGTTCTTCAATTGTAGGAATGCTGTCCTTGCTTTGCCAATCCTTGCCTTTACGTCTGCATCTGAACCTCCTTGTTCATCGATGATGCTTCCCAGGTATGTGAAGGATTCTACATCTTTCAGAGTTTGGTTGGTAAAAAGATAAACATATGTATGAAAGCTAACTGTATTTAATAACCTTTCGGATTAAAACTAGAAGTCAAATGATTTTCAGATGGTGGGGAAGATTTTTCACTCTGGTTTTTTGTTTGCTGAGTTGAATGGTTGGTTTAGTGGCTAATCGGAATATAGATTCATGATAGTCATTTCAACATTTAAAATTCTGAATTCTAATATGTGGATTTTTAGTGTTTTTGATTGTTATTATGTAAAGCTCTGAGTTTGTGGTTACGGTTAAAGTATCCAACTGTTAATCACTAGAATGCAGGTTCGAACCTCGTAACATTTCAATTTAAGCAACTGGATAACATCCTAAACCTAAAATATAGCTAACAATTGTATTGAATCATTTGTACATGGTGAGTTACGTTATTATTTTAGATTCATTAGAATAAAATAGAAAATATTATGAAAGTATACTCTACCACTTATCATACCCATTAACTGTGAACTCGAAAACGCAGTAATTTATAAATTAAGCGATTCATAATCCGCACAATATCCTCACCAACTCTCCCAATATTATATCCCGACAAGAATAATGAATGGGATCTATTTATGGACCAATACTATGTGTACATTTTTATCGTATAATTGTTAAATAACTAAACTATTCATATTCATATTTCTCTTATTATAAGCTTTATTTTGACCTATGAACCATTATTCTACGGTTTACCATTCTTAAATTATGCCCTGTCTATTAGTCACTGTCTCACACACTCACAGCCACATTTGGCTAAATCTTGTACAAATGTTGTTTTCTATTTTATGGTACGATGTGGTCTGTTTGGTTGGTATATAAACCCAGTATATTTGGAATAAATGATTCATATATCAGAGGATGAGACTGGTGTTTTGGACTTAAGTGGCTGGGCTAGGCGGAAAGCTGGACCAATCGGGACTCGAGGCTGCTCTCACGTGTTTTATGCGTCCTTGGTCCGATCGATAATTCGCTGCTTCTGATTGGCGGCTTTGGGCTATAACACCTAACTATGTACCCAAACAAACTCGAGAAAATGGCTTCCGTTTTTCTACGAAATCCAAAAATGAATGACTTATCGGGAAAAAGTATAATATACTGACGGCCTTGAGTTAGCCAGTCAGAATTAAGGTAGCACCTCAGGTATTCGTGCGGAGTTTAGAGTTCATTGATGTATAGCGTGTATGTTATGATTAACCAGGTGAAAATTGTCAGTATTCGGTTCATCAAATTTTCGAAATCAATGAAGATATCTATTATTTAAAATAAAAGTGAATTTTAGATGATATTCAAGCCAAATTACCGAGTGCACCTGCCCCTAAAGCAGATTGTGTATTGAAGTAATTGATGTCGTTTATTGTCTTTATTTATTTATTTAATTAAACACATAAATATTAGTACAAGGGGGCACCAAATAGATATGCACCACATAAATCATTCGATTTATGTGAGAGCTGGGATACTGCCTGGGTGCCCAAACCGAATCAGGTGGTTTTCTTAGGAAAGGCACACCAAGAGCCTTGGATCTAAAGGTCTTACCCACAAGACAATCGAGCATCGTGAGGAGATGCAGTCCCATGGTAGTCGGTGGCCAACGATTGGTTCATGTGCCATTTGTTCCTTCAGGATACTTGAGCCCACGTGCACCATTGATTTGAAATCCGGTTAAAGCGCTGGACATTCACTTTTCATCCTCTCAATTTCATAAACAACACCCGTGGTGCGAGAAGGCAGTGAGTAGGACTTCCCTGACAGAGGCTATATACGCATGGCCGTTTGAGAGCATTTGGAGAGGGAGAGCGGACTCTCGCACTCTCGGCCATACCAGGGCATGTGGGGGCCGTTTATTGTGTAATCAATAGTATTTGGTAAGGGTTAATTACAACGATCAAAGCTGTCATTTCATTGTTATTACTTTGCATTGTTAATTGATTTATAACTAGTCATCGTTTCCTGATTGGCTAATAAGTCGGCCAAGATCGTTTGTTTATTATACTTTTACCCCTTTATCCTATATTGTTCATTGTAAATTCTGGAAAAGAAATGATCTTATCATTGGTTTATCGAATGATAGATCAGATGGAGAAGTAATACGTCTCCAAGTCGTTGTCTTATGACTTAATCTCATTAACTTTTAGTATTTTATAAACGATCATAGATTTTGTATAGAACGTTTTAGCATAAATATGTCTACACTTTGAAAGATGAAGTTATGTAACAATAATAAACCTTGAAAAAACTAATGTTTCTTAAAAGCATCATACTATTGCTGGTTTTATTACTTCTTTTTAAGATCTTTTTTCTATTCAACTCAGTTCCTTCTATTACTTAGTATTCGTCGTACAATTTACTTTTATCAACTAGTCTCCAAATCAAAGCACAGTTTGAAAAGGAAAGTGATTCTATTCCAAGAAAAAAACTCAGCATGTTAACTACACTGGTGTTAATATGTCCGTAATTTTTACCCAGGAAGATTTCTGAGTCTGTTCCATTAATCCAATGATTCTGATTGGCTAAAAATGAGCGAATCAGAGTGTATCCATGTAATTTTGTGTGGAATACACTTTAATCCAATCTCTAGATTCTGCTAATAACTTATACAGTGAAATATTTTTGATTTGTATAGACTATTAATTAGTTGAGAAATCAGTTTCAACATCAAAATATGACTTTGACATCACTGTTGATACGTCGTTGTATAATAGATACACCGCCATTCTAAACTTTGGGATGATCTGGCAAATTCCTTGTACTATTCTATATTCTTCTTCTTATTATTATTATTAAACTTGAAACTCAAATGACTGTTTTGTACATGTAAATCCCACTATCCACATAATGATCATCTTTGTTTGTTGTTGTTGGTACAATATCTGAGAATAGATTTATAACTAATTAGCAATAATTGATGAACAGGATAAGGATTTGACAACAATAATGGATTGTATTCACTTGATATTGTTTTTTAATTGTATCTTCCCATTGTTATTTAAGACTACAGTTAGTTAGTCTTTTTTCGACACGTGAATTATTATTTAAAAAATATTCTTAATGGGTAACTGGGTTATTATGTCTATTTATTGCGTTTACCTTAAGACAGTCACCAATCGATTATTCACAAGCACTCTTGGATTGTTTATGTATAACTGTAGTTTTTCATTATATGTTGTGATTTGATTCAATATGTTTTTTTTAATGAACCCATATGTGTTTGAAGTATAAGGATAATAAAGTCTGGTTTCTGACTTCTGTTTGGACTCAAGGTAGGAGATAGAGAAGAGTTTACCGATAGCCTACTATTAGTAGGAGCTCTTCTTGGATTGATTCAAGGATAACGATACTGGTCTAACGTGTAATTGGTCAATTTTAGGACATTCGGATATAGAAGAAATAAATTCACATTAGAAATATATGTCTTAGTTCACTGAAGAATGGTTTCCAAATATTCTCATTTTCAACTGTTCTCTCTAGTCCAGTGCTTCCAGGTTTTCAATGATGGTCTAACATCAATTGGTTCATGATCTCAATCAAAAACTTAGTAATCTCCATAACCCCTATACTGATACAGAAGGCTCGACTAGCTTTCGCCAACTTGCGTCATTTATGGCGTAGGCGAGATATCCGTCTATCAACCAAAGGACGGGTTTACTGCGCAGCAGTACGTCCCGTCCTACTTTATGGCAGTGAAACATGGCCGGTAAGAGTAGAGGATATTCGTAGGGTACTAGTATTCGATCATAGGTGTCTTCGAAATATTGCTCGTATATCATGGGACCATCGAGTAAGTAACGCAGTTGTTAGGAAACGGGTACTAGGTAAGGATGGCAAATCAATTGATGAAGTAGTGAAACTTGATCAGTTGAGATGGCTGGGACACGTGTTACGTATGCCCAACGACCGACTGCCTCGACGTGCGATGTTCAGTGGTATAGGAGTAGGTTGGAAGAAAGCTAGGGGCTAGATAAAGAGATATTTCAAGGTATTGAATAAAATGAAGATATTTTAGCGACGGAAATTTCCTTTTCTTTACTATGTCACTTACTAGAACTGTACAATTGTTTCTTTTGCAGATACAGATATACAGTTCTAGTAAATAACACCTTCATGAAGAAAGTTCCCCATCAATGAAATATCTTCATTTTGTTTAATGACTCAATGGGTTTCTTTCGTTGTTTTTCAAATTGGCAAGGATTTTGTGACCACTAAATAAACTCATTGGGTTTCTGTGTTACACTGTCAAGATTCCAATAGTTAGTGGACAAATTTACATAATATTTTCTGTACATTTTGTCCATTTTAGTTAAATGTAGGCTCTTTTGATAAAAAAAACAGGTCGTTGACAAATCAATTGCACTTGCTGGTCCTTCATGATCCCTCCCTGGTTAGGGTCAGTTTTTCATCCATTTACTCTGAAGAAATGATGTACATTAAGTTCTGAAACGTCAGAACTTTCAATTTTTACTCATTGGGATATCACAAATTTATCACTGTTTTATTATAAATTACACCGAAGTTATTTTTAATATAATGACATTATAATGTTTATATGGTAGTTGGATACTAACCTCATGACTATACAAACAATTGGCACAGAACATGTACTTTAAATATTTAAATTTTTTTGTTTATTTTTGAAAAAAAGAATGTTTTTAAATGACGAATTAATTTTGTCAAGAGATAGCGAGTAACTAACCATGTGTAACACATCTCAACTATTTCATGAGACATTTACACTCTAATAAGTGCGTTAACCACTTTTCTTTAGTTCTCTACACCTAATATCAGCATTATTCACTTGATGATTCTTCTATGTGTACATTAGTAAGGCCTTGAAGAGATATCTATAATCCAGTACTTATGAATTATACATTATATTCTTAGAGTGCTTCACTGAACGAGGTGCCACACAGTATACTCGTCATTTGATAGACGGATAGATCATTCACCTGCTCCACAGGTGGTGTAACTTGGTAAACGTTCATTAATCTTTTGGTATCTATACTGAAATTTTGTGAACTGCCCAAGCTCGGTAAAACTGATGATACTCCGTTCATTAGTCAAATGATCGATTCGTTCAGATACTCCCATCCCTATTTTCATATTCTGATACTGTTAGCAATAGAGTATCCAGTGATCCGGTTGTTTGTATATATTAACGCAATTGTGACAGCATCATTCTCAGTAGCAGTCTCTTAACCATATTTTAAAGCTCCATAACCAACACATCAAGGAAACAGGTCGATATAAAAAGGGTTTAACAAGCTCCAGTAATTCAGAATATTGACTAGTGTTAGAAATATGCTTTTTCCATGAAATATCTTTGATCATAGTTCTCATGTTTATAAAAGTAGGGACTAATCTAGCATAGTCTCGGCGAGGCCTCTTCCTGTGGACACTTTACTCCCAAATGCCCTGGTGGGGACGAGTGTGAGGAGAGTCCGCTTTCCCTTCCGAAAAGCTCTCACATGGCCACGCGTATACGGCCACTCCAAGGGAAGTCCTACTCACTGTTTTCTCTCAAGAGGGCGTTGTTTACGAAATTGAGAGGACAAAAATTCAATGTCCGATGGCGGCTTAAACCGGATCAATGGGTACGGAGCATCCACTAAGTTGAGCTGGAAAACCCTGACTCAAGATCAATGGTACACATGGGCTCCATGACCCTGAGGCAATAAATCAGGTATGAACCTATTGCCGGTCACCGATTAGAGCGTATGTATTTGGTGCCTCCTTGTATCAGTGTGTTTAAATAAATAAATAAAATGTCATGACTGTCAACTATGAGAAGATATAAACCTTTGCGAATAATAGAGAATATCATACTCGAACAAATTGTGTAGATGTTATGACCCATAACTCAGTAGTCTAGTGGATAATGTGCTTGGTTTTTAGCCTTAGTGATGAACATCAGACCCGGGATAATAATAATGATAATTATGATCGCTTCATTCACTTCCATATGTTTGATTACAGTAAACATTTTTCAGCACATGTCATGAGCTTTAACAAAAATTTACTTGTGAATATTAAAGGAAAATATGTGTAGAAATTGATTAAACGTTGATTAGTTACTATTCATACTCATCCGTATTTGTTTCCGATCATTAGTTTTTCCCGATGTGACACCCCTTTCTTTTTCTATCTCTGAAGTTGTTCGATGCATGTCATTGGTTTTTGTTTTCGTAAACGATAGATGAAAATGAGAATATACGAACCATGATGGTGGTAACTCTTGAGTTTATCAGTAATTAAACTCATCAAAAGCTGTTAGAATGCTATGAAATGGTTTAATTAAATTCAGTACCTAAGCGTAACAGAAGGGGTTTTGTGGAGATTGTAGTAATTTCAGTGGTTGAGATCATGAGTCAATTGAAGCTAGACCACCATGAAAAATTTGGAAACACTGGACGGCCGTTTCGTCCCAGTATGGGACTCCTCAGTAGTGCGCATCCACGACCTCACCTCACGAGATTTGTTAATTAAAATAAGTTGATAACATGAGAATTCACAATAATAAATGTTTGTTTGAAAAAAAATAATAGTAACCTAGAAGTTTGAGAACAGTTCACTGTATGATTCAGGTTAACTTGAGCTCAAAATCAAACTCAGTACTCCCATTCTATCGATTTCAATAGCATAAACATTATCATATCTCAATAATTTCATAACCAAATTATTGATTAGTCCGATTGAACAACTATCAATGGCTAAATAATGAACAAACTTCTTAATATAATCGTGATTATTTTTGTCCTTTAAATTTTGCATATATATATACATTTACTATTGTGATTGGTTGTATATCCAGGTATCAGGTTAATCATATCTGTCCATTTGAAGTAGGAAATCAATGGATATGTATGTAAGTAAGTAGGTAAGGAGTAGGTAGATAATACATTGTATTGTCTCTCTCTCATATTTGATTTTCTATTTCACTCTAGACATACAATATGTGATTGATTAATATTTTTTCGATATAAATAGACAAAAGTTAGTAGTATACTTCAATTTTTAAACAAAAAATGACTCATCATCCTTTTATATAGTACTTATAATAATGCTGTATCCATATCCGTATCCATACCCTTGATAATAAGAATGATAAAGATTAAAGATATACGATCATTACAAACTAACTATCTTTGTTCTTTATAAATTATTTTACATACTCACGAAGTAGGATAAATGTTTGTGAATTTTTATTTGAGTTATTTATTCGGACACATAGATATTGGTACAAGGAGGCACCAAATACATATGCGCCACACAGATCTCATTCGATATGTGTGGGGGCTGTGATACTGCCTGGGTGCCCAAACTGAGGCAGGCGGCTTTCTTAGGCGGCCACATCCAGAGCCTTCGACCTGAAGGTCTAATCCACAAGGCAGTGGAACATCGTAAGGAGATGCAGTCCTATGGAAGCCAGTGACCAACAATTGGTTCATACACCATTTGTTCCTTCAAGATACTGGAGCCCATGTGCACCATTTGAAATGAGGGTTTTCCAACTCCCCTAGGTGGACACTCCATGTTCACCGACCCGGTTAAAGCGCCGGACATTCACTTTTTGTCCTCTCATTTTCGTAAACAACACCCGTGGTGCGAGAAGGCATTGAGTAGGACTTCCCTGGTAGAGGCTATATACACTTGGCTACGTGAGAGCATTTCGAGAGGGAGAGTGGACTCTCCCAGTTTCGACTGTACCAGGGGATTCGGGGGCGTTTGTCAATTTGTTGTGTATCCGCTTTTTAGTGTTCAATATATGTATATGCGGTACCAAGTATTTCCGGGTAGTTTTTTTCGTCCTTTTTTCTTGATGAATACTTCATGTAAGAACATTTTTACTGAGGATTTAATTTCATTTTCATTTTTTTTCCATGCGATACGTTAGTATGCGCTATATCGGCTTATTCATAGAAAACCTATATAGATGGCTTAGATGACTGAAATAAAAACCATAATGATAACAGTGCTCTTATCCTCTAAGTGGATGATCAAATGCTAGATATTTTACGTTTACTGAAAATTGAAAAAAAAACGATGGTTAACCCTACACATGTTTACTCCTTGAAATATGTTATGGACTAGGATAATTTTGTGAATTTTTACGATATGAGACAGAAATACTATGCAGTAACAGTTTCCTGAAACAGAATTATTATTGTAAGTCTTCACCTTCCACAAAATGAACGGGTATCAAGTGACAGAAACAGGTATATAATAATCATATTGAATAACTAAGTACTTTGGATGATATATGGCTCAAAATGAGTGGTTATAGCTTAGATGCAATTAATTCTTTGTAGAACCCTTAGATCCTGGACTTTTAAAGTTATTTCATACTTTTTATTCAATAAATTCATTTTTTTCCACTCGAACCATATTCGCTGTTTCAACTTTCTTCTGATATTATCACTGAGTCTCCTACTACAACACACGCTTCTACTTTGGCATTCATCTTGTTAATTTAGTCTCATTGGACTGATGTTATACGGCAATTGAAAATGATGCACATATATTCCATGTTGAACGTTCCTTGAGATTGACTGATTGATAATGATTAACCAGAAAAAAAAAGAATTTAGTTAAAGGGCTTTCGTGTAGATTGTTTCAATTTTTAGGTCGTATTCGTCTCTGATATCATTGAAAATCAAGGAGCACTGAACGGATATCTCTTCCTGATATGGGACTCCTCAGCCATATGCACATACGACCACATCGATGGTCGAACTCAAAACCAAGATTAAGCGTTTATAGTAAGACTTGAAGGTTCTAAATTCCATTCCCGGCCGAGTCATGAATTTGTATCGCTTTGAAGTCCCATACCAGGACGAAACAGCTATTCGATAATTCCTGGTTTCCAATGGTACACCAACTGATATCATTGTGTAATGAATACAACCTATAAGAAATTATTTTTCCTTCTTGTAAAATAGTATGATTATTTACAAAATAGTAAAAACAAACCTGTCATTCATTCGGCATGTTATGGACTGTAAGATGCATGCTTTTTTCAGTCACTACTACTCATTAATCAAAACCTAACTACATTAATCTTCATGGTTGCCCACCAAAATAAAATTTTCTAAGACGATATTATACTAAAAGGATAAAGTACTTGTATTGCTCTTTATAATTATTGATTTCAATGCTAACTTCTCTGTTCGCTTATTGATTTTATTTTCTTTATTCTGGGTCAAATTTGTCCATAACTGTCTACACTACAAGAGAATTCCGCCTTTATTTACAAGTTCAGTCATTTTACTCATCCACAAATGAATAATGTAATTATGTTTGTTGTCTTTACAACATCATACTAGCTGTAAAACGTCGGCTGTACATCGAATCATTACGAATAAATTTGTTTCATGCTAATGAAATATGAACTCTATAGATTGAGTATATCTATCAATTCTCTGTATTTGATCATCGTTCTATCCAAAGAATTATACTTACATTCGCCAATAATATTGTTTCAGTTATTGTGAGGTTCCCATATACGTGTATGCAGGTTAATATATAGTGTTAGAGATGATGATTTATGTATTTCGATGACTTAGTTCATGCTTCATACATGGATATCCTAGTGATTTCCATTGTATACATTATATAGAAACTCTGGGACTGAATATAGTTTGGCATTATGAAACGAAAGATAGGCATGCTGGATTAACATTCTATGACAGATCATCACGTCTCAGATTTGATCTTAAAAGATGTATAACTTATTAACTTGAATCATTAAAAGACACGCCTAACAATAGGATCCAATGACGATGATATTGTACTTTTCTCTAGTACTCAATAAATAGTAAAATGCAACTTTTAAATAAATATAAGCTTTCTTGATACTGCTTTTTTATTATTCCAAAATGGTATTGCTTAACGTTCACCTATTTTCTGTTCTTTGTAAATCATTTATTCATAGTTTCATATTATGACATCGACAGGTGATGTTCACTTTTATATGAGTGATTTGATAGAATACTAGGGGCATTCAAACAAAGACAGAATCAATATGTGAAGTTATTGACTATTAGATTGAGTCATGTAAGTAGATACAGACTACTTGAATGAAGTTCACTCGATAACTGCGATCAGTAGTGGCCTAAGATTTTGGATGTTATAGAACAGAATCAGTTGTACTGGGATAGATACATTCACTTCTTGCTTTCCTGCTAGATCTTGAATTATATTATTCCTTCACTTATACCTTTTCTACGTCACGATTGACTGACTAACTGATTTAGTCCTTACTTTTATTTCTACTATATTATTTCTATTCCTCTACTGTTCATCTTGTTGTTTTCATCTCTTTATAGTAATTTAGTATTGGAATTTGAGCTGATATATATTTATGCTCAGGCTCTACATGTTGATGACCAATTGACTTATTGTAAGAGTACATCCTGTGATATCCAGGATCAAAACACTCCATATATGTAACTTCCGAATATAAATCACATAAATTGTTATTTAATTCACGTGAATTTGACACAAAAAACGAGTGCATTTCAAAGTGTTACATCCTTGATTTATCTACCCAATGATATACAGAAGAGAACATATCCAGATTAAGACCTTGACGTGATCGGTTGACTGACTAACCTTGAGGCTAAAAACGCGTAAGTTGGAAAGAAATTAACTTCCTTCAGTAAAGAGATAAAAACTATTTTATCACCTGATTGGTTGACAAGTACGCGATTGAAAGAGAAGACGAGTCAATTGAAACATTACTCGGTTTATTCTCAATCCTGGTTCACACTCCATTTTGGTTCCGATTCAGTTTAGTACGAAAAGATACATGAATAATGTTGATGACAAACATGATCACAACACACAAAGAATTAAGAAAATACAATTATGTCAAAAACTGGGGATTAGGTTAGGAAAATAAAGTAACAAAGGCTACGTTTAAATTACAATAGATTTGGAACGGAAAAGGGTATGACAGTGAATCATATATCAAATGAAAGCTTATGGATTTTAAAATAAACTAGGGACAAAAATAAATGTTAGTGTTTTGAATTAAGTGAAATAACGTTTACAAAAATAGCTTCTATTGTGTTTGTCATAACTTCTTTATTTCTCTGTTCATATCACAAAGATTACAAAAGACTTGATGGTAAGACTGTAATTTATGGACGACCTTTCAGCGATGCTAAACTGATCTTGAGAGTACCCACCTAATAACTAGGACCAAACCTATGTTAGGAATTACGATTCTCATTTACAGTTGATGGTTAAGGTTAGGTTTTCATCACGAACTGACATTAGCTATAATATCAAAACTCTATTTAGCCAATTGGATGAATTAATTTCGCGCCAAAATCCGAGACCTGTTATCTTATACCTGATTGATTCGTTCATAAATTATAGTCTCGTGGACTTGACATTTTTATCAATTAACGTAATATTCGAACAGTAATCAATCATGACATCTCTTCATCGTTTTAGGAAATTTACCAAAAACAAAAGGAATTCAGCATAATACGGAAAATTGGCTGATGTAAACGAGGTTAATTATGAAATGATATTACACAAAAGCGATAAAACGAGTGTGTAGAAAGATGCTTTTGCTGTTACAAATTACAAAATATCCTAGTGATCATGATTAAAATTTCATGCAACCTTTTTTAGGCCATTTGTACGATAGGAGGTTTTGCGGAGATTGTTGATTTGCATTGTTTATGATAAGTCTTGCTAATCGAACGCTACACTCGGTTCCTAAACTATTCTCGTAATCCCCAAGCTAGAAATATACAGCGACCTGGACACGAGAGAAGAGGCGCAAGATATGCCAGAAGCACTTTACTCCAAAGGTTCGTTTCAGTACAGAAAATATAGGGTTTTTATAGTATTTTAGATGTCCTTGGGTTTCTCGAAAATTCTAGAATGCTACTAAACATAGCAGCGGTATAGTAATCAGCCTAGCAGAAACTCTACATGTGACTTCTCACTTTCTTGATGTTTCTAGCTAAACTTCAAGTGACCGGTGGTTGGATAGAATGCTTCTTAGTATTTCCTTAGCCTTTCTTGTCTTTTACGAGAAATTTTCTGGATCATCCCAACAGTTTACATAACTTAATGATGTCTGGTATAAGGCAGTTATCGATTAATAGCAATATTGTGAATTGATTGAAATTAGAAATTTAAACCAATAGATGTCATCTTAATGGTATGAAGATTAATGTCACGCATCGAAATCTGAATGTTATGCTTTCGGTTTCTCGGTGTAGTCACGGATGTGCACTCCTAAAGAGTTCCATACTAGAATGGAATAGCTATTAAGTGCTTCCTTGTTTTTGAATAATTGTTTAACTAATACTAATCCATGATACAAATTATTTGTCGAGGGTAAAAACATTATCATCATAAGACAAGTTATCAAAACCCCATAAGAATAAACATGAAGCCTAGACTTGTTTCACTTTTTTTTATTTAAGTTAGACGAATGAGGAAGCAGTGCACTGAAATAGAAAATGGGATTGACAAAAGAGTACAGTATTCACACGCTGAAATTATGCAAATTTAATCGTAAATGAATAAGGACCATTCAACAATAAGCATGTATGGTTCATACTGTCAAGATTAGATTAAAGCATGTTCTACACAGAATTACGTTGGGGAACGCTGATTCGCCCATTTTTGGCCAATTAGCACCAGCTGTTTAATGTAACAGGGTCTTTAATCTACCTATGTAAAAGTTGTAGATACACTAACATTTTTTTACTGTAACGGCAATGTAACTAACATAGTATTTTTTTTCTTAGAATAGAATTACTTTTCTTTTTAAGCTGTGCTTTGATTTGATGACCAGTCGAGAGAAGTAAATTGTCCGACGAATATTGAGTAAGAGAAGGTACTGCGTCGAATAAACAGGATCTCAATAGTCCAGTTAGAATCTAACCGTTTAGTACTCCACTATTAATTGCTACATAACACTGCTAGGCATTATCAAAATTATGAATTTCCTCTCTGTCTTTCCTTTCACTCAATTGCTTATTTCATCGTTTTTATCTTATTTATGTTACACTTTTCACAGTTGATATCTGACGAAATCATGGATTGGTTTAAGAAAGTCTGATTAGTGATTGTCAAATCAGGCTATCTGTTGTGATTTTCGAGTTGCCTATTCCCCAAATAAAGGGCTTTTGTATACTGCGTAACAGTCCACTCTGTATTACTTAGTGTCTGTGAAAACTAGTCTTTTAAAGCAGAAGACATAAGTAGGCTACAGATTTCTAGTCATAGATTTTTTTTGAAGCCTTTCCTGTGTTTCGTGGAACTACTGAGTTTGCAGTGTTCACATTAGATCTATAGTACTGACCAATGGTGGCAAATTGATTGGTGAGGTTGTGAGTCGCCATTGACTGCATTGATTAGGACATGTAACATCTATGTTCAATTGCCACTTACCTTTATTTGCAATGTTGGATTGTGTAGAAGTAGGTTGAAAGAAATTTAGAGACTGCCAAATCGAGACAGCGCATCAATCTATGAATTCATTGACTGTAAGTATGAGCCATGCAGGTAGGTGCAGACTACTTGGTTGTGGTCCATAAGCTAACGGTGATCAGTGGTTAGAGACGTTGGAAATAATTGAACTAACACATATATATTAGTTATTTTGCGTGAGGTTATCGATGAAATTTAACATGAGTACAGTGGTTCATCTTTTCTATTTCAAATCGTGGCTTCAATAGCTCTCATCTGCATCTGATGTTTAGTATTTCTTCAAATTTGTATGGAGTGGATGAAGTGTGAATAGTATTTGGATCCAGGATGCACGTTTTGCTTCATTTAGGACTCATCAGTTGGATATAACTGCAACAATGAGAGGATTCGAACAATTCCAAATTGAATTGAATCTAATACCCGTTGCTCAAATAGGTGTGAACATAAACTCTAAGATGTAGGTGAACCCAACTGATGAGTCCCAAGTTGTTCAAAATATACATACTGGATTCCATTACTTTATACAGTTCATCTATTTTATGTGAACTTGTCATTACTTACGCCTGTTCCTCCCAATGGAGCATAGGCCGCCGACCAGCATTCTCCAACCCACTCTGTCCTGAGCCTCCTTTTCTAATTTATCCAATTCTTGTTCATCTTTTTCATGTCTATTTCCATTTCTCGGCGTAATGCGTTCTTTGGTCTTCCTCCCCTCCTTTGGCCTTGAGGATTCCATGTGAGGGCTTGTCTTGTGACGCAGTTGGGTGCTTTCCTCAATGTGTGACTTATCCACTTCTAGTGCTTCTTCCTGATTTCTTCCTCCGCTGGGATCTGGTTTGTTCTCTCCCACAATACGTTGTTACTAATAGTGTCTGGCCAACGGATCTGAAGTATTTTGCGTAGACAACTGTTAATAAACTTGTCATACTGACTATATATTGAGGCAATCTGCACTAAATGCACATATACCAACTAAGTCTAATCATCTTTTAGTTGACGATATCAACAACGCGAAAATCATTTGGATTTTGTTTTATTTTTTTAAATCAACTTCACAGTATTTTTATCCACTTTTAAACAAAACTACTTTCATTATTGGTGTAATACAGTGGAAGGGAATTTATGATGTTCAAAATTACTTTTCCTCTTAAAATTAAGATTAGGACTCATAAAACACTTAAATGTAATGGAGATTAACATTGAACTTATCATTCCAACTATGCTTTGTAGACATTGGAGTTGATCAAGCCTTTTTTTCCGGGTTATTCGAATATTTTGTAGCATCGGTTTGACTCTTTGAATAGATTATCCAAATTAGTTGATTGAATAGTCAAAACTTCTTTTCAAGGTTATAGAATAGATGAAATATGGATAGCAGTATAATCCAGAATGGGGGCTTAGTTTTATTTGGGACTCGTTTTTAACTGGGTGTACTTACATCCCAGATTAATGTCCATTCACGGAGTCCGAAATAGGGAGAAATACGCGTTGTGGATTCTACTGCTGGACACATTTCATCTATTTTATGTAAACTTATGTCATATTAATCATATATCAAGGCAATCTGTACATGATACCCATATGCAAAACAAAACCGATCACATTTCAGTTAAAAGTATCAACAACTCGAGAGTCTAAACCATTAAAAATGAAATTAAAAATATAGAGATTGTTTGAATCAATCGTTTCGTTTAAAGTTGAAGAGTCGTTTTTTTAATTATTTGGATATAATCAGAGAAGGGTTTTTTGGATATTATAATAATTTAATGGTTGAATTCATGAGTCGTTAGGAGCTAGACCACTATGAAAAACATGGAAGCATTGGACGGCCGTTTTATTCGACTATGGGACTCCTCAGTAGTGCACATTCACGATCTCGTTTCGCGAGATATGAACCCAGAATCTGTCAGTCCCGCGCGCGAGCGCTTAACCATTAGACCACTAACTGCTGAAGCCTAGGGTAAATACCACTAAATTAGGGTACATGTAGTCCAGCAAGAAGCCAGGTGCATGCTTCATTATATATTTTGGGGTCCTGATAATGATCCTTCCTCAGGTTCACCTACGAAGACGTTGTTACGACTTTTACTTCGTCTAAATAGTCAAATTAGGTCATCTTCTCAACATTAGTCGAGCGACAAAGCCACTACAACGACTTCACTAAACCATTCAATCAGTAGTACCGACGGACGGTGTGTACAAAGGGTCGTCCAATGCTTCTAAGTTTTCCATGGTGCTTTAGCCTAAATTGACTCATGATTTCAATTATTTGGATATGAATATATGGATATCCGAAAACAAAATGCATTTGACCTTTTCAACATTAAATCACAATTACGTATAAATTAAATTAACTACATTTATTCACACTCATGCAAATGCACATAAATCTGTTTTAAATTTAATTATATTTAACCTTAATGAAATGATTAGAATTGTTTGTATTGTATAAAATATTTGATCTGATTTATTCTACTCTGTTAATCATATTGATTGCTGGAACTATTCACCATTGTCTGTTATAGATATGTCCAGTATGATGCCGCTTAGTATATCTTATGAAAGATACAAACATGTCAACATTTGATCATTTTATAAAGATTCATACACATATACATGGTCTACGTCCCTGTACGATCTGTAACAATGAAATTAATGCGAACTTATTGTTCAGACGTGTGTATTCGTAGTTTATATTAGTGATTGAGTTTAACTCGACAACTATTAAATACTACGAAGCAATGAACAGTTGTTTCGTTCACGTATGTGCTTTCTCGATAGTGAACATGCGTGACTTCACCAGAGATCAGTATTAAAACCTTCATGTCTTATAGAGAGAACGTTACTAATACATGGCATCATTCCATAAAATTCTTGACTTTAACTGAACTGTATCCGTAGGTTCATATTGCCTGGTTGGTGTTTGCGCGATGACCATGATCATTAGTTGAAAACGGGTGACATGAATCAGTACTTTTTTCGAAACTTATCTCTTCTTTTCTAAATGATTTCTCTCATGTTTAATTTTTCTGTTTATCATTGGCACTACTATTGCTTTGACTCTTGGTGTTCTTCTGTTTACTTGTTTCGTTTTGATAACTTTGGAACTTCGCCTAATATACATTTTTCTTAGGTTTCATGTTCATTGTGATTGACCGATTGATTGATGAGTAGGTTATGAGCTCGAACCCCTTTTTACGTACTTTGATTCGGATTACTGACTAGTATTATTGCAGTGAAGAGCATAGGTGAGGACAACCAGTCATATTCAGCAAAAAATTAGTTACTTGGTAAAATAGAGAAACCATAATCTAATACTTAATTTGCAAAATGTTCATTGATTGTCTCAGACTTCACTGTTCCTGCATTTCCATACCAATTGCTTTTTGTTTCCGATCTTCCTTTCTTGATCTTCTTAATCTTCTACTGCCAGACATTATATTCCTGACTCGCGTTATATACTACTTATGTCGATATAAGTAGCACATACCACAGCATAACTAGCCCTTATATTTGAAATTAGTAAATATGAGCTGTTGGGTTACAATCGACCGTTCAATAGCATTTTGTTACTTACAAAACTTGAGGGTCCTGACTGAAAACTCATATTTGGTCGTACATATATTCTGTTGAGAAATAACAAATAAGAAATAAAACACAGTTATTTAATAATTCTTTGTTCTCATTTGTTTTCCAATCGATGTCAGTCACATACGTCATAATAAAGTTTATGTTCTCGTTATATGAAATTTCAATAAAATCTCTGAAATGGTGAATAATCGGTCTTGTTCCTATCATGCATTTCTCACAATCATATATTCAGTAAACATTAGAATTTGTAGTTTACAATACGAACCGATTTCACTTAGACTACCATTGAACCTCAGGAAGCGTTGTACAGCTATTTCTTTTTTATATAAAGATCTTTAGATGTGCATATCTATGACCCTAATAAGTATTGAACCCAGGACCTTTGGGCCTTACGATGAATTCAGGGACTCTTAAAACGATCTGGATTAAATGATAAATATTTCTACCGATACACTTAAACTGTCTTCCTAGCCGACTTATATAACCCCAACTACTTCTATATATCAGCTGGAACACTAGAGAGAAGACCCGAATTGCAAGTAAAAGCTTTACTCTGAGTTTAGTTCGTGTACAGAAAAATGAGGATATTTATGGCGTTACACACAATCTCGAGTTTCTGAAAATTTCTGGCACCTTGCTAAATATTCGTATCAGTATGAGTAGATATCTAGTCAAAACCGTAGCACGTGATCCTACATTTTCTAGACGTCTCTTCGAAACTTCTATTCAACAGTGATTGTATTAAACGTTTCCTGGAGTTTTTAGGCTTCTATAAACTTTGACGAGAGATATTTTAAGACTTTGCCAACATTAATTTAAAACCGATTTTTAATGAATTATCATTCAAATAGCATTAATGAATAATTTATGATGTAAAAACTTGAAATGATTAGAGATAAATCGTAGAAGTAATTGTTAGACACAGAATAGATGACATATGGATAAATATTTACGCTGTTAGTTATTTGATTTTAAATCTGAAAAAAACCCCATTTAAGTTACTCTTAAAAATTCATGAATTACAGCATGCACTGCTTAATCTTCCCATGCTTATCACTTTTGATTATCCTAGTAACTAAATATTGGTACGTTTTGCTTAGATTTTAATACAAAATACAAACTACTTTTCACAGCCTTTAAATGTCCTGTTACGGTCGAGAGTGGGGAGAGTCCATTCTCCCTCTCCAAATGCTTTCACATTACCACTCGTATACAGCCACTGTCACGGATGTACTACTCACTGCCTTCCTGTGGCCAGACACTTGTTTACAAAATTGAAAGAATAAAAAACTCAATGTCCGGTGGAAGCTTAAACTGAGTTAGGGTAGGGAACATCTACTAAGGGATGTGGGAAAACCCTCATTTCAAACCAATGGTGCACATGGACTCCATTGTCCTAAGGAAACAAACAACATATGAACGTATTGTTGGTCACCGACTACCATGAGACTGCATCTCCTAAAGTTGCTCTACCGCCTTATACATTCGAGCCCCCAAATGCCTTGGTACGGCCGAGAGTGGGGAGAGTCCGCTCTCCCTCTCGAAATGCTCTCACATGGCCACGCGTATATAGCCTCTGCTAGGGAAGTCCTACTCACTGCCTTCTCGTGGCGGGGGTGTTGTTTACGAAAATGAGAGGACGAAAAGCGAATGTCCGGCGCTTTAACCGGATTTCAAACCAATGGTGCACATGGGCTCCAGTATCCTGCGGGAACAAATGGCGTATGAACCAATTGTTGGTCACCGGCTTCCATGGGACGGCATCTCCTTACGTTGCTCCACTGCCTTGTGGATCAGACCGTCAGGTCGAAGGCTCGGGGTGTGGCCCCCTAAGATAACCACCTGCTTCGGTTTGGGCACCCGGACAGTATCACAGCCCTCACACATATCAAATGAGATTTGTATGGCGCATATGTATTTGGTGCCTCTTTGTACCAATATCTATGTGTTGAAATAAATAAATAAATTATACATTCGACCTCTGAGTCAAAGGCTAGAGGAGTGGCCCTCTAAGAAAACCATCTACTTCGGTTTGGGCATTCAGGAAGTATTTCATCCGTCACACACCAGATGATGAAGTGTGAGCATATATATTTTGTGTTTCCTTATACTAATGTTTATGTGTTTAAATAATAGTAATAATAATAATTATCATAAAATTTCAAATCTTAAACCTGATTGAAGCGTTAGTCAAATATACCTTTATCCTATTTAGTGTTTTTGTTAGACAGTTTTCGCTGTCTTCTTAAGCGATGTCATAATACGTAATATTCTCTGCATTTATGTCTTAAATAGTCTCTTAAAATATCACCTCACTTAATAAAGTAAAAATTATCTTCGAACAGTATTATCTGTACCAAGAGTACATAGGAATTTGTAGGGTCTAGCTGGTAGCACACAAATAATGACACTTTGGGTGAAGATCAGACTAGTATGTGTTGACTGGATTGATAAATGGACGTGAAATTGGTTTCCGAATGGATTATCTGAGAGCAACTTAATCTCCTTGAGAACTTTACACCCTGGGTAATGGACCGATTCAATATTTTATGTGTTTCAATGGTTTCCTCTTAACATATATCCGTTTATAATGAAGACAATCCGCTTCACATAAATGCGTTTTACTTAGCTTATTTTCGCAATTCAATCTCAATTCTTATGAGATATATAATACTATACTTTATTTATTCATTTCGTTTCAGTAAATCAATCATCGTTGTGTCCTCAATACATTTCACAGATCAATAATTATACATATGGAGCCTCCACTTCATATCATCAACATATCTATTCAAAGCCACCGCACTCATCATCATCACCATTACTCAGGAATAAACGTTTAAGTGATTCACATTCACCACCCCATATAATTCCAGATTTACCAAGTTTATTAAGATTTTTTGATCGTACTGGTCTACAAGTACTTTGTCGTGCTGCTGGTAATCCTACTCCACAAATTCGTTGGTTCTCTTTACCAACTAATGGTCGACCGACAACAGCTAGTGTAGATCGTCTATTCACTAATGGTGGGAGTAGTAGTAGTAGTTCAGGAATTATCGGTTCAACTGTTAGTCCTTCTGCATCATCATCGTCTGGTTATGCTGTTAATTATCAAACTATCGAATTTCAAAATGATGAAAATTATATTAGTGAACTTGGATATAGCAGTCGTGTCAGGTAGATTTCACTTTGGGTTTATGTTTAATTGAAATGTTTTTTCACACCTTTCCAATATGATCAGAGAAAGAGAGGAGAATAAGAGTGATACCATTTCATGTATATTTGCCTTAGAGTCAAACTTTTTGTGTGCATATGTAATTAGGGGATATTGACACTACTTAGCCGCTCAGACCGAAGTAGATAGGGGTTTAAGATAGAACCTGTTGACAACTGATTTATTGTTGATCTGTCACTTAAAAAGATATTTAGACATCGGTCATTAGGTCACTGGTTCAGATCTCCTCCCTTTTACTTCTGTTTCGTTTGATAGTGAATAATGGTATCATTGGTTACTAAATCTTTACTCGACTTAGTTACTTATATTGTTTAGTATTCCTTGGACAATTCACTCCACTCAACTGGTCCCGGCTTGAACTAGAACAATTGTATTCCAAAACAAAACCGCAAGTTAACTAAATTGATGCTACAGTAAGAAAAATATTAGTATATTTATAATGTTTACACAAAAAGATTCTAGAGTCTTCTCTTTTTATATGTTATCGCTGATTGCCTAAAAATGGTCGAATCAGTGTGCAACAACCTAATTCTGTATGAAACATTTTTTAATTTAATGTGTATCCTGCTAACACTAGTCCTCTCTTAACTTTCATACACAGGAAGCGTTGCTCGAAGCCAAGTACTATGTTGCATTATTTTAATCATTACTTATTATCACACTTGTTTGTGGGTGTTGGTGCGCTACTGGGCCGTCTAAATTGGATCAAATGACTCTCTTAGGAGAGCACCTCATGGGATATTGATGTGAAGTTCTAATCCACAAGGAAGAAACGTCAAGCGATTTTATTTCCGTGGTAAATGGTGATCAAAATAATGTCGTACTTTTTTATCTTGTCAGAATCCTGAACTCTATGTATATGTATCATTGGTTAGGAATCAAACTTTTCCAACTATCTTTGGTGGACCTTACGTACCCATCAACCTAGGTTTAGCTCCAAATTTTCAGTTTCCATCCTTACTTTCACAAAGATACTCGTTCACACGAAATTAATAAATAGAACTTCTCTAACAGAGGTTATAAACTCGTGACTGTATGTGAGGATTCCGAGAGGATTGGTAATGTCCTCGTCCATCAAGAACTCCTTGCAAAAAGATAGTGTGTGGCTGTCCTCAAGCAGTTATCCTTTGAGTTCTGGAGTCACGCTCCTAAATTGGCGAGATCACACCCTGACTGAATACCGTTTTCAAGTTCCTCAAGAAGAGGTATCCTTCCATGTGGGTAACCAGTAAGTTGCAATCGCCTTAATACCTATAGCACCACCCAAATTCACCTTGTTCACGGTTCGACCCCTTCGTAGATTAGCTTCAAGTTGGCAAACACTTCTCAAAGTCATTTGAACAGTCGCTCAAGTTTACTCCCCTGAACTGTATCTTCGTCTTATACTGTGTTTGTTTGTTCTTTATGTTTTGTTTAGAGAAACACCTCAAGCAGATCATCATCAGGAATTCTCATCCGCATCCACGGAAAATCTCTTACCATCGTCATCGTCACCTAGTCAACAACAACTCAATACAAATACTGTCACAAGTAACAGTGGTGGTAACAGTGCTACTGGTACTATCACCAGTTCAAATAATGTCATGAACGATATAAAACCAAATTCTAATAATCAAATACTTGTTGGTAATGGTTGGCTGAATTTCACTGCAACACGTTCATCAACAATGAGAATGGTATTTTTTTGTCAAGCTGAAAATTATCTTGGCCAGGCTAGATCACGCAAAATGGTGATTCATCAAGGTAATATTTATTGATTTCATAAATTCTTTTCATCTTTTACTGATGTTTGCAGTTTTCTTTTTAAAAAGCGCATTTCTTAATTTTGATTACATAAGTTTTAGAGATTTTGAAGTTTGTATCGTGGACTGACGTCTTCTAACTGGTGGGGATGCTATTGAAAACCACAAAGCGTTGGATATCATTATTATCAATGATGACTGTCTGACTTCTTTCAAGACTGAACTATATTGATTGCAACTTTCACTATATTCTTGAGTGCATGCACATCGTTCTTGTTGTCTGCTGGATGCTTGACAATCGTAGTTTTAAAGATTTAATAATCAGTAGAACGTTTTAAGTAGAATGCTACAAAGTTTACTGGTATATCTGAATGCAGTTGGAGTTATGACATCGTCATCGGATATTAAATCTTTGGTTATTATTCTCAATTTATTTAATAAAAATGTATTTCAGTTCGGTGTTGCTCGATTGAGTCATCATAAGGAGCAACCCTAACTACCACTTTAGGTTATCAGACAGTAGTAGTAACCGATTTCTTCAGTACTGATTCGATCCCACCGATCTAATCAACATAGTATCCACTGTGCTGCGCTGTTAAGTGGTTGGAAGTAGTCAGCAACTAACCCTGGATCCCGATTTCATGCTACTTGGCACTCCGTCGCCAATGCTTACGTGCAAACTTAAGAGAAGTGATAATCCATTCAGGATTCTAAGCTGCATCACTCACTTTCATAGTCTGAGGTGTTATCAGTTATCTATTCGGGCTGCCATATGCCTTTACTAGACCTATTTTAGAAATGAGATATTTACATTTAATAATTCTATGAGCCGATTTGCAATATAATCACTAGTCTAAATAACCCTACGTTGCGTAGACTCTCTTTTGGATTTAAATTGGTTGAAGGCAGTTGAGAGGAAACCATGCATGTTATAAGTTCCATGGTATTTTTCAGTATTTTTCTGATGGTTTCTTCTCAATCACCCACTGACGGTCAACATATATCTCAGAACAAATATCCATTAGTCGTTATCGCCATACAAGAGTTGAAGGACGAAACAAGAAATCAACAAGATAAATGCCTAATGAATCGAAGTAATTTTAGTATCCAATCATAATGAGAAAGACTAGATATTGAAAATATGTTTCGAGAAGACAGAATAAAAAAGTATAACTGAACTCAACATCTTAAGAAATTTAAAGCCGTGAGTTCCCCCGCATCACTGTTGCCAATTCTGAGCTATACCATTCAACATCAGTTCATAATTGTGTTTATCTCATAATCACTAACCATGTCTATATTTACTAATATGGTTCAGGCCAGCAGTCTATGGTTTCATGAATTGATACCACGTGTCTGAGTTTGGTTGTCCATAGTTTTCTTCTTACTTCTCTCATTATTTTATAAATGTTGTCTTTCCGATTGTAGCTGTTACCTTCACATAGTGGTCATCCTTCTTTCATTATCACGGTGATCCAGTTGAACTAAATCAACTGTAGCACTTATTTCTTTAGATCTTACCATTAAAGGTAGGTCGGTTGGATATGGTATAATAAAGCAGTGAACGTAAGGTCCGAGGGTTTTATTACCAACTGAATTGAACTGTAACATCAGTAAGATGTTTTCTTCAAGCAGTCGATGTCTGCAACAATGCTGTCTTGCTACAATGAAAGGGAGATTTAAAAAGGTCAACTCTAGAAATAAGGTACATCACCTCAACCCACTGATATTTCTGTCAGTTGGCATTGATCTGACGGAGCTAACCTATGAAGGTCTACTGTCCAAAAGACCGTATTTGAAATGCTTCAAGCAGTTGTCTCTCGGGCATGGCTTTTAAGCCCCCCAAGTGTTAATGAGACCACATCATATCCGAATTTCCTTTTAGGCACCACACAAAGAAATATTTTTCTGTGTTGTGTTCAGTCGGGAAGCTGTAATCTGCCTCATATCACTGACGGCATATGAGATCTCATTCATCATCACTGACTTAAATGTTCTTTTATTTAAAATGATTTAAACAAAACGGATAATAAGATATTTAGTTGTTATTGGCATTTCTTCATTTATTTTGTTTCTTTTTTTAAAAAAAAAATTCATTTCCAGTTCCTATGCCAGATGAAAATTTGAAAATAATCTACAACACATTCCCAATTAAACCAAGACAAAAAGCTGTTATTAGTTGTCAACCTGAACAGGGTATATTCAATCGATTTTTAAAAGTGAAATATTGGGAAGTTTATTTAAATAAAACATTAATTTCAACAGTAGATCATTCATGTAAGTTAATTTATTTGACTTGTTGTTGGTGTTGTCGTGTTGTTTCTTTATAAATTTCAATTTGCTATTTTAGAATATTTGAAAATCCCTTTGTATAAGTAAATTTTCTAAAGGATGAGCTAATCAGCAAACTCCAGGTTCGAGCCCCGTTACACTTTGATTTGAGCATTCGGATATAAATGAAATATTAATCACAAATATCATCTGAAAAAACTGTTGAAACACTTTCATATTCATTTATTTATTTAAACACATGAACAGTGGTATAAGGAAGCACCAAATATATATGCCCACACTACATCATCTGGTGTGTGTGACGGATGAAATACATCCTGGACGCCCAAACCGAACTAGGTGGTTTTCTTAGAGAGTCGCTCTTCTAGCATTTGACTCAGAAGGCGAATGTGCAAGGTAGTGGAGCAACATGAGAAGATGCAATCTCATGGTAGTCGGTGACCAACAATACGTTCATATGTTGTTTGTTTCCTTAGGGCAATGGAGTCCATGTGCACCATTGGTTTGGAATGAGGTTTTTCCAACTCCCTTTAGTAGATGTTCCCTACCCACTAACTCAGTTTAAGCTTCCACCGGACATTGAGTTTTTTATTCTTTCAATTTTGTAAACAAGTGTCTGGCCACGGGAAGGCAGTGAGTAGTACATCCGTGACAGTGGCTGTATACGAGTGGTAATGTGAAAGCGCTTGGAGAGGGAGAGTGGACTCTCCCAACTCTTAGTCGTACCAGAATATCCTGCTTGAAATCAGTAGTGGAAATGCAGTTTTGGTTGTCTGTCATATTTTTCAGTGTCCAACTTTTTATCCTTTTTTTAAGTGACCAAGTAGTGCTCATTAGAAAGTAATTTTCACCAAAGGCATAACTGATAATCTCAATGAAAAAGTGTTTTTTTGTCGACACAGAGTTGAATTAACATTTTGAAAAATATCTTTACCCCATCCATAACACATAAATCACTGAGTTTCCATTTCAATATATTTTGTTTTTAGTCGACCCTCAAAGAAATCACTTTATTAGTTATTCACTTAATAATAAGTGAGCTTTTGGCGTACAAATTGTGAAATAGAGAACGATTTCCATACATGACTCTTGCTATATCGTTATCCTTTTATAACCCTATCTGGTTAATATTTCATTGAATTTGTATATGGAGATGTTAGGATCAGAAGACCATTCTCAGTCTTTTTGAAGATTAGTCCAATCGTGTATTACTTACTTACTTACGCCTGTTACTCCCAACGGAGCATAGGCCGCTGACCAGCATTCCACAATCCACTCTGTCCTGGGCATTTCTTTCCAGTTCTGTCAATTTTTTTGTTCACTTTTCTCGTCTTTCTCCATTTCTCGCCGTAATGTTTTCTTTGGTCTTCCTTTTTTCCTTTGGTCATGAGGATTCCATGTAAGGGCTTGCCTTGTGACGCAGTTGGGTGCTTTCCAATCGTGTATAGCTACACTGAATTCCCATTATATCACTGATCATTAAGTATAGCCATGTTTTATAGGCATATGAATTTACGAGGGTTTATTAGTACAATGTGATGATTGTCCAAGTGAAACCTATTCATGATACGAATCTTAATGTCAAAAATCTTCAACTACTAACTTCATGAGGATGGTAATTCCTGAAGTTCTAGTGAAAAAACTTTGGCCAATAGAGTTGATTCATATTAGACGTAAGATAAATATCACAATTGACAATGGATAGTGGTTTCTCAATATTACAAATTGATTAAAGTTAAAAATGAGAACCATTGAAACGTCAACTCAATTATATAATGTTTAAGTGTTTTCCATGAGGCATGAAGGTTGTGGGTCTGCATTACTCAGGAGTTCCATACTGGGATGAAACTATTGTTTAATCCCTGATTTCTAATAATATCTCATCTGATTTCTATACACGATAAATATCACCTGATAATGGAATGAATTTCCACTAAACCTCTACACTAAGGCAACAATAGTAATTATAAACTGAATTCGGCAAATTTAATTTATGCGAATTCATAATGGAAGGGTAGATTAATGGGGCCTGAGTTTAGACCTTCCTTTACTGTTGTAATATAATCACTAGCGTCAACATAAATTCCTCAAAAGTTTGATTAGAAACTATAATAATTGATTTTAGCTCCACCATCATCAGCTAAAGTGTAACAATGGCGTGTCATAATTACATATTTTTATAAGACCAAATAGCTAGACATATAGTAAGCTCGAATTTTCAATGCCTATATAATTGATATCAAGTCCTGAAATCATTTCATCTAATGAAGAGAACTAACAACAGCTTAATTATTACAAGTAGCACTTGTAAACTGTTTCTCCTTAACCTATTAACTCCTCATCAATACTCATGCTATAGCACTCTACTACCAGGAGTCGAATTTCGAAATATTCAACCTTCACTTTTAACTTATTGAATCAATCAATATTTAATGGATCATAAAACATTCTTCCTAGTGAGATGGTGGAGAAGATTTTGTAGCTCAGGTAGATGATTTTGATGAAGTTTTATTCTCTGAGCTGGATGGTTTGGTCGTGGAGCATTCAGAAGAACGATCAAAGCTCCACGACCAAATCATCCAGCTCTGAGAACAAAAACTCCATCCAAAAACATTCTAGTTTTTCTTTCATTCATTATGCACTTGAAATAAATCATAAACAATGTTGTTGTTTGTTTGTTATTCATAATGTTTTTATTCTTAAATCATCTCTGTCCATTTGGCATTTGTCCATCGATCGATAATAATTGTAATTATTTATTCCTTTTATATTCTCACGTGAATTTTTTGTTTTTCACTCGAAATATTTCATTTGGTATACAATTCGTTTGTGCATATATGTATATATACACATGCCGTATGTGCGTGTATGTGCGCTTGGATATACACACTATCCATATATGCATATGATGGCATGGATACTCGACTATGTGAAATTACGCCTACGCATTATTGTTAAATTGTATCTTTAAATTGATTGGATAATTTATGATTTGTTTTGTTTGTTCTTTAATCAACCAATCAAAACATTCGAAGTTTTTATGAATCAGTAAACAAATTATTTACTGAACGAATTCGAGACAAATTGTCATGACATCTGAAAGATGTTGTGTGGAGATCGTTGAGATCATGAATCGATCCATGTTAAATCACCATTGAAAACTTGAAAGCAAAGGATGATCGTTTCGTAATAGTATGAATTTCCTCAGCAGTGTGTACATCCACAGTCCCACACATACGGGACTCAGACCCAGGACGTTCTGTCTCGCGTGCGAACTGTTAACCCCTAGGCTACTGAACTGGAATCTAGTGGTGTTAATGTTTAAATTCAATCAATCCATAGTACTACCCAACCCTTCATCCAATATCTGCGGTGGATAACTGTCTCACATCCGTTCAGTCTTTCCAGGTTTTCAATGGTGATCTTGCTTAGATTGACCCGTAGTTTCAACATTGAACAGAAATTATTTTGTTTTAACCTTGACATTGCTCAATCAAATGTTTCAGTACATTTTGGTCATTTTTTCGCAGCTACAAAGTAGTCAGAGTTTAGTCACTTTTCCTTTATTCAGTGTATCTTCAATTCACCAAAATGGACAGATATGTATTGAGTTGCGAAACATATAGAATAATAACAATAACCAAAGTAAATTCCCTCAGGATTTCTTTTAATGATAAATTCCAACCAATCAACACGCAACTTAAATCCTAAGACTCTCTATTCATCCCATCCAACTATGTGGCATATTCTATAGATCAGTCAGTTATTCGTTATCATTGACGTAAAGTTTGACTGTGATAAACAGTGGCTCGATTTATCATACAATGAAATAAAAACAACCGAATGAACAACAAGAGAAATTGTAATAATTTAGCGACCATGTTTACAAACAAAGGCTGCACATTGCAAATATTGTTCGAAAAGACGTATGTATGAAGAAATACTGGAACTGAAGATTTAAAGAAATATAAAGAGTGGATGTATCTGCAGCGTCGTAAACGATTCTAAGCCATGCCACCTAAAGTGTTTTGTCCACTGATCATGATGATCACGCGAACACTAAATAGATTTTATCTATCAACATGGCGAATTCAAACTGTTCATAGCTTGTTTTTTTTCAAACAAAAAGAGTTTCATCGCAATCAGGACTCAGTAGCTGAGTGGATAACGCGATAGTGTTTGAAGCGAATGGTACTGGTCTCGAGTCCCAGAGTGAACATCAACTCTGAGATGCAGGTACATCCAACTGAGGAGTCCCAAATAGGACGAAACGCGCGTCCTGGATTCCACTGCTAGCCACTATCCATCATATTTAAATACTGTTGCTTAAATATCTCATATTTTCACCGATTTCATATTCAAATCAATTAATATTGAGTGCCGTCGCATGTTTTTTATGGGATTATGTTTAATAGTAAATATATATTGTTCAGAATGTTTGTGTGGTCTTTGCACTAAAATTTATATTTGTGTTAGATGATTGTGTGCGATCGATAAGAAGTAGTGGTTCCAGTTTTTGAACTTGTTGGGACTCGTCAGCAAATTACGGCGTCTGAAAAATTGACCAAATTAATGATAGCCCCCATAAAATTAGGACCGATGTCTGTCAGCATCACAATCATTGGTTGAGTCAGTTAGACTAGTGGCTATTGTAAAAGCTGGCTGATAAGTTTTGATCGGCATGTAAAAGTATACAAACATGATGCTAGTCATTCATTACTCAGTAGTCATTTAGTTTGGAGACCAATCTAACGTAGAATGATTGTGAGTGAGTGTTAGTGACATGATTTATACGGTCGTATAATTGGTGAAACTAAGAATATTATCATTTCTATCGATTTTAGAGTGTGACCATAATTTTTATAAGTTAAATGGTTTCGTGGTGGTTTTGTGTTGTATATCCTGATTTGACTTTCATTAAAATTTTCTCGGACGCACTCAGACACACTATCTTTTGCGTTTATTTGTCTCCACTCCGTTTGACTTGATACTATTAGCTTATAAAGAACTTATTTATTTGGCTTTAAATCATACTAATTATGTAGTATAAGGACCAGAGATACATTAATCAGTTTCCCAGAACCGGAGTTGATGGAGAGTGAGGAGTTTGAACTTTTAAATTAGTAGTTGAAGGTTGAATTGTTGTAATTATCGTACACTGATAGGATTAGCCAGGTCCAAAATTCATTTCCACTTACTTCAGTCTAGGTAACTGAATAGTATCGATTTGGCCACGTATATTCCTAAGGCAATCACAAAACTGCTCAAATTTATTGAACAATTCTACTTTTTTTCCGGTTGGTTGGGATTACTTCTGGTTTGCTAGATTTATGAATGCTTGAAGATGATGATGTTTTTGGTTATTATATGTAGAGATCTGTACTAATTCGTTTTGTTCTGCTTGTTCTATCTAGAATATTTAGTTTTCAATTGTTCACCTTCTCCATGTGTTAGCGGTCAAGTTTTGAAGTGTTGTGTGTCATTCCCGTTACCCATATATGCAATAGACTCAATCGTATTAGAATCGTTCGTGTTGTATACCAAACATCAACACATACATAAACCTGTGTCTAGTCAACACAGTACTCAAACGAATATTGTCATTCACTGATAACTATTTTTGGATATTCCCAGTTATCTATTTTGGACTTTTTTAGAATTTCCTTTTTCATGTAATTCAGTGTTTCAGTTTGTTGTTATTTATGGATCATATTTAATGTCCTTTTTCTCCAGATGGCCGTTTCAGTATGATCAATGTAACTAAACATCCAGAATTACATATTCGATCAATTACGGAAGCTGAACTGACGTCCATGGAAGTTCGATGTGTTCTTCAATCGATTGTCGATGAATCAGTCACTGTTGAACGCCCGGAACGTGGTCGGTTACAACGATTACAATTCCGTTTTTCATATGCTGAACTTCGAAGTGTCGGTAGCGAGATAAACATTTTAAGAGTGAGTCACGCTTTGATATAATTGATATTTGGTTAAAAGGTTTGTGAAAATGATTTAAAAGTCTTTTAATAGTCGTTACTTGACAGCGGCTGGATAAAAATTCCGGTTTCAATTGATAAAACCCAGGACGTTTTGATTATACAGCGAATTCTTCGACTTGAAATCATTGAGTATTGTCATTCCGCAATATAATATAATGTAATATCATCTAATAATACTGGTTTGCTAATTTCTTGATTAGAATGAGGGTCTGTAGAATTTGTAGTAATTTTTAATGGTTGAATTCATGAGTCGATCTAAGCGAGGTCACAATTAAAAACCTGGAAGCACTGGAACGCCGTTTCTTCTTAGTGTGAGACGCTTCAAGAATGCACATCCACGATTCTACATGCGGTACTCGAACCCAGAACCTTTAGTCTTGAGTGCGAACTCTTAACCTCTGGACAAATGAGCCGGCATCCAACGGTGTTGAAGTCGGATCGATTGAAGTCAGACATTAACACCGTTGGATGCTGGATCAGTGGTCTAGAGGTTACGTGTTTGCGTGGAAGACCGAGTGTCCTGGGTTCGATACCCCTTGGTGCGGGATCGTGGATGTGAATTGCTAGGGGGTCCCATAATAGGATGAGACAACTGTTCATTGCTCTCAGATTTTCCAAGGTAGTCTAGCTTGGGTCGACTTGCGAATTCAACTGTGAATATGTATTGATGTAGAGCTATGCTGGAAGACTAATTGGAAAAAAACTCCTATTTATTTATTTATTTATTTATTTATTTATTTATTTATTGATAAACCTCTTATTTGAAGGGTTAATAGTTTCTTTGTCGTAAATGGCAAGATTTTATAATTTTTCTTTTTTATCTCTTCACGTTTCATTTATTTTTCAGGGCTCTACAATTGAATTACCTTGGGCTGTCGAAGGCGAAGGTCGTACACAAGTGGATTGGTATTACTTGAACGAAGCTAGTCGTGTCAGACAAGCTATCGCTTTGGATTCGTCAACCACCACCACCACTACGGGTAGTGGTAGCAGCAGTAATTCCGGTTCATCCACAATGACAACTATATCAAATTCTTCTGGAAGTGGCAGTAATCGACAACATACTAGTGAATTACCATGGGGTACTAAATACGAATTAGTAGACGGTGCTTACGGCAATTTACGACTGATCAATTTATCAGTGACTGATTCTGGACATTATATTGCCGAATCAGTTCATTTAGGACGTTCACTACGAATAAAATATACGATACGAGTTAGAGGTAGGTAATATATATGCGCAAAGTTAAACAATTCCTCATAATTGTGTTTCGATATCTCATCTGCATTAATTTTGAATCTGATTGTCTAACATTATAGGTAACTATAAAACTTGCTTGTAGAGGGGTAGGCTCCACATGACCAACGATTATCTTATTTATTAATGAGATTTGAAAATAATTCTGATATTTTGATGGACAAACTGTGTTTATTGGGTTGTCGAGAGCTTGTTTGGTTTGTAGCCGAGTAGTGAGTGCTTATAAGACGGAATTATGGAATTCCATACGCTCCTCCCCTGCTGAATAGACGTGTGATTTAGAAGACAAAATAATTCATATACAAGAATGAGTTGTCTCATATAGGTGAAAAAATTACACGGTTACACACAAAAATGTTTCTGTGCAGGGTTCGTCAGCTGCATGCACCTCCGTCTGAGTCTCTAAGTTTATATGAAGACTCAAATCTTGTCTTTTTTGCTTCCATCTTGTTGTGTCTCACTATTTGGTTCGGTTTAGCCTACGATAATTGTTATTGCGAACAATCAAGATAATTGTAATACGAACTCGAAAACTGGTAACTCTTGCGAACAACTCTTCAATGACTATCTCCGATGATGGAACTTAAAAAGAGGGGAAAAATTGGGAAGCAGACTTGACATTGAACAAAGTTGAAGACGAATTAAGATGGAACAACTCTGCATATGATAACCAGGCATGATTTCGAGGCACAGAAAACTTACCGGTCTAATAGTAGTAACAACCAAATCATCAAGCAACTGAGGTTATGAGGAAATAAGAATTAGAAATTGTGAGTCCGTATATCGTCACAAGAAAGGTCTAACGTTTATTCACAAAATTATATAACCTGGTATTCTGTTAGTAGTAAAACGTTCATGCATTATGCACTAGGCTGCTGTGTACAAACAATCTATTAATGTGTTCGACGATTAGTAGGTTTGAGTTCCAATATGAACATCGACATTAAGACTCAGGAGCACTCATTTAATGAGTCCCAGATAGGATTCCTGTATTTCATTGGTATCTACAATCAATCTATTCTATAAAAAAACTTATGTTAAAACGACTGTATTTAGGGAGTCCGCACACAGTGCACCACTAAAGATGAATCAAAACTCAATGTTGATTAGCATTAACCTTTACCAAGAAAAATGATCGAGAATATCTATAGCTCAAGCTGAACATTTTGACGTTGTTTTGTTCTATGAACCTTATGGTTTAATCGTGAATCTTTCATTTTCTTTCTTTATAACACCATCAACACACACTTCAATAAGAAGTGAGTTGTTAGAATTGTTCCACCATTGATTCAGAATTCAATTTGTTATTGGCCATAGGTGTATGTTTGTTTGGGTTGCTTTCATCATTGATCTAATCTCTGACTTTAAAGTTGTGTATTCCTTTCCTTATTGCTTGATAGATCGTGTTTTTTTTCACTGTCTAATGATTGATACGTTACAAGAGTACTATGACATTTAATTCCTCATCTCATTTCCTTCAGTATTAATTTCATATTAAATAGAAAATCATTTCAATGAATAATCCCATTAATTTCTCATCTCTTATTTATTTCTAATAGCACCTCTTGGTGTAAAAATTACACCAAATCGTCGAACTGTTGATTGGGGTAGTCGTGTTGAATTAACATGTGAAGTAACTGGACATCCACGTCAATTAATTTATTGGTTACATAATTCACGTTTAGTTCCAAGACGTCATCATGTACGTCATATTCCAACACCATTTACATCATCAACAGGGATTAATTATAATAATAGTCCATTGAATTCAATATCTGAAAGATTAATTATTGAAGCATTTAATTTAGATGATATTGGTGTATATCAATGTATTGTTGAAAATGGTCATCCAACTGATCGATTTAGTTTAAGTATGAATGGACGTCAATCTTCTGATGATTCTATATTTTCATATTATGCTAATACTATGCCTTTATCTACAATGATTCATTCACAAAATAATACACATACTACTACTACTAATAGTAATAGTAATAATAATTCTATATCAATAAAACAAACTCCGGATCAATTATCTGAAAATGATCTAACAAGTCAAACAAATTCATTTTCTAGTCTTGAAAGTGTTGGTGATCTAATTGATAATGCACAAGCGACAGCTTTATTAATGATGGGTAAAATGCGTCCATCATTAACATGGCAAAATCCAGCTGTTGAATTAGGTTCATTAGCATCACAAGTATTATTATCATTACATATGGGTACTACAGATGCATTATTAGAGTGTAGATTTGCTGCTAATCCACCACCACAAATTATATGGTATCGTGATGATAAACCAATAATATTTGATGATTCAAATGTTCTCTCTGGTCAAGTAATGTTAGATGAAGGAACAGCTTGTACAACAATTACACGACTTACAATTAATATTCGCAAAGTAAGTGATATATATATATATAATACATTGATTTTCATATTATTCTACATATTTTTCGATTGAGATCATGAACCGATTGATGTTAGACCACCTTTGGAAACCTGGAAACATCGGACGGCCGTTTCGTCCTATTGTGGGACTCCTCATCAGTGCGCACCCACAATCCTGCTCGCGTGATTCGAACCCAGGGCCTTCGGTCTCGCGCGCGAACGCTTAACAAACTGGAGCACTGAGCCGGCATCCAATGGTGATAGTGTCTAAAATCAACCAAATTGCGCGACCAACTTCCGTTGTACTGAGGTAGATACCTATCTCTAGCTGACATGGATTAGCTCCACTGGTCACGGCTTCTCACTAGAACTCCGAGAATTCCCTCACGAAGCTAGTCACCAGTGAGCACATGTTGATTACCAGTATAGGGGTTGTGGTCTAACGTCAATCTGTTCATGATCTCAATCGAAAACTTAATAATCTCCACAACCCCTATACTAGTATTCTACATATCTTGAACCACAGTGAGTGATGTCGACTTGTATGTAGATGGTAGAGTGGCTGCTAAACTAAGATATGACATCATTTTATGAAGTTATTGATTGTTAAACTGAACCATGTTGGTTGTGGTCTCCATGATTATTATGATCAGTGGTTGAAAATGTTGTTTGACATCGTTTTTACTGATATATTTACTCTTTATTTTCTTTTAGATCCTGAGTTTCAAATTTCTAGCCTAATTTTTTTTTATTCTACTGTCGATATCAGTACTGTTTTGAACACTATGACATTTCGTCATGCTGGTATGGTGTTGTAACTTAAAACAATACACATATATACCAGGTTTGATGTTGCTTAAAACTAAATAAATTATCATTCTTGACTTTCTGTTCTTTGATGTCAGTAGTTGTTTTGTCTCTTTTACTTCTCATGTTATTCATTTCTTCTCAAACTCTCCTTGTGCTGATTTGAGTTGTGACAAGATGTCCTACCTATTTTACAAGACCTTGTGACATATCGACTATATCGAAGCATTCTTGACAGGATATACGTATACCAACTAAAACTGGTTTAATTTCAGTCGAAAATATCAATAATGCGATAATCTGAGACGATTAAACATTGCATTAAAGTTCATACTCGTTACACAAGTGAACTGTTATATAGACTCAATCGCTAAGCGGATATTGTGTTAGGCATTTTATATGAAAGGTACTGAGTTTGAAGCCCAGAGTGAACATCGATTCTGAAATGCAAATTCGTCCATCTGATGAGTTCGAAATAGTACAGAACGCACTTCTTCGACTCTAATTTTAGTAACGTTCCAACTATTCTATAAAATGATGATGATGATGATGATGATGATGATGATGATGATGATGATGATGATGATGATGATGATGATGATGATGATCGTTTATTTACTTTGCGTGAAATGGCTCTCAATGTGAACCTACATGACACTTTGTGTCAACGGTCGTGTTGATTCAAGAGTACTATTCACCATGAAAATATGTGACTAAACTCAGGTTCATGTATGTGGTTTCGAGATACATCTTATGATTAATTCTATCAATACCGCATGATGCATCTTTTACTCGGATGATTAGACATTGACTTCTAAACTGCTCTCCAGCTTCTATGAATATTCTACTTTTGAACACGGGACAGAAGTACCTTTACTTAGGAAGTTGAGAATAAAAGTGTTTTTTTTAGGATAACATATGATCTTGAGACCCTAAGATTTGGTTATTATACAATTGAGATAATAAAATCATAATTCGTCGTTACCCAGTATTCATGTGGAAGTTTCTAAAAAACGCTGATTGGTCGAAGCATTTTCAGCATTTTACTGTGTTATAAAGAATTTATCGTGAGTTTATAAAAGGCTTCCAAAACCACTCAAATCTAAGTGAAATCGAGTTAGAACCTTTGACCCTACTGGTCGTGAATGCATTGTGCTTCAAGCATCAATCCACCGCCAACGTTGTCAATTAAGAAAAAGTTGATAAGTTTGTTTCCTGTTTACTATTCCAGGTCGATTGAAACTCACTTAAATTTGTAGATACATAAATAGCAGTCAAGTAAGTGGTCAATAATACCTTATTTTATGACAGGATGCACTAACACGACATTGTATACGTTCTACTTACTTAAGCCTGTTACCCCTCGTGAAGAATAGGCCGCCAACCATAATTTTCCATCGCATTCTGTCCTGGGTTCTCTTTTCCAGTTTTTTCCGGTTGCTGTTCATTCTTTAGATATCCCGTCTCCAATTCTCGGTTTTATGTATTCTTTGATTTTCCTCTTTTCCTTTTGCCTTGAGTATTCCAAGTTGGTGCTTGCTTTGTGACTCAGTTCGATTATTTATGTCCTATGTATTTCCAGCATCTTTTCTTAATCTTTCCAGCTGAAAGGTGGAATGTTCTCTGCCACGGTAGATTTTTGCTAATGGTATCCGGCCAGCGAATGTAGATTATCTTGCGTACGTAGCTCCCCATTATCTAAACCTTTAATTCGACATAGACACGAACGGGTTACTTATTACACCAAACTTGACTATCGTAGTTTAAAATTGTCAACTGGAAAGTTTGAATCAAATCTAACAGTTGATGAGGATTAGGCGAGACATAAATGGTGCCGAAATTTTTTGTGTACGCTGAGAATTCGACATTCTCATCATGCGTCATAGATGGTTACACAAGATTAACATTAATTTAGTGTTCACGTAACTTGCCAAAATATCATTTTCATAGACTTAATATCACTAGCTAAACTTAATTAGTCCACCCTTGAAGCACCGAATGGCTGTTTCGTCCCGGTATGGGGCTCCTCAGAAGTGGCCACTAATGACCGGCTTCTAGATATAATTCATTGAGTTATAATGAGAAACAGCGTTACGTGTGACAGTCATTCAGTTCAGATAATAGATGGTTGCGCAATACTGTGTATTGATTGAAGTTAGACATTAACATCGTCGGATGCCGGTTCACTGGTTTAGATGAGTTAAGCGTTCACGAGTGAAACTGATAATCCTGTATCTAATTATCATTAATATTATTAAAGTAAATGTTTAGTTCATACTAACTTCCATACTGACATATTTCCGATTTATTTCTTCATTTTTGTTGTTTAGTTGCAAAATTTAGATGATATGTGGACATTTGGTGGTGAATATCGGGCAGTAGCTGAAAATTCTTATGGTCAAGCAGATTGTCGAACTTATGTGTTGATGGATACACCGCTTCGTCTACGTCCAATGGATATTGGAAAACCGGCTATAGCTGGTCGAGCCTATACATTAAAATGTTATTTTATCGGTAGTGGAATTCCTACAGTACGTTCTATATGTATCGATGATATGTGACAGGTTTATTAGACTTTATCAAACGATAGTTTTCATTAGGAATTGACTGACGTATTATCAGTAATAAATCATTTAAAAAAAGGAATTACTGGTGATGAATAGACAAGTATTTTGTTTCACTATGAGATGTCTACATGAAGACTTTTGTAAATTTGTACAAATCTTCACAACCATTAATGTTTATCAGGGGTGAAGGAATTGTGAAGATTATTGAATTTTGTGGTTCAATAACACAGAATGATCTTTGTTAGATAAACCTTTGTCAGATAGGAAGTAATGAATAGCTGTTTCTTCTTAATATATGAGACTATTGAATAGTGGGCGTCAACAACGACCCCGATGTAAAAAGCTACAAACTTCAACAGTTTATACAACTTTCCTTATTGAAAGAAAAGCGTCAAATTCTTACTAGTTACTTATTATTGGAGGGTAATTCTTAGTGTTCTAATGATTAACTGTATTTAGTGTAATCAGGTCATATCAGATGTCTGATAGATATCATCGATGACAAAGGATTTTGTTTGAAAAATAATACCACAAATGCACTAAAAATAAAAGCCATCTGATATCAATTCAGATTTAGTGCTCACTGCAAGTTCTAAGGATCTTGAGTGTGATTTTCAAAGGAATCCTATACTAGGACGAAGTTTTAAAAAAAATATTTTCGTATTTATTTTTGCTATATCGTTTCTACTTTACAAATTAGCTTCAGTGGCATCGTATAAAAAATGGTCATGATCTACGTCGTATCCCTGTGGATCATCGACATCAACTATTAGAAAATGGACGTGTACTTCGAATAACTGAAGTAAATCAAGAAGAAGATGAAGCTGATTATCGTTGTACAGCTAATTTAGGCGATATGACTGCTAATACATCTGTATCATTGAAAGTTTCACGTAAGTGATCTATTTTCACATATATATTTGTATTCAGTAATAAACTATATGTTTAATTGAAGAGAGTTTTGTAAAGATCAGTGTTTATTTTATAGACTGTATTCATCACGCATTGATTTTAGTCAAGGTACCATTAAAACCTGGGAGTAATAAATAGATATTCAGAAGTATCAGAAATGAAATAGTTGTCACCATTGAAGTTTATTATCCGTCGTATTGTATTTCAAAATAATTGAATTTGAAATTGTACCATTAAATACATCCAGTGGTTTTGTTAGGTAAGTGTTCTCCCTGAAGCCTGATGTTTCTGGATTCGATCTGTAGTGAGATCATGTGTTTATACTGATAAGAAATCCTATATTAGTCCGAAAGAGATACTCACTACTTCTTGGTTTTCAGTAGCATATCAACTAATATCAATTTGTGATAAATACAAACTATAAATTCTAACGATTGCTATAATATATAATGTATTATGTGAAGAACATCGATCGGTAAAAGAAATAGGGAATTTAAAATAGACTGACCATCGAGAATAATGGATTATGATCGAGAGTTTATCACCGACTTATTCGGATCGTGATGACTTCCTATAGGATTGACCAGCTGACGAATGTTGTAGCGTAGTCTATCATCATAGAAAAAGAAGTTCCAGCATAGCAAACGAGATACCTCCAGTTAATTTTAAGATAGAAAGTACTATACAATTGACTGACTAAATAAACGAAAACATAGCCATTATTACTGAATACAATACGCTTAGATGACTTGACAATGTGGAGTTTATTCCTAGCCTTTTCAAGGAATATGGATAAATAAATTTCCCTCAAAAATCCCAATTATCACTATCTGAAATTTAATTGGTTTATCCTTGAATTACAGTCCTACCAGTATTTCGATTGTATGTTTTTTTCTGCTTTATAAAATTTCTTTTCCAGACGCTCCTCGTCTATTTGAATTACCACAAACACGACAAGTGAAAGATGGTCGTGATATGTTGTCGTATAGTTGTGCATTACAAAATAGAGCGGATAAACCTTGGTATGCATGGTGGGAATTTCAACGTGAAGGTACTAATGCAATTGTTCCGTTACCACCGTTTAAAAAGAATGCATACGATGGTTTCTCAGTCTCGGTAAGTTTTAAACTCATTAAAATCACTGATAGTTGTACATTTTAGTATATTTATTATATCTGGCTGGGGGTAAAATACAGGACTTACGTTTCACCCCATCACTGATTCGTCATTTAAGATCCAAGTAGGTATATGTGGTTGACGAGTCCCGAATCAGATGAAAGCCCTGTCGTCGATCCCACTGCTAGCCACAAAATATGTGGTGAAACTTGTGACATAACTCTGTATCGATCCAATCTGCTTAAAATCCACACAGTGACTGATCAATTAGAGTCTTCAGTATCATTAAAAATGAACCCATTTTAGTGATATTCTGATTCTATGTCATATCTGAAAATCGATAAATAATGGTATATATTCCTTTATATCAATATATATATATATATATATATATATATATATATATATATATATATATATATATATATATATATATATATATATATATTCCTTTCATTATAAGCTTCCATTCGACCTATTGACTAGTATTCTACCATTTACTATTCTTAAGGATATCCAGTTTATTGATTATCGACTCTCACAATTACAGCCACTTTTTGGCTTGATTTTGTGTAAATATTATTTCCTGTTTTGTAGTGTGATGTGGTCTATTTCGTTGGTATATAAACCAAATATGTTTGAACTAAATGATTCACATAGTAGAAGCTGTTATTGGTGTTCTGGACTTAACTGACAGGGCTAGGAGGAAAAAGAACTAATAAGATCTCTGGACTGCTCATACGGTCGATACGTCATTGGTTTGGCACAGTACTAAGATTGTATAAGTCATATTCCGATTGACGAATAAGTCAAGTGATAATTAGCCGGGTTTAAAGTTACAACAGTTACATAACTCTAAATATTATTACACACTTTGTTATATTCTATAACCTGTAAATTATCACGTAATAAGATCGCTAATTAGAACACGACTTGTATATGACTGTGACTCTATGCTAAATCAATGATGCGTTAATCAGTATGAACAGTTTAGAGTCAATTTTGATTCCTTGTTGGTTCCTCTTGCCTTGCTCTGCCTATTCAGTCCAGAACATAATCTCAGCTTCCATTATATCAATAATCTGTTTCAAATAGTCCATACATAGATCCTGACAGTTACTACTCATTTACTTTTTGTTAGGATATAACATCTATATTACATGAAATTGAGTTTACTTGAGAAAGAGAAGATTGGTTAAGCTTTCAGGTTTTTGTCCAGTTTTGAACGGAATTCTGAGTAATAGTAGTTGTGTAATGCAATGACTTAATTATGCAAAATACGGTTATTAGGTTACTTACAAGTTAGAAGAACAATGATTCCTAAAAAACCGTTGTAGTGAACTCTACTCTCAAGAATGTTTGTAAGTAGTGTGTAGCGGGATGTTGTGTCAAAGTTGCAACAATTGTCAGACAGAGTGAAGAGTTTCAATGCATCAAAAACACAGCGTTGGCAGAACACTTGGAATAGGCCAGTCGAGAAAACATTTTGGACTGCGGAATACACCGTAAAAATGAAAATGGATGATTAAAAGCTATGTATATGTATTATGTAAATACTTTATAACTTCCTGCAATAAATATATATACCTACTGCCTATTGACATGTTTTATACTTTCAGAGTTTGTATATTTTCTCTATCCAACTTCGTTACACAATCTTTTTATAGTTTGTTTGATTGTTTTAGTAATAAGCTTATGATCTGGATCAGAATAGTTCTCAGTGACCCAGATTACTATCTTGGGTCCCACTATCCCCTTCATACATATCTTTCTATGTTGTTTTCTCAAATTATATTTTCACGGTTTAGTCTTTCTTTTTAACATTTCTAGTACCTTATTTCCATGTTTTTTGTCCACCTTGTCATGTTGGCAACTTGGGCTGATACTAGGTTCTTTGTTGATAATACCTTTCTGTTGTTAAAATAAATGTATACATATATCATCCATAACTTACTTCAGCATGACCCTAATCAGAATGGACCTAATTATTCGTTAGCTGTTTGATATTTTCTTTTTCTCCAAACATCCATGTTTTTTTATGAGTTGTTCATTAGTGAACATATGCTTTGATAGTTTAGTTCTAAGCTTATACATGAAGTCTGTCAATTTTGTTTTTCTACGACAATAAATATTTGTCTGTTTGTTTTTAGTATGTTGTCTCAGAGAATGAAGTTATACCATGGCGATTACCTGATAGTTTACGTGAACGAGTACCATCATTTGTACATACTGAACCAAATTCCGCTGTTCATGTTAGTGTTAATGAATTACGAAAAGATCAACATCATGGTAATCTGACATGTGTTGTTGTCAATGAAGTTGGAACTGATAGACAATCGATTCGTGTCACATTTATACGTACGTCTTTCTAAAAAAAGTTATAGATATGATTAACGATTTATTTATTTCATGTATGTTATAATTTATTTATTTATTTAAACACAAACATTGTTACAAAGAAGCACCAAATATATATATACTCCACACTTCATTATTCGATTTGTGTGAAGGCTGAAATACTGTCCGGGCGCCCAAACCAAATCAGGTGGTTTTCTTAAAGGGCCCACTACTCGAGCCTTCGATCTAGAGGTCTAACCCACAAGGAAGTGAAGCAACGTTAGGAGATGCAGTCTCATATTAGCTGGTGGCCAACAATAGGTTCACATACCACTTTTTTCTCTCAGGATCCTGTATCCCATGTGCAACATTGGTTTGGAGTCAGGGTTTTTCAGCTCTTTTTAGTAAGTGCTCCTCCCTCATTAACTCAGTTTAAGCCCCTATCGGACATTATTTTCGTCCCTTCAATGTCGTAAACAACTGTCTGACCGCGAGAAGGCAGCGGGTAGGACTTCTCTGATAGTGACTGTATACGCCTGGCCATGTGAAAACATTTGTACGGGGAGAGCGGACCCTCTCCATCCTCGGTCGTACCAGAGCAATAATAATAAAATTACTTGTGAAAATTCAGTGGAAGATAAAGAAAAATGGCTCAGAATCATTTTTTTTAAACAGTTGATCAGCACTTTTAAGGACTATTTGGAAAAATCTAGAAACAACAATATCATGGTATTTGTTAACCTTAGAATAAATATTTAAAGATTTTTTATGAGGAATGTTGAGGTTAGACTTTAGAGAAGTAAAAAGTAATAGATAATAAATCAGCAAAGTTCGGTGTCTTCATGGATTCAAGGTAGCTGGGACTTGTATTACATAAACCTTCCGGGGTTTATCACTTATCATTCAGTAGTTATTTGTGCAGTTCATGAAGTCTCTAACCGAAGTTTTGAGCTACATTATTTGTAAATTACCTAGTTGGAATCTACGCCATAATTGTGATTAGTAGCTAGTTCTGTTAACCTCGATCTTGATTTTTCATTGTTGACCTTTAATATGTCGTTATCTGCCGCTTTATTTTAATTGCTTCTCCAAAGAATCAGAATGGCAACAAAAAAACTATCATTCTTAGATTTACTGACTTCCAGAACCAACGCAGGAAAACTGGAGACTCAAGTGTATCGGTATCCAACCGACATGGATCAAATTCTCAACTACAGTAGGAGCAACCTAAGAGCTCACAAATTCAATTGCGTGCAAACGTGATTCAAAAGGTTGAGAACATACTCCGGTAACCCTTGCAGCGCGGAAAAATGAAGAGAAATATTCAATGAATATCTTCCAAAGGAATCACTATCCATTATTCATTAAAAAATATCGATTGAACTAATCAGCAGAAACGAAATCAAGTATTGAAACCAACAAACAGATCAGCCTACCATAAATAAAGGGCGTAACAGAAATTAAAACGAAATTATTGAAGCCTTTTGGAGAATAGGTATAGCAACCAAACCATAAAAATCACTTCAATTAATCTTATGCAAACCAAAGAACGAAAAACCAAACATTTGCAAAATAAAATACTATATCGGACAAAGTCGACCCCTTCTTCATCTTCGCTTTCATAAACATCAATTAGCAATCAAACGCCATAACATATGTTTGCTCATATCAATGCATGTGGACAACTGCAGAGACATACAACTGGGAAAATGTTGAAATATTGGATAAAATGAATACTAAGAACATCAGGAACTTTTTAGAAGCTTGACACAAATCAGTCAGTAATCAACAAACACATCAAAATCGACCCGATTTATCAAGTAATTGGAAAAATCTATATATATATATATATATATATATATATATAGGATCAAGACGCAGACAATAACAAGTTAAAGGTCAACAATAGTAAATCGAAATCGAGGTCCATAGGACAAGCTGTTTCTCATAGGTAGAGAAATTCGAATACTTTCCTTCTATCTGAAGTTTGTGCTGAAGATGTTCCGAAGAACAATTAATGCTCCACAACTAAACTGTCCAACTCAGAGAATAAAACCACCAAGGTCATCTACCTGTGCTACAAATCTGCATTGTTATTATTGTTTACTATAATTTTTTGATTAATCATATATAGTTAGCATTTTGTTTTAGTAAGGTTCCTATTAAAGGGATAGAGTGGCTAACCTCAAACCCAACTCCCTCCTTTCATCTGTGCTTAGGACCGTCAGTAATCCTAGAAGGGCCTCAGGCAAAGTCAATTAGTCACTCGTACTACTTATAAACTTTACTATTATTATTATTATTATTATTATTATTATTATTATTATTATTTAGCTGAATTGGAATTCGCTATTCGACCGCCTAATAATCAAGATGTAACTCTTGGACAAACAATTTCAATTGATTGTGCGGCTAAACCATCAGATTTACAACCAGTTGTTGAATGGAAATATTTACAGAAAAGTAAGTGAATTGTTTGTAGGTATGAATTTTCAAAGGAATTTATACAAACAATTTCATATATATCAGAAAGGGGTTTTATGGATATTATAGTAATTTTTAATGGTTCGATTCATGAATCTACCAAGGCTAGACCACCATGGAAAACCTGGAAGCACTGAAGGCCGTTTCGTCCTATTATGGGACTATTCAGCAGTGCGCACCCACCATCCAACTCATGGAGTTCGAGTCGAGGACCTTCGGTCTCGCGCGCGAGCGCTTAACCTCTAGATCACTGAGTCGGCACCGTTGGATACCGGGTTCAAATCCCGCGAGCGGTATCGTGAGTGCACACTGCTGGGGAGTCCAATACTAGGACGAAGCGGCCGTCCACTGCTTCCAGGTTTTCCATGGTGGTCTAACTTTAATGGACTCATGAATCCAATTATTAAATTTCATATCATGAATAAACCATCACACTTTAATAGATCACTGTTATACTGAAGACAGTATGACACTGATTGATCAGTAACTTGCAGTTATTATCCATCAAAATTTTTTTCATTTCTTTGTTAAGCATTCTGTTTCATAATGGTTATTCCATTAGATACATCAGTAATTTCCATGTACTTATATTAAATATTAAATATTCGACAAGAAACCCTCTTAAAGTTAAGTTTTATGCTATTTGATACTCCTTAGTATGACGTAATTATAGTCTTGATGGAACTAAGCCTATCATTTGGATTTATGTCTAACGAAATACCATCAAATTGTAGTGTACTTGATATCAAGTCACTTATACGTTGCAACTTGGTTGATACAATTCAATTAACACCATAGGAGGAGACAAACATGATGTTGGTTACTCCTCAGTGACTAATCATTCTTACATTAAATTTCGCTGTTTTCATGAAATGTTTCCTCGAATTTTCTCTCTTTTTTATTAAAAAAAACAATTAGCAACTGGATCCTACGTTAGTGTAAGTCAATTATCTGAAGCAACAAATGGACGTATTGGTCAATTATCTAATGGTACCTTATTGTTATCTAATGTAGATGAATCGGATCCAAGAGAATTTCTATGTTTTCTTAAACCAGGTAGATTATCAACTGCTGCACAACGTAGTTCAGCGGTTAATTTAGAAGTACATGGTAAGTTAATTAGTTCGTTTGTCAAATGATATGAAGTTATACATACGAGAGGTTTATATATTTTAGTACATAAAATATATGTGGTTTAGTATTCCTATCGTATTTATGTTGATCTGGGTACTAATGAAAACTAAAATACATAAGACAGCTGTTTCGTCATAGTATTATGTCATATATGGAGTCGTGGCTGAGTAGATAGAGCGTTTGATTGTCAGATTCTAAGTCAAAAGTTAAAGCCCTCACTCCTTATATCTTCGGTCTAGGTAACTAGATATTATTTCTTGCCTTATTCAACAGTGGAATATGTACATTCTGATAGGATACCTCGTTATAGCAATTCCTTTCGACTAAATAGTTAAAAGTCTTTTCTCCGAAAATATGATACACATCAGCATATAACTGAAGTGCATGTTTTGATGTTAAAGAGAAGTAAACTAATCAACGAATTATTTTGGAAACCTATATTGTTAGATCAATAGGGTCTAGTTCATAAGAATCTTGGTTTCAAGGTTTGATACGAGGTACTAATTTTGAATGAAATGATATACTCTGTAATATCCAAACTCATGTCATCTGATGTCACTTGTAAAGATTCTACTGCTGTAAAAATATGTTAATCTGTTCTTAAGTGCATATTCGCTTAATATTCTGAATGCTCGTTTCATCCTTCTAATATTTCGTCAATTGAGGGGATGTGTTTAATGTTTTAAAGTTCACAATTTACTTATTATTTTCAATTTAGACTGAAAACATTCTGTATAAACTTTTTCACACTTGGCTGTTTGTACAGATTGGCCTTTATGAAGAATAGTTTCGATCATTTACTGAAAACCACTATAAATCAAGGAGTATTGACTAGCTGTTTCGCTTTCGTTTGATACTCTTCAGAAGTACACACTAGAAACTGTGCTAGAGACAAAACACATAAATGGATTATCGGTCAACCGTTAATTTTTTTATTTAAATTCCCCTTTTTTCTTTATTGATCATATTCATTTGTGACATTTTTTTCTCTCTGTAATATCTACGATAGTGCCTGCACGTATTGATCCATTGGATGCTGTTGAAAAAGTTCGCGGTTCTCGATTCAATTTAACTTGTAGCGTTTATGGTGATCCGGATGATTTAAAAGCATCTTGGTATTATCGTTTATCATCAAAATCACGTTGGCAAATTATTGATAAACCATGTGTTGTTCCATTGGCTTACGTTGATGGTGTTGCCCGTAGTAGTAGTGGTGGTGGGAGTACACAACGTGGTAGTGATGGTGTAACATTAGAACCTTCTAAAACCGATGATAATATATTTTCTGATCTTCGAGATTTGTCATTTGATCCCTCAGACAAGTCATCACCATCACCATCTACAGAGTTTAACAGAGATTGGAGTCCTAGTTTAGCGGATTGTCAGAGTTATGCAACAGAAGGTTTAGAAAGTGGTATACTATTTCGTCAGGTAAATGAGGAATATATTCTTAAGAATTATAAAACTCACTTGTTTGGATCATTTATTTTTTAGAATTATGTTCTGTCTGTCAAATATTCTAATCTAATACGGTTCACTAATTAGGTAATCGATTGTGCCAAATTTGAGTAGGGTAACCTCTGAAGACAATAGAACATAGTCACTTAATATCACGAATTGATTGGATTTAGACTTGTATACCATCAAATTCTTACTCAATGGCCTGGAGTTTAATCTTTCGTGTGCGAGACTGAAGATGATGAGTTCGATTTCCACTGATAAGGTTGTGGATGCACACTGCTGTGAAATCCTATTCTGGTACTAAACTGCTGTCCAATGCTCCCAGACTTTCAGTGGTTGTCTAATTTAGTTTGGTTCGTGTCTTTAATAACAGTTGCTTGTAAGCTGAACTTTATGTTAAGGACTAGTAATAGTTGACTGTCAAAAATGAAGAACGCGTAGTAATTAATAGAGCTCGGATATTCAACCCATTAGTGGAAAGATAAGTGCTTTAATAACACCAGAGCGTCACTCTTCTCGATTGATTTACTCTATTTTGAACCATAATTTTTGTGTATGTGAGTGGTTTTTCTAGTCGTTCAAATCAGAGTAGGTGAGGTTAAGTTCTACAATCCACTGTTCGATCACTTTTAGTCATACCTAGGTTGATCATAACTAGGGAATTAGCTGAGCACTTTGAGCAATTCACCCGTATTTTGAGGGTATCATTAGCTGTGGTGGGTCCCATGGCTAATGAGATATTGGCACGGATTGAGGAAACCCACTAAAGTGTTTGTCAAATTACGTTACTTATGGAATAGACTAGATGTCATCATTATTTATTCTTTTGGAAAAATGGTAATTATTTGTGCAAATTTTTATGCCATAGTAGACGTGATTATGATGAGCAGCAATCATTGAAAGTGTCAGAGATTTCTCAGATATCAGAATTCGATAAACCTATCTGAAATCAATTAATTATCATTTACAGATTTCTATTGTAATATGTTCAAAACGTTCCTTTGTTTCGTCCTAGCTTGGTTGAGTTTCTTGTCATAGGATCAGCAAAGTGAATAATTCTCCTTGTATCACTATTAGAACTAGTGACTTTTTACTTTACCAGTGACACAGTGACCGGTTGACAACGGTCGAGAACTTAAACCTAATTTGGGTATGACAAATTGAATTACTGTATACATTTGCCAGGTTCTACATCGCATTTAACTGACTGACTGACTAACAATTATTATTCCACAAACTCTTTCCAACCCCAGCGACCTATCAAAAGAGGATGTTGGCAAACAGATAACTTCCTCGTGGTGTAATTATACTTATAATCCAGACAATGATAAAAAGTGAATTTCTAACCGCGGATCAACATAAGTAAGGACATATAATGTAGGTGCCACTGCTCCAAAAGTGGAAGGGAAACTGAATGATGTCAGTAGTTAGTTAAAAATCTGTCAAAGAAGATAATGTACGAAATGAGAGTTTACAAGTAGGAGAATATGAGAATACAATAGTCCAACTGTTTAACAATTATACAATCTAAAGATTAAGCGTTCATACACCGAGACTGAAGGTCCTGCGTCCGATTCCCGCGTATAGGATCGTGGATAGGCATTATGGAGGAATTCCATACCAGTACAAAATTGCCATCCAGTGCGTCTAGGTTTCCAATAGTGATCTAACTCAAATCGGTTCATGATAAGATAGGAAATAGGATAGGATAGAAAATAACATATTAATCATAAGTAATATAGTTCACAATTAATTGATGGGGATCGTAAAAGAATTTATATAACTGAGTTATATTGTAAATGATTTTGTATTGTTTCTATTAATATTTCCATCTTTTAATTAAAAGTATTGTTTGAACTTCAACTAAGAGATCTGCACCTAACATGATAGTTTAGACTAACAATCAATATATTCATAGGTTGATGCAATGAGCAATTGCATATCCATTTCTTTGAATGTTAGTTTTAGTCGGTCAGTTTTAAGCAACGTAGAAAATGGCACATATGTGTTCCAGTCCAACTTATTTTAACAAATCAGTGCAAAGAAACTAAATTATCTGGACAAATATCAAAGAATCGAAAGTAGTAACAGTGTTAGTAGTACTAGTAGGAAATATTAGAAATAGAATGAAGAACGAGTTATTTGAATTGAAGATATAAAATAATTTCAAATCTCAGGATCGTCGGGAAAACAAAGGATGAATATATTTACGCCACTACGACTGATTCTGATTCATTTCACATAATATATTCAGCGATTGATTGAAGTTATCACTCGAACTCCATCCAGGTGGTTAGTATCTATTAACAAGAGTCAATGCACTAGTCAATAACTTCATAGATTCAAGTGATTTTCTGATCTAGGCATCCATAACTTTCTTTTAATTCACTCCTATACCAGCCGTTAATACGCATCGAGGTAGCCGGTGGTTTCACATACATAAGACATATCCCAACTACATATTTTTATTTATTTTAATATATAGATATTGGTACAAGGAGGCACCAAATACATATGCGCCCCACAAATATCATTCGATATGTGTAAGGGCTATAATACTGCCCGGGTGCCCAAACCGAAGCAGGTGGTTTTCTTAGGGAGACACTCCCCGAGCCTTCGACCTGAAGGTCTGATCCACAAGGTAGTGGAGCATCGTGAGGAGATGCAGTCCCATGGAAGTTGGTGACCAACAATTGGTTCATACACCATTTGTTCCCTCAGGATACTGGAGCCCATGTGCACCACTGGTTTGGGATCCGGTTAAAGCGCCGGACATTCGCTTTTCGTCCTTTCATTTTCGTAAACAACACCCGTGATGCGAGAAGGCAATGATTAGGACTTCCCTTGCAGAGGCTATATCCGCGTGGTCATGCGAGAGCATTTCGAGAGGGAGAGTGGACTTTCCCCACTCTCGGCTGTACCAGGATCTCACTATCTCATTAGCTAATTTGCCTTACATCTAACCTCAGGATCGTTCATTTTCTCAAACCTAATAAAGATGGTTTAGATAAACAATAACAAACAATCCTATCAGTTTCTTACTTTGTTTATATGTATATGTATATATATTGATGAAGTTTTGTTCTCTGATCTGGATGGTTTGACCATGAAGCTTTATCTGCATATATATTTGTTACTTTATCACTAGGTTTCATTTTTTAAACCAAATAAACGGGGTTTAGATAAACAATTACAATTTTTAAATTTAAAAGAAGTTCATATGGGTGAATATTTATGTAAAGCTTCTAATAAATATAATCGTAATTCACGTGGTCAACCAATTGAAGTAGAAGCATTTGTACGACTTACTGTAATTTGTAAGTTTTATTATTAATTTCATTATTACATAATATTCATTATGTTTATTCAATGAAACGTCGTCATTTAGATTAACATTAATCTCATCTAAAAAATTGTATAATGATGATCAGTGTTATACTTGACTTATTGTCTTTTCTTTCTACATGGAATAGATTCAATTAACAGATGTTCTTATTTCATTGCATAATCCAATCATTTAGTGGAGGTTTTTGTTCTCTGACGTGGAGGTCTACAGCACAAACTGTTACTCTTATGTGAAGTAATGTTCCTTATGAGATATGAATACAGGTCAATTGACTTTCTAGTTAGTTTATCGCTGAGCTATGCGGGATATCACTCACCTCTCGTAGAAGTCAAATGTATTTACAATCGATTGATCAATGAATAGCGACTCATGTTATCTCTATTTTCTTCAGAATGGGGAATTGTGGAAATTGTAGTAATTTTAACAGTTGAATTCATGAATCGATCTAAGTTTGACACCCAGTGAAAACCTAGAAGTACTAGAATACCGTTTCGTCCTGATGTGGGACTCCTCAACAGTGCGCACGTGGGACTCGAACCTAGGATCTCACATCTTGCGCGAGGATGCTTAATCTCTAGACTACTAAGCCGGCATCAAACTGTTAAAATTACTACAATCTCCACAAATCCCCATACTAATAATAATCATATGCTCACAAGTGACTAGTTTCAAAAAATAATTCTTAGAGTTGTAGTGAGAAGTAGTGACCAGTGGAGTCCAATCCGTGTCGAGTATGAGACAGTTATCTACTTCAATCAATGAATGAAGGGTTTTATTTTTTTCTGTTTATAGTGTCGATGACATTTTATTGTTCTTGTTAAATTATAATCACTAGTTTAAACGTAACTCAACGTCATATCCACTATATTTTGATGTTAGTTAGTCAAAGGTAATCAGTAGGAGACAAACACTAATGGTAGATTAAAGCTATCTGATCGGTCGGTAGATATAGATTTCTCCACAAAACCAGCTGAATTTGTAAGCAAACATCATAGTGGCGAATCCAGATAACCTATCCTTTTTTGATGATCCTTCGGCAGATATCTTTTGTCCTATAAGGAATAATAACACATATGGATTAAGTGAATTATCGTTTCTCTTGAATGATGTTATTAACTCTAATGTTTTTATAATTATGATTATTGTTTTCGATTTTGTATAGCTGTCCCAGATTCTGTTCAGTTTGTATATAATAGTTCTAGAACAACGGCTACAAGTGTATCATTTTCATGGTTACCACCTTTACGTGATGGAAATAAACCAATACGTCAGTATAGAATTCGATATTCACATTCAGAGCCAAGTGCTAATGGTCCGATGTCGTCTATTCAACAGGTGATTTGTTATTTGAAATATCGATGTTTGTTTTATTATACAGTATGTTTAAGAATTACACGAATCGAGGTCAGTACAATCCTTGGACACTTAACTAGGAATCATGAATATGGATCCTGAGAAAGCTTGAATGGTTTCGAATTTATCAGTATGGGTGTACTGATAAAATATTCACTCTTTATCTGGTTCTGAAATATAGAAATGCTTGCTAATGTGTGTACATATGCTTTTATATTTTGATTTTAAAATAACATTCAAATCTGTTGACCGAGAAGCTTCATGTCACTATGTGTCATTAGAAAGCGTGCCCAAGAAATGAATTCACCTTGTATAGGTTCTCTACTCAAACAATACTGGTTATGACATGCCATCTTCAGAAATAATAACTTCAAGTAGTATTCATCAGGGTCATCCACTTGCTCCATTTTCATTAAAATTTTTCATATATATATTTTTTAGAGATGTCACTTTCGTCGTTTAACTTATTGGGAATCAATCTCCTAACAGGAGATTTACTCATCAATTTAGAATACACAGATGACATAGTCTTGTATGGTGAGAACTTAGACAAATACAGAGTACACTGATCACCTTGATCAATAATCCATGTATGTTTGGGATGCGTTTTTCTCTCTCTAAATGTAAATATTTCCTTGGGACTGGTTCGTGTCAGCGCCTGAACTATTAATGGGGAGTGCAGTGGTTAAGTACGTTAACCACTTCACATATCTTTTAAAGTTCACCAGCCCTGGTGGGTTGATGTTTGACCAAATCTCAACATGAATTCAAATCTCGGTTGATGTTTGCCAACTTGCTTCACTAGTGGCGTAGGCAAGATAAAAGGTGTCTGTCAATCATAGGAACATGCAAACCTCGGTTGCACAATACACATTTGATATTACTTTCTTTCTTCATTTTATAGCCTAATGTTACAGAAATTGATGTATCTGAAAATCAACATCATATTGAATTGAATAATCTTCGACCGTATACAAAATATCATATTACCGTGGCTGCAATTAATGATGTTGGACCTAGTGTTGAAAACGCTCTCGCGCTTACTACTCAAGAAGCTAGTAAGTTTGTTTATAAATCTGGGTATTGTAGATATTGTTGAATCGGTATTGAGATCACGAACCAAACTAAGTTAGGCAACCGTTAAAAACATGGAAGTGTCAAATAACAGTCTCATCCTAGTATGGGACTCTTCGTCATTGCTCGTCCACGACCACACCACTTGGAAGCAAACCCAAGATATTCGATTTCGTACACATACGTTTAACCCGTAGAACAATGCTCAGGAATCCAACGGTTGACGGATCTAACTTCAAGCAATTTGGGGTGTTTTGTGGCCATGTCCTATCGTCTTCAGTGGATATCTTCCCCACACCTGACACAATTGACTACCTGGTTAACGAATCCTTGGTTGTCGTTATTCTAAAAAGATGTTTTTTTTCTTGAGGAATATGAAAAGAAGACTGGATGTATATTGTGAATGCCGTGTCGACTTACGACCATGATCGTATTTATAGCTCAATGAATCAACTGCTTGAGACCAGTCACACGCGACCATTTTGTGAATGATTTTTATTAGCTTAGCTTTTCACTTGTCAAATTTCATCACAGCTATTGTAAATCTGTTAAAAAAAGATTGGGCATGCTGTTCTTAAGTGTTGATTTTCACTGGCTTCTTCCATTTATCGGGAGGCATTATCTCAGTGACGATGATGGTTATCCATGAGAAACATTAGTACTAATATCACATCTCTGACGTTAAATTTGCTTCTCTTTAAATTGTTTCCCTGATGTAATTAGATATGTCAGTATGATCTATTTTTAGAGATTTTCCCCTTATTCATTTTTTGGTTAGCGGTATTATGTTTTAAAGTAGAGCCTTTTTTCCACTAATGGTTGGTTGATATTTCTTAAATGTATCCGCTTAGTGTATTTTTTTTCTATCGTCTTCATTTATGTTCCATACTTGCTCAAGCATAGGCTTTGACTTTTTGTATTTTAGTGATTACTAATGTTCTTATTCAAACTTGAGGGTTGTTAAAAATGCATCAGTGGTTAATATTTTTTGGTTGCACATACTATGGAAGGATCTTTCTGCGTGAGATACTTCGAAATCAAACTGGGTTAGAAGTGATGGAAGCGTAACTCCGCAGTCCAAACAGAGAACTTCTTGATATCAGTCACAGATATCTATTTTGTAAATTACTGTTATGGTTCAAGTTCCATAGTTTTGAAACCTTACCACCAAAAAATTTATGAGATATGATATGCTGTTTTATATTAACGTTCAATCTTATCAAACTTTCTCTTTCATTAAGAAACGCACCATCGCTGAAGATGTTGGGTATCCATGGGAGCAATACAACTTAACTTTCGGATCTTAAATTTACATTTTCCAGTCTTTTCTCTATTCAGTCGATCACTTTGACAAGAAATAAGTTTTCCAAATAACAGCTCAATTTAATCATCAAACGTGGTAAACCTGTCTATCATTTCAAAGTTGTTACTACAACCTATTCGTTCATATAGCAATACGTATAATGAATACGTTTATCTACTCAACTTTTGAGTAGAAGTACACAAGCACTCTTCTAGAATACTAATAAATTTACTTAGTATTCATACAATAATATAATTAGTCAGTTAGAATGTGATAAAAATAGTGTATTCACAATGGATTGATCACTGGGTGGTGGCCAATGTCATGTGTGTCAAGTCCTTATTTAGTGCAGATCGAATGCTATCGACCATATTGCAATGTGGCCACCAGTCTAGGCGACTCGACACTGCGTGCACTGTGAAGCTGGGTGACACGGGATCGAATCCGCCAGGGGGCATCAGTTCCCTCAATATTACAGGTATATCTTGCTGATGAGTGCCAAGTAGCACGAAACCCGGGTCTAGGGTTTCCTGTCGACTACCTCCAACCACCATCTAATCTCAGAAAAAGTGTATTCTTGTCGAACACTAAACGGTACGAACAAACTTTATATATTATTCTTTTTTAATATTCTATACCATTGATCTATCTACCCATGTAATGTGATGATATCTGTATATATTGAAAGAGATCGTATAATTAATATGACCTTAACTGGTCATCTAATAATTTTGATTTTGATTACATTTTATTACATTACTAATATTATATCTTTATATCATATAAAATAATCTCAGAACCAGATGGTCCAGTTCGTCGTCTTATCGCCAATGGAACTGCTTCTGATACAATTATAGTTAGTTGGGATAATCCAGCATTAGAACATTTAAATGGTAATGTTGATCGTTATTGGATTTGTCGACAACGTATTAAAGATAGTTTATCAATTGAAGAATTAATGGAACTTCCATGGCCTGAAGACCCAAACGATGAACACAGGTAGGTTTTGTTTTTCTTAAATAAATCGCATTATTATGTGAAACATTGTTCAAGAATTTTTTTTAAAAAAGTGTTGGCTCTCAACTTCAATAAAGTTTGTAGGTTCAAAACCGGATTGATCAACTTTTTTTACTTAGTCAGTTATTTGGTATCGGTGATCAATACAAAAATATGTCCCGCGCTTTAACTGGATCCAAAACCAGTGGTGCACATGGGCTCCAGTATCCTACGGGAACAAATGGCGTATGGACCAATCGTTGGTCACCGGCTACCATAGGACTGCATCTCCTCACGATAATCCACTGCCTTGTAGATCGGACCTTTAGGTTAAAGGCTCGGGGAGTGGCCCCCTAAGAAAACCACCTGCTTAGGTCTGGGCATTCGGGCAGTATCACAGCCCACACACAAATATAATGATAATGAAAATGTGTGGCGCATACATATTTGGTGCCCTCTTGTACCAATATTTATGTGTTCAAATAAATAAATAGATAAATAAAAACACAAATGGTGGGTACATAGACTGAATTCAATAACATATATCAGTGATTTAATTTAAAAAAATCACTTAACAAGGGAACTGTTTCAGGGGATCAAAACCAAGACATGACATAAATTCATGTAGTCATTGACTGTTGATCTAAGTTGTATTGGTAGATGCAGACTTGTTGGGGATGTTAGATCCTCTGAACTTACTTGGTGAATGCCTTATTTTATAATTCTATTTTAAAATTTTGAATTTCTTGTTTTCGCGCCAAAAGCATCCATTTTCACTTTCTAATCGTATTTCGCACTTGGGAGGGCCCTCGATGCTATTGGTTCGTTATCTCTTTTAATATGCTATTTTCTACCGTTTCCCAAGGACATTTTTATGCTGTATATATACGCTTGTGTTGTGCTTGTTGTTGTTGTTGTGCATGCTTCTGACTTTTTTTGTAATATATTTCCCTCTTCCGAACTTGGACTTCTCTCTCAAGTTAACGGGGCTCGGACACATCGGAATAGTTAACTTATTGATCATTGTGTAACAGAGTCTTCGTTCCGTTATCAGATTTGGTGAACTCGTTATTTCTTCAAACATAACAAGATTACCTGACTGAGGTCCACGAGATAGTTGTGATCAATGCTGTTGGATGGAGACGTTGTATGATATGCGTCAAAATCGATCAAGTCGGTAGAAGCGCATCCCCTTGTTACCTTTCTCTAGATCTTAAGTTTTGATGTTTCTTCATTCATAAATACTTCAAATGATTTTGGTGTTCAAATTGATATAAATTTACAACAAATAACATTTGCCCTGTTAATGTATGTTGATTCTACTTACGAAATCTTCATTGTATCTTGTGGCCTTGTGTTGTATTAATGTATAACGTAATGACATATATATATATATATAGTCAGTTGATAGAATTGCTACCATCTCAGGATAAACATTTGATTAATTAGTTCATCACAACTTTACAGTTGAGGACCATGAAGATAGTTTAATTCAATAAGTTAACATGTCATGCTAAGGTTTTTATTATAAAAACTAGAGGTAACCCTGGTAAAGTCTTTTTCCATTTGATTTCCCTCAATCTATTACTTACTTACTTACATACGCCTGTTACTCCTCGTGAAGGAACATAGGCCACACACCAGCATTCGCCATCCAACCTTGTCTCCAGCAATCCTTTCCAGTTGTTAGTCATCCTTCCCATATCTGATTCTATTTCCCGACGTAATGTGTTTTTTGGCCTTCCTCTTTTCCGCCTTCCTTCAGGATTCCAAGTTAGAGCTTGCCTCGTGATGCAGTTTGACGGTTTGTGTAGTGCATGTCCTACCCATTCCCATCGTCTTTTCCTAATTTCCTATTCAGCTGGAAGCTGCTTTGTTCTCTCCCACAGAAGGCTGTTACTAATGGTATTCGACCAATATACGTTGAGTATTTTGCGTAGACAACTATTTATAAATACTTGTACCTTCTTGATGCTGGTTGTAGTAGTTCTCCAAGTTTCAGCTCCGTACAAAGGAATCCACTGTCTTGACATTCGTATCGAAGATTCTCACTGTGATATTGGTTGAAAGTTGTTTTGAGTTCCAAAACAATTCAATCTATATTTACACAATATTGTCACTTCAATTTATGTATGGTACATCTATTAGTTTCCTTATTGAAAACAAGATTTTATTCTGTATAATAATATTGATCATCTTACAATGGAATTCTTCATTAAATTCACAAATCGATCATTGATATTTTTTACTTTCAGTACATCAATGCGTGGTCGTTATAGTCGTGTACATTGTAATTTGATTATAAGACAAATGGATCATGAAATTAATGGTCTACCAAAATTCACTGCTTACGCTTTTCGTGTTATTGCTATGAATAGTAAAGGTCTATCACCTCCAGCTTATACACAAACAAGAACTTTAGAAGATTGTAAGTTTACTTTGTTTTGTTTTCAGCTTAATGTGGTTTTAGTATTTAAGTAGTTGAAGTTAGTTAAAAAGAAACCCTCTTTGATATAGGTTTCTTAGTACTTACCACTTATAATCAGCAAAGTGTACTTTTAATCTTGGGGCGGGGGTGATTGATGCGCTCTCTATGCTTTCCAACAGACTCTTAACGACCTAACATCAAGCCATAGTATTCACATTGCAACTTGATGGCTGGAATTGGACGCTTATCTAAGGACTAAATAAATATAACGCTACTTAGAGGTAATCAACATAAAGCTTTGGATAGAAATTCTGTGCTCGTTAGTATTTGTCAACAAGAAATAACTTATTGGGACTCGAATCAATGATTAGAGTCTGATTTATTTACTGCTTACCTATTGAAGTCATGGTTGTGATATATAAGAACTGTGATATGTGTACTTGCTCACTATTTAATCACTTATCAGTAATCGACGTCGTCTATGCATGGTGTGCGCTACTTATGCCGTCAGATATAGGTAATATGTAGTAGTAATTGGAAGTGGAATGTTTACCAGCATAAGATTGAATTAAAGAGAAAAGGAAGGAAAACAGGAAGCAACCGGAATAATAGCAGGATTGGAAGAATGATGAGGTATGTAAAGGACAACTCAGGAAAGATGTGCTAACGATGTGTTTAATGTATGACTTTTATATTTTACAAAGGCATTTTATGAATTTGCGTAAAACAATAAATCGGTTTACCTTAGCCAAATCTTCGTTCACAACATATGTGCGGATTGTGTAAGAAGAAGAGGCCCTTCATGTGATAACTCTAATCGCATAACATTCAGATTGACAGTTATTTCTTTACAGCTGTCATTTGTATTTTCAGCCGTATGAAGCTTTGTGTAGCCAAATAATTAATGGTTAATGATTATGCGTATCAATGAAATTATAATTGTCGATCAAAGTGTTATGTAGTTAGAGTTATTACATGAAGTAATACTGAGTTAGGGACGGCCAAACTGACCAAAACGTGGCATCAGTCCTTGAAGTAACTAACTTCTAGTCTGAGCCATATTGATATAAATATGTAGTATATGTTCTCCCACATTGGTGATGTTTTTCTCTTAGAGGTTTGTTAAAAAGAAATAAGCTTTGATGATAACTCATCTCCAAATTTTGACTTACTTCATGCCAATCCCCCACTAATTATCATGTTTGGTTGTCATTATTGTTGCTTTTTTTCCGTCTTCCCCACCTCCCATAACAGTACCGCAAGCTCCTCCTGCAGATGTGACATGTGCATCTCAACAACATAGTATCACTGTTTCTTGGAATCCGCCTAACCCTGACACGATCAATGGGATTTTGACAGAATATCATGTTAGTTATTTTGCTGCGAATGAATATGGCGGTGAGTTGTCTTTATTAGTTTTTTCCCCATGATGTTCATGCAGAATTGTGAGATCCAAGTAATCTAAACCATATATATTTAACAATATGGGGTTGTGAAGATTGTTGAACTTTATTGATGTCATGAGTCAACCTAAGTTATACCACTATTGAAAATCTGGAAGCACTGGATGACTGCTATTTCCTATTATAGAACTCCTTAGCAGTGCGCATCCACGACTCCACATGTGGGAGTCGAACCTAGGACCTATGGTCTCGCAGACGGACGCTTAACGTCTAGACCGTCTATCACGAAATGACAGCTGATACTATTCTTCACATTTCAACGTCCAAGAAGTGTTTTGTATTCATAACTTACAGTCGTTTTACTGCTTATTTAGGGAATAACTGGACATTAGAGCGTAACTTTCATCAAATATTTCATTTCAAACGCCTGAGATTATTTGCATCTTCGTGCTACAAATATTGTTAATGTTCCCTTTGAACATACACAAATATGCTGAAAGTTAGAGTTTATAATTATGTGTTTAATGGAAATTGCACTGTCATATTCAGCACTCATCCACTTAATGAGCAGGAAAATGATTCAAATTGCTTGGTAGAACACAATGAACATTGAAAGCATTACAGATAATCTCACTCCCTACCTCTGTCTGTTACAAACACATACGAATGAAGTGTACGTACCCATATATCTGGTTATTAAAATTTGCATAAAAATTTGTCAATAACTGTATTCATTGTTCTTGTATTCCTTTTTATTTTTGTGTAAACATTAGATGAAACGAGTTCAGTGAATCAAGCTGTAAAAGGTCAAACTACAGTGACTTTAGCTGGTCTGTTAGCCTATACAAATTACACTATCCAGGTCGCTGTTAGTAATCGTAAAGGACGAGGTCCGGCGTCACCAAGAATTATTTGCTTAACTAAAGAAGCTCCTCCAGGTGCACCAGGTACGTATTTATATCTATCTGTTTGTCTATGTTGATCGTTTGATAATGTTGGCCATTTTATTTCACGATAATATTTACACAATACCATAGTCCACTGGACCCTGACCGTAGCTATTATCTTGATGATCTGGTCGAGTTTGTTTATCATGATGACCCAATCGACATACTTTTAGTGAGATACCCCTTTTTCAGTCCTTATTAATTTATTTATTTGAACACAAATATTGGTACAAAGGTGCACCGAATACATATGTGCCACACAAGTTTCTTGATTTGTATGTGGGCTATGATGCTGCCCGGGTGCCCAAACCGAAGCAGATGATTTTCTTAGGCGACCACACCCAGAACATTTAACCTAACCGTCTAATCCATAAGGAAGTGGAGCATCGTGAGGAGATGCAGTCCCATGGTAACCGGTGACCAACAATAGGTCCATACAACATTTGTTCCTTCGGGATCCTGGATCCCATGTACACTAATTGTTTGTAATGAGGGTTTTCCAACTCCCCTAGATGGACCCTCTGTGTCTACCGACCCAGTCAAAGTGCTGGTCATTCTCTTTTCATCCTCTGAGTTTTGTAAACAACTGTCTGGTCGTGAGAAGGTAGTGAGTAGGACTTCCCTTGGAGTGACTGTATACGCGTGGCCATGGGAGAGCATTTAGAGAAGGAGATCTGACTCTTTTTACCCTCGGCCGTACTACGGCATTTCTGGGTTTTCACTCCTATTACACCATGTAAGTTAGTTGCAAAGCGGTTACGTTAAAAAGTGACAAATTCAACGCCCAAAAAGGAACTCGTACTGCCAGGTGTACAGAGGTGTGACGTTAGTAAGGTCTTTACTTTGACCAACTAGCGTTTTCGGAGATGCTCTCTTCCAGTAACAGAAGGAGGTGGCTTAGGAAAGGTCGACCGCGAAAACACCACGCTTCACCTTCTCTAATGAGTTCCGTCACCTATGACAAGAGCTTAAAAATGCGTAGCTAACGGATCTGAATTACTCACTAAAAGACCATGCGTGACCGGCTTTTAGCGGTTACCTCTAGGGTTTGGTTTTCAGATCCTTGAAATCATCACTTTACCAGTTTCTTTTCAGGCCCCACAAGAGGTATCCTTCCATTATGTGAAGAGTACTGTGAAGCGACAACTGCCCTTATACCTATAACTTCATTTACGATAATCTTATTATAATCAAATCCCTAATCATTCAAGTTTGACGTAATGAATTAAAACGTGTTAACTCATTTTTAAAAATTATTTCTGACTGTATAAATTGAACAGCTAGCTATGAAAACGTTTATAAAGTACTTAAGTGTAGTTATAAAATAGTACTGACATCATCCTAAGCATAGTAATATATATGACACTTAGTTACACTGATCTAAATTGTATCGGCACAATGAATCAGTACAGACTAATTCCTTTTTCGTTTAGTTTAAAGTTAACTCATACAGTTATGTTGAATAAATCTAATAGTCGGATGCAATTTTATGGTCATTGTCCAATAAAACTATTTCATTCTGTAGCATCAAATAGTTCTGAGAATGATTTGCAAGCGACTACCGATGTTGAATTTACACATGAAGTACCTGTATATTTTCCGTTGGTTAGGATGAATACGACAAGTGTTTCGTGCTAAAAACCAGTTCATCCTTTCAGGAAATGATATTTTCTGGTGTGGGTCTAGTTTGGATGATTGTTTGGGATGTGTTTCTTGTTATCGAAACACAAATTATTACTTCCAGGTTGATTGATTCCAGTATTTAGTATAATTATATGAAGTCAAGTAAGCTGAATAATCGGATTCATTTTAACATGCTTAACATATGCTCAGTATATTAACATATTGCGTAGGTCAGACAGACAACTTTTTTTGTGGGCCCCAATAGTCGTGAAATACGAACGGTTTCTCATCAAAGTCTCTTAATTGTTTGTTCACTTGCGTAACGATTTGGTCAAAGCTTTAGCAATCCATTTTGTTCATTGTAACTGAATTAGATATAATGGATTGTCTGTTATTCTTTTTATTTGTAGAGTTCGTCAAAGTGAAACCGATTAATTCATCATGTATTGTTGTTTCATGGTCACATCCTCGTAAACCTCAGGGACAAATGAAGAGTTATTGTTTAGAAGCTATACCATTGTTAGATACTGCACAGGATGGTTTTATTAATCTTTTTGCTTTTCCTTCAATTTCATCATCTCCATCATCGTCATATAACAGTAATGATAATAATAATGATCGTGCTAAAGGACCGTGCGTACGACCAGATTTTACAAGCTCATACAATTACTACTTTTACTGCGGTAAGTAGTTAAATTGCTTTTTAGGTCAATTTAAAGCGATAAATGATTGTACTGTCCAATGACCGAAATCGATTTGTATTTAGTTCGTTTCCTCAGGATCCTAATGTCCATATTCACCTCAACTTCATAAAAAACGATGCCGAGTGAAGTCAGTGAATAGAATTTTTTTGGAGAGCGTTAGAAACGTATGACTTTGTGTGAAATCTCCCAGAGAAGACGAGTCGACTCTCTTCAGTCCCGACTGTACCAAACACATTCGTTAGAGCGGGACTCAACAGTACAATCCATTGGTGTTGTGGCTCTGACTGCAGATTATGGAGCAGCGAATTATCTATCGGACCAAAGACGCGTAAAACACGTAAGAACGACCTAGAGTCCTGATTGGCCCTGCTTCCCTGTCTAGCCCAGCCAGTTGAGTCCAGAATGCAAGTCTCAGCCTCTGAGATATTAATCATTATATTCCAAGCGTACTCTGTTTATATACCACTCAACCCAAACACAACGTACCGATAAAATAGAAAATAACATTTGTACAATAATTAGCCAGAAGTGGCTGTAAATGAGGGAGGTAGCGATTAACAGATAGGCAATAATTCATGAATGGTAAATCGTACAATAATAGTTCATAGGTCAACATAAAGCTCATAATAAGAGGGGCATGAATATGAAACAGTTTAGTTACATAACAATTATACGATAAAAATATACTCATAATATTGGTCCATAAATGGATACCAAAAATTACCATTCATTATTCTCATCGGGATACAACAATGGGTTCAAAGTAGGACCCATAAACCAATAAGCCGTTATCGTCCAACTGTTTTTGACCGTAACTCACCTCTCATCATTCATCTTACTTGTGACGTTACGTATGTAGTCTATACTTAGGACTGAACTTATCAACTGATCGATATATCCAACCTTCCCCAAGTTTGGGTCAGACGTATCTCTTATTAGTAATTTATTAGATTGCGGTAATAAATAACTCGTTCTAAGATATCTAAGGAAACACTTGTTCTATTGAATTCCCAGATTGATATAGCTGGTGAGTAGTAAGCAATATGAAAACTAAATATTTAAAGCATCTCATTTTAAGTCGTTTTACACTCCAGATTGACTTTAGTATTAGGAAACAATCGAAAACCAAGGGTATCTAACAACTGTTTCATCTTAGTATATGGTACTCCTCAACAGTATACCTCTATCAACAGTGATTGAACTGAAGACCCTTAGATCCTGTGGGAATTACTTTAACTTTAAACTATTAAGTTTGAATCCAAAAGTTTATTTCTTATTTCAATCAGTTCGCGGTATTGTGCAATCATCATCCATTGCCGTTGATAATATCTTATTTATCACATAATTAATAGGTACTTTTGTTTGTTAAAGATAGTTGACATTATCTTCATTATTTCATATAATAATGTAGGTTTAATTGAAGAACGACCATATAATATATCTGTTCGCGGCATAAATCAATTTGATGGTCATAAAACATGGGCAGGACCTATTCGTCCAACTGCTAATCGTAAGTTAATGTATACTTGTTAGATTTTGTGTGTGTGTGTCGGAGGAGGGGTATCTGTCTGTTGATGGTACTTATTATTTTGATCAAGAAAAATTATTTTTGATTGAGATCATGAACCAATTGATGTTAGACCACCTTTGGTAACGTGGAAGCACTGGACGACCGTTTCATCGTTTTTGCCTCAACAGGAGATTCATTGATAATCTTTGTAATATCTGTTGGTACATTTTACCTAAAAGAAATACCCAAAGGATATGTGTTTGTCTTCTTTTACTTCATCTTTCTGTATTCGTCAAATGGGGACACATTTGTTCTATATCTTATTTTGATGCATTTGTTCATTGATATTATTTTTTTTAGATATCGTTTTCTATCATTGCCAAGTTGATAACCTTTCGTACATTCTTATTACCCTTTGACTGTTGCGCAACTTTAAATTCTTATTGACTTTTAGTACCTCTGTTAATGACGTAATAGTGATCTATTTTCATTATATATTACTGTAATATAAAAGAATTGAAGAATTCTCTAAGTGAACGTCTTAGGTAATATCAAGATCATTTGGGTAACACAACTGAGAATCAATTAAACCGGTACTGATTCTGTCACTGTTTCACTTTCCTTAGATTTAAAGTTTTAAGATTATTTTAAGTCCGATACTCATCTCATTGTGTTAATGTTGTATGGTAATTTGAACCGATGTGCATATATATCACATTCTAGATTGATGATAATTAATAGACCATTAGAAGTTCTAGTACACAGTAAAAACATATACCTATCGATTTCATCAAGTCGAAAATGAGGCGCTTAATAATCTCTGACATTGAGTAGTATTAGTAGTATAGTGAACGAGGACATAACTGGGGACAATCGAATATATTTAAATATGAAACTATAGAGTATTTTGGTAAAATTTGAGAACCATACAGTAAATACTTCATTTGCAAAATGTCAATCAATCATCTCAGACTTGATTGTTTTTTTCGTTTCCACATCAATCATTCTTTGTTCTCGTTCTCTTTTCTTCGAAATACTTAACCTTCTGCTGCCAGATATTTCACTTTCGATTGATGGTACATACTACTTATATCTATCGATATCAGTAGCATACACCACAGTAGTAGTGTAGTGGACGCTAATCAGAAGCATGATTTTAAGTAGTGTGTAGCGGAATGTGGTATCGAATTTAAAACAATTTTCAGACAGAGTGAAATATTTCAATGCATCGAAAGTACAGCGCTACTAGAATATTTGAAGACCAGTTGAGAAGACATTTCAAACTGCAAAACATACCTGAAAATGCAAATGGTCAATTGAAGGTTATGTAATATGTATTATGTAAATACTTTGTAACTCCTCAAAATGATCATATGAATGGTTGAAATCTGAATTGGATACTGAAAAACAGAATGATTCAGATCTTTCATAATCCTATTGATCTTTACACTGAAAGAGTCTCAGTCAATGAAGAAATAATCGTCGTATACTTGATCACTTCCAATTTATGTTTTCAATGTTAATATTATCCCAGTTTATCATAAAACTATTCAACATTATTTGTGTTTGTTTATTAATTTTTTTTTGTTGTTGTTAGCACCAATTGGAATTATATCGATTGGTGGTAAAATAATTGCACAAAACAAAATGAGTATTTGGATGGATTGTTTAATTATTGGTGGATATCAACCACATTGGATATATCCACATGATGATCTTGAGTAAGTTCTACCCTCTCTCTCTCTTTCTCTTTCTCCCCCTTTTTTCTCTTTTCCCTTTGTTTCATTTTCTTGCTTTTTCCTCTCTCTATTTCATTAATGATTGTACTACGTAGTATTTTACTAATATGAGTAGTAGGCATTTCTTGTCATTAATTTTAAATACTATTGTGTGTATGAAATTACAAACTAACTGAGTAAGTGTTTAATATAGTAACAAGCTTAAAATCACCTTGATAGGTGGTTATCGGCCAATTCTTAGTCAATCAGGAAACCTTCTTTGTAAGTGGACAGTATTATTTTGTTAAGTATGTCAGTGATACTGCCTGCGTGTGCAAACCGAAGCAGATGGTTTTCTTAGGGGATCACACTCGAATCCTTCGACCTAAAGGTCTGATTCACAAGGAAGTGAAGCAACGTGAGGAGATGCAGTCCTATAGTAGCCGGTGACCAACAATAGGTTCATACGCCATTCGTTTACTCAAGGTCCTGGATCATATGTACACCAATGGTTTGGAATGAGGGTTTTCCAACTCCTCTATGTAGATCCTCCATATTCAGCAACGCGCTTAAAGCGCCAGACATTCTTTTTTCGTCTTCTCAATTTCGTAAATAACTGTCTGTCCGCTTGAAGTTATTGAGTAGGATTTCCATTGGAATGACTGTATACGCCTGTCCATGTGAGAGCGTTTGGAGAGGGAGAGCTAACTCTCCCCACTCTCGAAGGTACCAGGGCATTTGAGAGCGATTTGTCTTTATAAATATAGAATGTCTACCTTTCCATAAAGATTTTCAGAAGTCTTCAAATTGTTTCTCAATAGGATTGGTATGTTCATCACGAACTGACATCATTTCTATTGTAAAAACGTTCTTCAACCATATGGATGAATGAATTTAACGCAAAAATACAAGAGGAATTATCTCATTATTTCATTTATAAAATATAATGCCACACAGTCAGGGTTTGTTCTAGGATTAAATATTTAGGATTAGGATTTAAGGATATTGTTTATTTGTCTGTAATAATATCATCTACAGTAGTAGAACTAAACACTTCATATGTTTAACACTATCATATCACTATAATATCACTTATTATTCCTGTTAACTATTGTAATGGAAATATTTTGATATGAGTGTCTTTGAAAGTGTGTTTTTACATGTTTTCACATTCTAGAATGTATCATCACTATGTGTACTTTTAGAAATGAAAAAAGAAGTAAACACTTATAGAAGTGGTGAAGAAGATTTGTAGCTCAGGTGGATGACTTTGATGGAGTTTTGTTCTCTTAGCTGAATCGTTTAGTCGTGTTTGAGTGTGTGTGTGTGTGGGGGGGGTGATGATGATGGAGTTGTTGGATGAATTTGCTAAATGTTTCAATATTCATGAAATTTCTCTTGACAAAGTGTATGTTGGCGTTCCGAGGAGTGCTACAAATGGACGTAGTGGGATGTTTGGTTTATGTGTTTTCGGCCTGCCGTAGAATCGAGTGAGCACTGTTTCATTGGATTTCATTCTCCATTGATCTTGCTTTGTTATTTCTCCTACTTTAAAGAGCTTGTTTAAAGTCTTTGAGATTCGGCTGTCTAACTTTTTAACTGAATTTATGTCCATCGGTTTGTATGTACTTTTATCCTCAAGTAGTTCCTCAGTTTTCTTGATGTATTCTTCTTTGTCCATAATCACTGTGGTGTGTCTTTTGTCCACTGGAACTATGACATTATCTTTTCTAGATCAAACCATCCAGCTCAGAGAACAAAGCTCCATCAAAACCTTATTGAAGTCTTTTACAAGTGTTCAAAACAATCTATTCTATTAAATCTGGTTGAGTAGTATAAACTCTTTGTTATCTACAGGCTACATATTAATTTTATGTCTATGAGAAAAAATACTATATTCAAATAGATTTGATCTGCACAGTCTACTTACTTAAGTTATTGTCATGATCATATGTTTATTCATGACTAACTTCAAGATAGATTGGCGAAACTTTAATGAATACGTGTGATTGATAGTGTTCAGCCATGTCAGCAATGAGACAGTCATCATCGGTGTCAATAAACAACAGTTAGATGTATAAACCATTGAATTTCATTTCAATGGTCTAAAGGTAAAGCGCTTGTGGCAGTCTAGATGTTCTAAACTTAATCTCTACAGTAGTCATGTTGCTAAGAAATTCTAATATCGATTACCTGTAAACCCATAAATACTCATAGCTTATTGTAGTAGGAAGGAAATCATAATTAATAAATTGAATCTTTATCAGTTCATATTGGGTGGTCAATCATATCTCACTTTTCACTTACCATATATCAAATAATTAACAAGGGAAAGTAATGAAAGGCTAACTACACTCTCTTTCAGTTTGCATAGCATAACAGATCAAGTCAGAAATACTGAATTATAAATGAGTTTGCGGTTCAATTAGTATGATAGATATTCATTATAACTATAGTGTTTTATTTTTAAGTGTCAAAGTGTAGAATTACTTACTTATTTACACCTATTACCCCCAATGGAGACATAGGTCGCCGACCAGCATTCTCCAAGCCACTTTGTCCTGGGTCTTCATTTCTAATTCTATCCGATTGTTATTCATTTTTTTTCATGTCTGTCATGTGTTCTTTGATCTTCCTCTTCTCCATTGGCCTTGAGGATTCCAAGTGAGGGCTTACCCCAAAGTGTAGAGTTAGTCACTATATATCTATCATCTGATAGATTTTAGTTGTAATCTGCTTCTATACTCATCATCCTCGTTGGGTTTTTTTTGGTATTTCATACACTTTATTAATGTTTTATTCTCTTGAAACTTCTCTTACTTTTAGAGATTTACATATTATGGATAATGGTACATTAGTTGTAGAAACTGCACGTGTTGCTCATAGTGGACATTATAAGTGTTCCACTGTATCTGATAGTATATCATACGATTTACTTGTACAAGGTAAGTCTATTTAGTGTGTTTTTTAATGTGTGTAAAACAACGCTGTTTGTTCATTGAGTTTAATTGATTTTATGGTTTACATTGTAAACTGAATTTAGTTAGACAGCTAGTAAAGATCAAGGGATATTAGATAGCTATTTTGTCCTAAATAGACATTTTTCCACATTGCTCATTCACTTCACTATCTCGTTAGGGATGTTATCTACGACTTTCACATCTTGCAATACGAGCACGCTACCATTTGACTCTTGAGTATTCTATATCCGCTGGTTTCTATTTCCGACTTCAACCAATTCATGATACAGCACAATCAGTTATGCGTTACTTTCCACGTGGTACCTATTTTACGCCTGTTGTCAGTCAGACAGTCAGCTACAACGTAGGGCCAGGCACATATATACATCGGCCCAAGTTCTCACACCTCATTAGCACAACAAGATTCATAGAATTAATTCAGTGGTGATAATATGTAAAAGAAAGACTGCATATAAGGAAATAATACAGGAAGAAAGAATTGGTTCGTAGAAAGAAAGATATGAAGTGATTTTAATCTCATAATCTAAGGAAAGATAAAGAGTGTATGCACCGATGCCATTGTGATCGATTCTGAGCCATGTCATACAGAGTTTCCAATCATTGGTTACGATAGTCACGCGAAACCCAACCAAGTAGTCTGCATCTACCAACATGGCTCAGACTAGAAGTTGGTGACTTCAAGCATTAATGCCACGTTTTGGTTTGGCCGCCTCTAAATTTCTTCCAACCATCCCGAACACCGTTTAGCATTGCGCTTAAAGTTAATGGGCTTGTGAGCACATGATCATTTTCATGGGTGGATTACTCTTCTGATGTGATCAAATAATTAGACACGTAATAACTGCATAGTATCCTCCTCCTTGGTTCTCAAGATCATTGTCTAGCTATCAATCAGTCCATGATGTTAACTGAAAATCGATTCAATATACAAAATACTTTTACATACTACTAATTAAGTTATTATTCTTTTTGGTGTTTCTTTTTAGAAATCCTTGAAGGTAAGTAACAAATCGAGTGTTTAAATATGTATTTTTTATGTACATACTATTAGATTGTTGTATATATAATGCATACTAGATAAATGAAAATGTCCGTACTTTAATGTCAGATTGACTGCTGGAAGTGATTGTCAAGATACTTCCGAGATTAAACTTTCATTTTTGTTAGGAATAATCAGTTGATACAAATCTATGTGAATGACATGTCATCTTGATTGAGCAGTATTCATGTATATAGGTTGCTCGTTGATAAACATTTCCCAAGTCCCTTCCGGCATGTCTTTGTGTAATGAACAACAACATAGCATTTATTATCAAATCTTCTATTGTACACTAGGTGATTGATAATAACTCCAATCTAACACATTAAATTTATCATTGCAAAGTCATTACTCACAGAAATACAGAAATATAAAAACAGATAAAGTTATCTATGTAGAGAATAGAATCAATTTGTGAACTCACGTTCTATTTTATAGCCTTGATGTATCCTTTATTTCTTTGAATTTTTATTTGTTTTATTTTCCTGCATGATTAAGTGGATGATTTTGATGCATGTATTCTATACTTGTGTGTATGTTGTCCTGGTATGGCTGAGGGTGGGGAAAGCTCGTTCTCCCTCTCAAAATGCTCTCACATGGCCAAGCATATAAAGGTACTGCCAGGGTAGTCCCACTCACTGAATTCTTGTGGTTAGGGTGTTGTTCATTAAATTGAGAGGACGAAAAGTGAATGTCTGGCTATTTAACCAGGTTATTTGATATGGAGGATCTATCCAAGGGAGCTGTAAAACCCTGATTCTAAACCACTGGTGCATATCTGCTCCAGTATTGTGGAGGAAAAAATGGTATGCGAACCAATCATTGGTCACCAGGTGCCATAGGACTGCATCTCCTTACGTTACTCCACTGCTTTGTGCACCAGACCTCTGAGTAATGGGTTTGGATAGTGACCTCCTAAGAAAACCACCTGCTTCGATTTGAGTGCTCGGACAGTGTTTCATCCTTCACACATATGGAATGACTAAGTGTGGTGCATATATATTTTGTGCCTCCTTGTACCAATGTTTATGTGTTCAAATAAATATATAATTTTCAATATTGCTCATCTAAAGCAGATGAAAAAGCATGTGTATTTATCAATTTGTTGTATAATTCTTATATGTATATGCATATTTTTACTGTTTAGAACCTCCGCGTAAACCAATTTGGCATAAATTCACACCAAGTCTACGTGGTATACAAGCTGAGTGGTTATCACCTGGGTCTAAACGTCTTGATGCACCTATTCTATGGTTTTATTTAAATTGGACTAATTTACATACTGGACAAATGGAAACTATACGTTTATCGGCTGATCAACGTACTTATTATCTATCGAATTTAACATGTGCTACCACGGTTAAATTTCAGTTAAAAGCTGAAAATAAAGTTGGCAATAGTTCACTAACTGATGTCACCTCATGGACTACATTAGGTTCCTGTAAGAATTCCTTTATTTTTCTACTTGACTATCTCTCATGCACACTCATTATCTCCTCTTTTTAATATTTCTTTCAGTTCTTGGTGGTTGGTGGTGACTAACATAAAACTGTGGATCTAGGTTTCATACCAGTTGATAATTATCAATTGAGAGTATCTGAAATTTTTAAGAAATTTATTCTACTGGTAGAATTTGAACCTGTGTTACCGAATTTCAGTTAGATATTGACAATTGATTGATCATTGAATAATAATGACCAATGTCATACTTATCAAGTGTTTAGTGCTGATTGAATTCTATCAATCAAATTATAACATCGCCAACTACTATTGACAACTCAACATCATGATTTGATGTTAGGTGACTGGAAGTAGTCAGCAAGATCTCGTGATTTAATGATTGGGAGATCAATTGATTAAAAACAAACTAAGTAGAAATAGAGAAGGATATACATGTATTACAACATGGTTAAGATTCTGGTAAAAATTGTGAAATCTGTCTATCTCATTCTCAAAGGTTAGGCATACTAGAGGTCGTAGTGTGGAAGAAGATCCATGGTGGAGTTATCATATCAAAATGTGAAGTCATTTAGATTTTCATCACTTGATATTACTTACCATGTTTTGTTCCGCAACTCTTTAATTGATTCATTGATTGTTCTAATATATACGATAACTCAATCCATCGATGCATATTCGTTCATTTCCCATATTGATCATAACTGTTATGAATCACAAAACAAACCAAATATCAGTGGCAGAGTGAATGGATACTGTGTAAATACTCCCTTCATTTCAAATACGTTTTACTTAGCCTTCTCAATTATTGAAAAGGCAAAAGAGAGTTAAAAGTTTATCCCATCGATTCTGTTGACGATAAAATATCAGTATACTTCTTCTATATTTTTTTCTTAAGAACTGATCATTCAAGTTGGGAGGGGGAGGTTATAGATGTCCCAGTTTAACGCCATATACACGGTTTAAAACCTTTCATCTTATTATCAGTTTTTAGTAGGAATTCTTTTTTAGTCGTTTTAAATCACGGACTAATCTTAGTTTTAGACAATTAGTAAGAACCAGGAAGTAGCTTTCTCATTTATGTGTGTGTAACTCTTTAGGTTTCTTGCACATTTGTGAGTTTGTGCCATAGGATTGAGCTATTCTCTTCATGTTATAAAGAGCCTTGATAGTGTCAAGCCCTTCTATAAAATCACTTTTTGCACACTAATGAAAAGTCTTATACGAGAACGAATAAGACCGACCATTACTTCTTAGTTCTCCATGGTTATCTTACTAAAAGCATTTCTCATAAATCAATTGAACATTACATAAAATATTCTTCCTCCCCAATTCACACTCAAGTGGCTATCAGAACTCGGTAGCTAAGTGGATAATGCGATGGTGTTTGAAGCGGAAGGTACTAGGTTCGAGTCTCAGAGTGAACATCAACTCTGAGATGCAGGTATATCCAGCTGACGAGTACCAAATAGGACGACGCGCGCGTATTGGGTTCCATTGCTAGCCACTGTCCATTTTTGTTTAGAATTTGATTTGATCAATCTAGTTCTTCCTTCACATCTTTTTAATCATTGTTTTTTTTAATTTCAGCTCCATTAACTGCTAATGCAGCTCAATTAATACCGAATAATTTACGACAACAATATTCTGTGACATTTAATCTGTCAAATTTTCTCCCAGGCAACGGTTGCCCACCTACTACATACCGTCTATTGATTGCACCATCAGAAGATGGGCATTTTGGTTTAAAACAAACAATTATTAATCAAACATTAACTAGATCAGATCTTATAACAGTAGATATATTAAATAGAGAAAGGTTAGTAGTTTTTTTAATTATTCTGATTTGTTTTTGTATTTTGAATGAGGTGAGAGAATTGTGGAGATTGTTGAATTTTATTTGAAATACAAAAAAATCTAAGTTGAATAACTATTGAGAACCTGGAAGTATCGGGTGGCTGTCTAGGGAGAAACCATGACCAGTGGAACTAATTCGTGTCGAGTAGAGACAGGTATCTACCTCAGTACAATGGAAGATGGCCGCATAATTTCGGTTGAAATTAGACGTTAACACCTTTGGATGTCTGCCAGTTCACTGGTTTAGTAGGTTGAGCGTTCGCGCGCGAGACCGAAGGCCCTGGGTTCGAATCCCTTTGGTGCGGAATCGTGGATGCCCACTGTTGAGGAGTCCCACAATAGGACGAAACGGCCGTCCAGTAATTCGGTCTTTTCAATGGTGGTCTAACATCAATCGACTCATGATCTCAATCAATAACTTAATGATCTTCACAATTCTATACTGAGAACAGAAGTTTATCTAGAATTCAATATTATCAATGATAACAACGTATTCAATAAAGTTTACAAACTTTGAATCACTACGTGTTCAGGTATTGATAACACGTCAGGTCCATAATCAAATGAATAGTTCTTCCTTTAATTACTTGAGTAAGTGTGAAATTATAACACATTACATAATAGAGATTTACCAAATATGTACCAGTAATTATAAAACGAAAATAAATCACTAGTATAGGGGTTGTGGAGATTAATAAGTTTTTGATTGAGATCATGAACCGATTGATGTTAGACCACCTTTGGAAACCTGGAAGCACAACCACAAACCGTATACTAGTAATTAACATGTGCTCACTAGTGACTGGCTTCGTGAAGAGATTCTCGGAGTTCTAGTGAGAGGTCCTGACCAGTGGAACTAATCCGTGTCGGGTAGAGACAGGTATCGACCTCAGTGCAATGGAAGATGATCGCGCAATTTCGTGGATTGGTTGATGTTAGACACTAACACCATTGGATGCCATCTCAGTGTTCCAATAGATTAGGCGTTCACGCGTGAGACTGAAAGCCCTGGCTTCAAATCCCTTTGGTGTGGGATCGTGGATGCTCACTGCTGAGGAGTCACACAATAGAACGAAACGGCTGTCCAATACTTCCATGTTTCCAACGGTGGTCTAACGTCAATCTGTTCATGATCTCAATCAAAAAAAGAAAATAAATCAAGCGCAACGCCCTCAAAATGGAGTTGTTTGAACTAATCAACTTTTTTTTGATAACACACGTATAATTACTATCAGATAATACATGAAGGAAAGGAATAGCATTATAAATAGTAAAACGAATGAAAACATTGAATAAATATGCAAATATTTTTGCGCATAACAATCACTATAAGACCGAATCGTAACTCTGAAAATGAGTGATAATTGCATAAACTACTGAATACATTTAATGAGTAGTACAATTCTGTACACGAAAGAGAGCAATTATAGAAGAAACGTGTCTAAAAAAATCTAAAATAGATTTAAGATTATTTCTGGCACAAAGATAAGAAGATCACAGTTAAGATCAGATATGAAAACAACGCGTCATAGTTAGACATAAGTATCTCATTTTATAACTGATATATGGTATAGAAAGTAAAATATGGTTGGTTATTGAGTATGAATAAAGAGGCACTGTGTTGTATGCTACTTATTTTTGACAGATATAAGTAGTGTGTAACACCAGTCAGTAGTGGAATACCTGGCAGATGATTGAATTGGAGAAGACAGAAAGAAAAACAGAAAGCAATTGAATTATTAACGGAATTGAAAGGATCATTAAGAATGTAAAGGATAACTGAAGGAAGATGTAATGTATGGTTTTCATATTTTAAGAAAGCACTCTGTAATTTTGCATTTGACAATAAACATGTGGCTTAATTTTCCAGGATATATATATATATATATATATATATATATATATATATACCCATTGTCTCCCATTATGATCTGGATAGATTGAACTGCCGGTCGTATTGTAATAAATTCGATTGGCTCACTTCTCTCCGGAACTTGTGCTGGTGATATTGTCCAGAAGGACAATGTAAGCTCTACGATCAAACTGTCCAACTCAAGAAATGAAACTTCAACAAAATTTTATTATGGCTAATATTATAAATAATCGTAATGTTAATGTTTTCCTATTTATTCTTATTTGTTCTAGATGTTGTTACAATGTGACTAATTTGAATTCAGGAGCACATTATCATTACAAAGTTGTAGCAACCAATGCTGCAGGATCAGCCAGTGTTCAAGGTCAATTCTGGACAAGAACTGTTTCAGGACGTAAGTACCTCTATTGATTAGTTGTTCTTGTATTAACAAATGTATCATTTATTCACTAATGATTAACATCAAGAGAAAGTTTTCAGAGTTTTACTTAAAAAATCCGTGACCATGATGTCTAACCATGTCGATTGTAGAACAGATATCATCAACTGCAATGAACGATAGTCACATAATACTATAAATTGTCTGGAGTCAAAAATAAGCATCATTGAAGAACATATGGAACTCTAAACAACTTTCTGTCAACCAATATCAGAGTTACAATCTTCAATACGAACTTCAACACTTAGTTCTATAATACAGAACTGAAACTTTGTGAACTACCACAACCATCATCAAGAAGGTACAAGTATTTACAAATAGTTGTCTACATGACATACTCAACATCCATTGGCCAGATACTATCAGTTACAGCATTCTGTGGGAGAGAACAAATGAGCTTTCAGTTGAAGAGGAAATTAAGAAAATGCAATGGAAATGGATAGGACATACATTACACAAATAACCGAACTGCATGACGAGGCAAGCCCTAACTTGTAATCGTGAAGGGAAGCGGAAAAGAGAAAGGCCAAAGAACACATTACGTTGAGAAATGGAATCAGATCTGGAAAGGATGAATAGGAACTGGAAGGAGCTGAAAAGGATTGCCCACGACAGGGTTCGATGGAGAGTGCTGGTAAGAGGCGTAAGTAGGTAAGTAAGAAGTCAAAAATACAGACCATTGGATATCATTTGAGGGGTCTAAAAGTTAAGTGCTTTGCTATAATTCCTGAAGGTCATTGGAGGAGACGTAAATGGACTCTGTTGAGTAGTTCCCTACTAGAGCGAAACAAATGCTTACTGTATCCGGGCCTTCAATGGCTCTCTAACTAAAATCAGTTTTTTTCTAATACACTACAAATAATCACTAATATTGATGATAATGATCGTTTATTTGTTAACGAAATTACTCACGGTTAATTGATTGTTTAATGTACAAATTGTGTTGCATTTTGAATGTTAATTAATTATTTAAAAGTTAAGTTGCTTAGAAGACTATTGTCTGAACATTTCATTCTGAGATCCATTGCAGATGGTAGTGTTTTTAAGTAATAACATGACTCAAAATCTATCACAGATACATTCAATCTTTTTTTTACTCTTCCAAATCTTAAGTTTCAATATTCCTTCGAACAATACTGAAGTTATACACAGAATATTAGATAATTGTGGCAAATCAATGAGTCTTCATTTATTGAGATGGTTGGGATAGGGCATGTATTATGTATGGCCATCTACCGACTTCCTCGAAGTTTCATGATAGTTGATGTAGGAGTAAGTTGGAAGAAAGCTAGGTTCAATCAGAACAATCAATAGTCCATGAAGACGTTGACTACTGAACTGAGCTTTATGGTTAGAGTCTGTTTTATTATTGTAACCAAAGGTTAGAGACTTTGAATGACACAACTCAAAATCGTTCTCAATGGTGTAATTGTATTCATTTTTTGTCTTCCCTTAGATCCTAAATTTCTAAATTCGTATCTTGGACGACTAATCTTTTTTTATTACCATTAATTCTGCTACAATCTCTACTACTCTGGAATTTTCCCTGAGAATCTGATCAAACTGTATTAATTGGTTACGGTGACTTAGACCGTCGTACACTTATTCCAGGTTCCACGTTGCGTTACACTAATTGACTAACTGATTGGATATTCCTTCATATAGTGTTTGGACTTTCTTATTGTCATCGTTAGTGTTATAAGCTGAATTTCTTTCCTGTTTATTTTGTTAGTTTCATTTCATTGTGTCCATAGGGTACAAGAACTTTGGGCGATGTATTTCATGGTAGTAGATAACCAATGTCGGTTCTTCAGTTTTTCGAAATTCTAGAATTCATATAATCATTGTTAGCTAATTCAATGACTTGGTTGAATGAACCGATTGATGTTGGACCACCGTCCGAAACCTGGAAGCACTGGACGGTCGTTTCGTCCTATTGTGGGACTCCTCGACAGTGCGCATCTACGATCCCGCACCGAAGGGATTCAAACCCAGGGCCCTCAGTCTCGTGCGCAAACGCTCAACTTACCAGACCACTGAACTATCCGGCATCCAACGGTGTTAATGTCTAATTTCAATCGATCGACGAAATTGTGCAACCATCTTCTATTGTACTGAGGTCGATACCTGTCTCTACCCGACACGGATTAGTTCCACTGGTCACGGCTTCTCACTAGAACTCCGAGAATTCCCCCACGAAGCTCGTCACTAGTGAGCACATGTTTATTATCAATATAAGGGTTGTGGACATTATTGTAATCATTGATACAATCATTGAAATAATCTATGACAACTGGTATTATATGAAAATTTCACATTCTATTCTTTTATTTATTCATTAGGTGAACCTGTACTCAAACAAATACATTTACTTGGAAAAGCTAATTTCTTTTTACAACCAACTGTTATTGTACCAACTACAGCATTATTTGCTATTATAATTGTTGTTGTTATTGCATTAATATTCTTTTGTCGTCATCGACGTTTAGAAGAAGATTTATGTCCAAATAAAAGTATCACTGTAACCCATAATGATTTACGATCAAATCAAACAAATAATAATTTACAACATCAACAAACAACAAATATTGGTCATTCATATCATTCTTATCATGTTGGCAGTGGTGGCGGCGGTGGTGGTGGTGGTGATCCACGACGTGTTCCTACTGCTGTTATTTCCACCAGTACTACTAATTCTGGTAAAGGAAGATCATCTTCGGGTCATGGACATGATAATCTTCCACCGATTCCTTCTTCAGGACATCAACAACATGATACAAAATCTACTACAATTGTACCTGTTGGACGTCATAGAACTGGTTTTAAAAGGTCTTGTCTAGATAATTATATTTCCGGCTGCCTCTCTTCTCCAAATATATGTTTATTGTTTATTTTTTCGCTGAGAAATGTTTATATATAACTGAATTACCATAGTTAGTGAATGTTAACAACTTTCGATGTATCGACTTGTCATTTCTACTTCAAACTTTACATTGGACTTCAGTATTAATTCCTTCCTAAGAGCTAATGAATTAATTTAGATGAATGACACTGAGATCATTTAATTAAAAAGTGTGTCAATATTCCTTTAAGTTATTGACTGTTGATGTGTTTGAAGCATGGTTGATAGATTCAGACTGTCACTTAGCCATGATTGATACTATTATCATGGTTGGAGATATTCGGTTGTGTTCTGATTCATATTACCAATGATTTGCTCATTCTTCTACTTGTCTTATATCATCAGTAATAAAAACAAAGCTTATGAATCATACTGCCTACGTGTAATATTCTCCTTTAGTATTGATATTGATAGTACTCTTACCAATTCAATATTCATAGTCCTGTACTAATGGTAGTGTGACGACTTGAATAGATGTAGATATTTCCCATCTACTTTACTTATGACTAGCTAAATCTATGCTTAACAGTTCGATTATTTAAGCGGTAAACCACCGGCATGTTATGAATAAAACGTCATTTTATGTTCAGTTGTGTTTAAAACTGTTTACTTTGATTGAACACTGTCACCATAATAGTTTGTTTTTTACTGTTTTAAAAACATACTACTTTAATGCATATATAAGTAGTTTATCTAATTTCTGTAAATTAACTTGTCGTTTAGTGTAGTGTGATTTTTTCTCTTATTATTATTTTATTATTAATTCAATCTAATGTAGCTGGCTCAATGGTACACGAATGCGTCTTTATGATCGTGGACATCCAGTCAAGCCTTCAGAACAATCTGTACATGTTGGTTCATCTCAAGTGAATAATCATATTACTGGTGATGAAGATGAACGTTTATCCACTAATTCAGTCGATAGTGAAGGTACTATTTCAATGACAACAACAATTTATTTTTCAACTTTCATTTTAATTAGTCAAGATGATTTGATGAATGATGGAATACTGAATCACAAGTTAAATATTTATTAAAGAATATAATGCTGTTATCTGTATAAGAGTCTGTGGAGATTGTAGAATTTTCACAGTTTAAATCATAAATTGATCTTGGTTAGAACATCGATAAAAATCATGAAACACTGAAAATTTGTTTCATCTTAGTATGGGGATCTTTGGCAGTATGTGTCTACACAAAGCCTTCCATCTCGCGTGTGAACTCTTTATCTCTAGACCAATGAACTGGTATTCACCTCAGGGAATGAAAGTTGGTCGGTTAGTATCGTAATTTGAACTTAGACATGTACATTACTGGGTACTGGATAAGGAATCCTACAATAGAACAAAATACCTATCCAGTGATTGTTATTTTTCAATGATGGTCTAGTTAGAATCAGTCCTTGGTTTAAACCATGAAAAATATAATGTTACCTTAGCACTAGTTTGTGTTAACATCTGAACACTACAATGAAGTGAAGTGTATTGACCACTTCACCTATCTAGGAAGTTTCATAATCCATGGTGGGTTTATATTTGACGAAATCTTGGGATGTATTGGAAAATCTCAATTGGTGTTCGGAAATCTGCGTCACTTGTGCAGTAGGCGAGATGTATACCTGTCATCCAAAAGACAAGTATAATACATAATAATTCACTCTGTTATATGCTTTGTAACTACGATATATGGTCTTGAAAGTAGACGATAGGTAGAGGCTTTAAGATTTTGATTATATGTGTTTTCGAAATATTGTTCTCATTTCGTTAGAAAATCGAATATCTGGTGTTGGGTTTAGACAAATGTTAGTACTAGGAGAAGATGGCAAGCTGGTTAGTGAAGTCGTTTTTCAGCGATATTTGTCTTTTTGACATAATGTGTAATCTAGTTAACTGAATATATAATACAAACGAATTATTACGTTAGCAAACTTGTTATTGCTGACTAGAAATTAGGAGTTTCCAAACACACAATTGATGCATTTACTAATAGGGAATAGCTTGTATACGGACTTAGTACTAGTTCTAGTTTTTAAAAAACGTATCTCATCAGTATGAGGACCTAGGATCTTCAAGTGTCATAATGAACACTTTCTTGATTCAATGTCGGATGAAGTGATGGTCTCCCACTACTCAGAACTTAACTACTTGAATCAGACGCCTGCGAACCACTTTTTTTAATACTTATCGAGACAAAAAATGAATTCAGTTTGTAATGTAAAGTATATTCCAAATGAACAATTTCCACAAACATTCCCTACTATTAATATAAAATCGTTGAAGTATTGGGCGTGGCTACAATTGAATCAGGTAATTCGATAAAATGAACAATGAAAGATTCACAGCCCCCAAATGCCCTGGTACGGCTGAGAGTGAGGAAAGTCATCTCTCTCGAAATGCTATCACATGGCCTTGCGTATACAGTCACTGACAGAGAAGTCCTACTCACTGCCTTCCCGTGACCAGACAGTTGTTTACGAACTTGAGAGGACGGAAAGCGAATATTCGCCGGGAGTTTTAACCGGGTTGATGGACACGGCGAGTCCACCACGCGTATACAGTCACTCCAAGGGAAGTCCTACTCAATAACTTCAAGTGGACAGACAGTTATTTACGAAGCTGAGAAGACGAAAAGAGAATGTCTGGCGCTTTTGGCGGGTTGCTGAATATGGAGGATCTACCTAGGGGATTTGGTAAAATCCCATTCCAAACCAATGGTGCACATGGGCTCCAATATCCTGAAGTAACAAATGGTGTATGAACTAATCATTGGTCACCGGCTACCATGGGATCGCACCTCCTTACAGTGCTCCACTTCCTTGTAGATCAGATTTCTAGGTCGAAGGCTCCGGGTGTGGCTCTCTAAGAAAACCACCTGCTTCGGTCTGGGCACCCGGGCAGTATCACAGCCCTCAGGCAAATCAAATGAGATTTGTGTGGTGCATATGTATTTGTTGCCTCCTTTTACCAATATCTATGTGTTCAAATAAATAATAAAACAAGTAAAAATCATAGATAATACATTCATCTTTTAGGATTTACCTGATGAAATTATTTTTGTATACAATAATAAAACTTAGGTAATATCAATCCGTATGCAACGTATGCAGCAACCGGTTTCGGTGATCGAACAGATACAGTAGGTACAAGTGCCAATCTAACTGGACCTGCTGTTCCTGGTAGTGGCGGTATCAAATCTTCAGTAGTTTCCGGTCCAGTAATAGATAAAAATATGATCGGACCAAGAGGTGTGCGATCAACACGAGATTTAAACATGAATCATGGAAATCACAATGTGAATATATCAAAATCATCTTGGAACACTGTATTCAGACGTGGTGAGTTTAGTTTTCCACTTTCATTGGATCCATGCTGATAACCTTTTTATATTATGACTTATTTCTATAATTCAGCTGATTTAGTTTAGCTTTATGCTTTAATGAGTGTTCCTGTGATTAGATAGTTGTCTGCCTGATGACGATTGGGGCGTTGACTCAAAGATGATTAGAAATTTCGGCAACTAAACAGTATAAGTAGTTTGTATGGAGAAAAAAACAGTTCCAAGATAACTTTGGAGATATGTTTCGAATCAGATTATGGGTTGAACTCAATAAGAAATGATTACTAGTCAAATAAGGCTACACATTCAGCGGGATTTGAATGAATGATCTCTTTATTACTGATATTAGTTGAAAAGTTAAGCGGCACTAGATAAGTAGTTTTTTTCTTAGTATAAGACTCTTCAATCAGTGAAGTTTGACTTTTTTTCGATCCAATAAATTTTGCCTTGCTTAAAATAGTCTACATAACATGGGAATTTTGAAGTGTTTTCATAGTATGCAATGGAACCGATCAATATACCCTCTTGATATGAGGATAGACTTATTGTCGATTTTTATCGACCGTCTAATATCCAAATAAAGTACACAGTGAATGTAATCGATAACATTTTAACAGCATTGAAGATTAGACAACTACTTATTGACCTATGAGTAATGAAAGCATCTAACTTCTACATAGTGGGTTGATCACAGTCCTAATAACTCACTAGGATTTTTTCTGACTATAGTAAACTAGGTAAAATGTATTTAGATCTTTGAAGGATAATTAAATTTGTTGACAAGTAATCCAGTTGGCTCGAAATGCTGGTCTCTGACTTTTAATACTGTTCAAGTGCATAATATTCATACTAAACGTTTATACATAGTTCAGCTTTCTTTCTATCCTGTAATGTTTTTTGATTTTTCAATGTTTCTCATAAAAAAAACATCATTCTAGGTCTTTCAATTCCTTCAAACCCAGACTCTATGATCACTACTATGTCTGGACATCATTATCATTATCCAAATTTAGATTCATCGATTGGTAATTCTACACTTGGTCGTCCTCATCTTATTCGTGTCGGTTCTAGTGGTCGATTAAGGTTAGCTCAGCATATGATTGATCCACGATTAGTTCCACCATCGACAGCTGCTCTTATTGATCCAATGATGCTTGGACCATATGATAATGGTACACTGGAAGGTAATGATTCAGAAAATACAGTTGATGAATTCGTTGCAAGAGGATCAGTATTAGGTCCTCTAAGAAATGGAATAATACGACGAATTAATTCATTTGAGTCTTTACATCAATTGCCAAGAGGACGTAAGTGTATATTGCTTATTACTAAATTTTTTGTACCATTTTTTCAGAGATATCGTTTTTCTTTGTCAGTAGACTTCTTCTTGTAATAAGATCTGAATCAAAAAGCTTAATAGACTAGATGGATGATTGTTCGTGAAATGGGAACAGTCAGTAATTGATGCTGAAATATATATATATATATATATATATATATATATATATATATATATATATATATGACGAGGAGTTCGATCGATGAGCAGAAAGACTTAAGCAGTAAACTGGGAGTTCGAGTGTTGATTTATACTGCTAATCATGCAGACGTATGATGATGATAACGCGTTTTCGTCAGGTAACCGGTATCTACTTCAATACTTTGTCTTCCCAACTGGAGAATAAGGTTGGACAATGTCTGCCCTAAAAGTAACACAATCCAGATTGCCCCATGGGTTTACGTCGATAGTGGTACAGCTTTTGAAGCAGAGAGCTAACATATCTACAACTATTCATAAAACGGCTGTATACAACCGGTTTCGGATTACTGTTTATCCATTGAACTCTGGAGCCAAGATTTCAGGTTGGAAAAACCACCTTTAATCCAGTTTAATTCTCAGGTCCTACAGAAAGAAATAGAGAAGTAGAGGCCGGTTTAATACTTCTAATAGCACTCATCTTGTGATGGAGCATGGTTCCTCAACGGTCTGAGGACTCGACTTTCAACCGCCGAGCCATAAGCTTGAACTACGCTTTACTTAATTGTTCTTGAGAAGCTGAATAATGTCTCTAACTTTCACAAAATTCCAAGCACATACATACGTAGTTGGCTACTGAGTTGTATTGGTTACCTGAAAGACATTGGTTATAATTAAGGTGTATCTCACTTCTTCTCTAATCACAATCAACACTCTTAGGCATTTCACAAACTTTTTGATCTCCGCCTATGTTCCGACAGGTTGCACCCCGGATGCGATCGAGGATGAGTTTTATCACCAGTTAACAGTTCTTCTACGGAAAGTGCGTTCGACAGATATTGTAGTACTAGGTGGAGACTTGAATGCTCAGGTTGAGCGTCTAGGCACAGAAGAGAATCGTGTAGGTAGCCAAAAGGTACTTTTTGGTCGCAGGTCAGATAACGGAGACCGTTTACTGAAACTGTGCACAGACTACAACCTGTTTCTGACTAGTACTTACTGCTGATACAGTCATCGAGGGTGCGCTACTTCGTATCCTCTCTCTGCATCTCAAATCTGAACTCAGATTGATCACATAGTGATCAGCTACCGCTGTCGTGGTTGTTTACAAGATCGCCGCTCCTTGTGGAGTACCTATCTGGACTCTGATCATGCGTTTGTTTGCGCTAATCTTACCTTACGTTTTAGTAGTCAACAAATTCGTCATTCTAAACGGATCGATGTCAGCGAATTAGTTACAGCTTCTGTTGCAACTAATTGTCGAACCGAGCTAGGTTCAAGGCTAGCTACCATCCCACCGAAAAGTATAAATGAGCATTGGTTGCGACTGCATGACGCCATAAAAATGGCGAGTAAAATCGCTTGCGGCTTCAAGAAACGTTCCGCTTACAAGCAGTGGGCTTCTACAGACTCCTTACAACTTATTGGAACCCATCGGTCCACTTCAGGTGACCACGAGTCTGACCATAAACGACGACTTTTACGTAATGAAATTGTTTAAAGCTTACGAAAGCGCAGAGGAGCTTGGCAGTCGGGGCGTGTAAGTGAGTTGCAAGCGGCTGCTGCACCTGGTAACTACCGGAAGCTTTTTTAACTCATCCAAGTCACTGGTAGCAAGAAGTCTGGTGTGAGTGGAACAATCTGTGAAACTGATCGGATGCCAATCACTAAAATCTACAGACGTCTTGGATGATAGGGAGAGTTTTTCAAGGTGCAGTCAACTGGTTTGCTGCCCCGACGGTATCTTCCAGACCGTCCTTTCTTACATAACCCATGATGACTGATCCACCTAACGAGGCGGAAGTCTCCAAGGAACTCCAACTCCTTAAGCGCCTCAAATCACCAAATGACTTACCTCTGTACTTCTTAAAGATGGTGGCGACTTTCTGGTTAAGGAACTGAATTGGGTTGTTCACAAAGGTCTGAGGATTAGACAGTGTTCCAACATCATGTAATGATTCGATAGTTACTCCTATCTATAGAGGGGGCTCACGTCGTTTCTGCAAGAATCTAATAAAATGAAGTGAATTCATGTTATTTTCCTTAAATCTCTGTTCTCATTTACTTTAATTTGATAAATGGGGATCATATGTAAGTTGATTATGAATGCAATGGTCTTGAGTGCTGTTAGAGGTATGAGGGCGGTTATCACTTACTGTTGCTCACACCATGGAAGGGTTCTTCTGCAGGTACCTGAGAAGGAAATTGGATTGGAGATGGTCTTAGTGACCTGAGAGCGTGACCGCAGTGCCCCAAATGCCCTGGTACGGCCGAGAATGGGGAGATTCCGCTCTCCCTCTCGAAATCCATGAGACCGCATCTGCTTACAGTTCTCCACTGCCTTGTGGATTAGACCTTCAGGTCGAAGGCTCGGGGTGTGGCCCTCTAAGAAAACCACCTGATTCGGTTTGGGCACCCGGGCAGTATCACAGCTTTCAGACAAATCAAATGAGATTTGTGTGGTGCATATGTATGTATTGCCTCCTTTTACCAATATCTATGTGTTAAAATAAAATAAGGGATAACTGCTTGAGGTCGGTCACACACGACCTTTTTATGGGTAATTTTTGTGTTAGCTCCGTACTTGTTGAGACCTTACCGCCGGAGACGGATATGCGTGGGATAAGGCTAGGTGTGCATTTTTAGGGTCGACCTTTTCTAACCCAACCCCTTTTTGTGGGAAGGCAGCATCGCTGTCATGCTGGTCGTTTGAAGGAAGCACCTTACTGCCGTCACACCTCTGTACAGTCAGCAGTACGTCTTCGCCCTCGGACCTTGGGTTTGTTGCTTTTAGTCTTCAACCGACCTGTCTGACATGGTAGGACCTAGGGGAACGGTTGTTCCAGCCAGTATAGCTCGATTGGTTCATCACGATAGACAATCCCGACCACCACATCAAGGTAGCAACAACGATCGGGATTGTTTCATTCATGTAGTGGGGTTAGACAGAGTTGTCTAATCTCACCATTCCTCTTCAACTTTGCTATCGATGACGTTCTGAAAGCAGCTTTGATAGATGTAGGTAATGGTGATGTGAATTTGTTGCCTAAAGAAAGACTTTCAACCTTGAGTATGCGGATGTTATTGTCTTAATCTTATTGTCTCAATCCATGCAATCCGCACTTAATCAGTTAGTAATTAGTTTCCCTAGGTATGGTATTTGCTTTGCGCCTTCGAAGTGTAAATTAATTTTACAAGACTGGCAGAACTCTGATCCTGCAGTTACTCTGGGTAGTGAGCAGATAGAGGTAGTCGAGAAGTTCGTGCATCTGGGTAGCTGCGTAAGTGTCGATGATGACGTGAGCGATGTGATCAATCCACGTATAATGAAAGCCAGAGTGGCTTATGCCAATCTGGGCCATGTTTTGCGCCTTAGTGATGTTAGTCTGGCTGTATAAGGTCGGATCTACAACGCGTTGGTGAGAGCAGATTTGCTCTACGCTTGTGAAACCTGACCTCGGAGTTGAGGATATTAGACGACTCTCTGTGTTTAATCATCGTTGTCTGTGAAAGATCGCTGACATCCATTGGCAACACCATGCTAGTGATTCAGAGATCCGGCATCATTTATTCTGTCACAACGTTGATAATTCAGTTGGAGTCACCATCTTGAAACATCGACTTCGGTGGCTTGTAAATGTCTTACGAATGCCGTCGGAGAGAAATCCACGTAACTTTCTTTTACTTCCTTCATGTAAATGAACGTAACTGCTTTAACTTAAAGAATTCTTTCTGGTTGTATTATTAGTATTTCACTGTCATACACTAATTTTTGTTCAGTTTTGTTCTTTTTTTATTATATGCACTTTATATTCTCTATCTCTTCATAGCTTCATTATTATTATATGCCGTGTATGTATTTGGTAATCTCTTGTACCAATGTTTGTGTATTCAAATGAATAAATAAGATACCTGGATAGATAACTGACCTTCTAATCTGCTGTTTAACAATTACAGTCATTATGTTTGGTGACTGTTTATAGCTCTTAGATCACATTGTTCATAGACCTTAATAATACAATGTAGGAAGTAAATGCAAATAGTTACAATTTTTAAATTTCATTCCACTTTTTGTGTTACCCTTTGTTAGATCTTGAGGATCTTTTACATATGAGAAGACCAAATGAGACAACCTGTTTTGTTTTGAAGTTAAATTATACTACCTGAAATTATCTCTTTTCTTTTATGTTTTTTTTCATTGAAGGTTCACGAACTTATCATCAAGGTTTTGCAGCTTGTATACCAGGTGGACGAACGTTACCATCAATGGGAATTAATGTATCAGGATCTGTTGTTGGCCCAAATGCTTCAGTTTCATTCTATGAATCCGGTGGTACCAGTGGTATTCAACCATCTGATCCATCTGTAGCATATCGTGGAAGTGTACTATCAAGTACAACAGTCTCGTCAAATCATGAAGAATTGATGCAAGCTTATGAGTATGGTAGAAAGCATCAATTAAAATCATGTCTTACTTTACCGTCAAATACTGTTATACCACCTCATCTTGTACCATCTGGTAATCTTGGTACACATTTAATTCCTACACATATAGGTATGGGTCTTGATAATTCCCATCATCATCGTCATCGCCAACATCATCCTTCAACTGGTGCCGTTGTTGTGCCTCACTCAACATTAACTGGAGTTACTGTTGGTGGAATTGGAGAAGGAGAAATCAGTGGAGAATCGGCATCGAGTGATGCAACTGATTCAGGTATTCGACAATTTACTCAACAACCACCTCAACCGGATGAAGCAAGACATGCTACATGTGAAATTCCATTTGTTTACGATGGTAAGTTTATTGTACTTACTTACACTTGTTTCCCTTTGTAAAGCATAGGCTTCTGACTATGATTCTTCAAAAAATCCCGTTCTAGACTCTCCTTTCTAACTATTGTCGAATGCTATTCATTCTTTCAATGTCTACTCTCTTCATTTATCTTATCTTTGAACCTACAATAACCCTAGAAGGGTTCTCGGTGGAGTTAAGTTTAATGTTCATAGTTATATAATTTACCCTTGTGGGCCACGGTAATTTTACATTGGTTTTCAGGAGAACCAGACACCATCCGGACTTTCAAATACAGCTCAACCCCGTTTAGCAGGGGAACCAAACACCGTATAGGCTTTAACGCTACAATCTGAATAGTACATCTCAATCCTGTGGCGCAATCACACAGGTACCAAGCACCCTGGTGGACCAAAGTTTAATGTACATAGTACAAAATCGATGACTTACTATGATGCTTCAGTTCACTTAATTTACTTAAAAAAAAGCATATTAGAAGATACTTGATTTGTTCATTAAATACTCAAACTTGGTTTATAAGTGGTTTATTGTACAAATAAAAAGGCATATCAATCTTATCCTTAATTAAAATACTTACTAAATTTTTGCTATGGCAACACATTTATTCCGTGTTTGTTTTTGTTCTTCCGAACATATACATAGAAACTCATTAAGATCAAGCCTGTTAACTGTCTCAATGTTACTTTATGTTTAATTGTTTCAAATTCCAAAGAAATAACAAGGATCAGAGAGAGAGAGAGAGTCCCATACTAGAATGAAACAGCCGTCCAGTGCTTCCAGGTTTTCCATGTTGGTCTAGCTTCAATTGACTCATGAATTCAACTATTAAATTATTGTAATATCCACAAAATCCCTCTCTGGTTATGATCATTATATACTCACTAGTGACGGTCTCCATGATGTATTTCCTGGAGTCCTAATGAGAAGCCGTGACCAGTGAAGTTCAACCGGGTCTGTTGTGAGATAATAACTCATTGATGACAATGGTGGACGGTGGCACAACTTCGTGGATTGGTTCCAGTTAGACATTAACACCATTGGATGCCGGCTTAGTGTTCTTGTGGTTAAACGCTCGAGCATGAGACTGATAGGTCCTGAGTTTGAATCTTGAGAGGGCAAGATCATGGATGCACAGTTCTGAGGAGTCTCATACTAAGACGAGACGGCCTTTCAATAGTTACAGGTTTTCCATGACGGTCTCGGTTTAATTGACTTATGAATTCAACAACAACAAAAATAAGCCGTATTAATAGTTCAATTTGTGTTACTATATTTCATCCTCATATAATGTGATACTTATCTCCTTCCCAATATTGTTAAACTCTATCAGTCATGGCTTCTTGCTAGAATATCCACCTAAAGATTTTCAATTCGATCCTTGATGATGTTATAAGTGCATACTGATAGAAGGTTTCATACTAGAATAATAATACAGCTAATTTTCAATGGTATTATAAGTAACATTAGTTCATAATGGTAAAGAATCTTTTCTATATGTTACATCTTTCAATAACTCCATAGACTGTTACTGTGATTCACAATCTCAAATTAACTATGTTGTTGTTGTCATTTGTAAAAATATGAAAGTTTTATGTTATAGACTAGTAAAGTTAGCATAGTATTGAAACATGATACTCTGTCTATGAAAGTATCCTTTCGTTTTCAAGTTCAAATTGACTTGTTCTATGATGGATTAAATATCATGTGACGAAATCATCAATAAGAATACCGATTTCTATGACTTTGTCTCTGTGCTAAACCAATGACACGTCAACCAGTATCAATATCCTTGAGTCAACCCCGAATCCTTATTGATCCTTCTTGCCTAGTTCTGCCCATTGAATCCAGGACACAATCTTAGCCATCATTGTATAAATGAACCGTGTTGAGGTTAAGCTAAAGATGATATTAATGTAAATATAGTAAATAGGTTGATAATAATATGAATCTTCAACTCCTGAAGTTGTTGGAGTATATGCTACATATATCCAATCACTGTCTGCCTCAACGCCCAACATTCATTTAGAAAATATACGATTAAAGGGAACTAAGGCAGAATCAAGGCGTCAATCATATGATATATATAATTGCGCTGCGTTGGAACTAAACTCGTTAGAAAGGATTCTCCCGGTAAATTTATTGTTTTTATAACTTAATGTCCAGATTATATAAAATAGAAAGATATCTCTACATATCTTTTTTGTATAGTTAATCGACTGACTTCACGACGTATGGTTCCTATCGTTGGTGGTGGTACATCAATACATCGTGGAAATGATACTTCCTTATTTAATCATTCACGTACAAAATCTAATAGTAATCGTTTACAACAATCAAGATTTGTAAGATGTAATTCTGATTGTCCATCAGATATGACAGATACATACGCTACAGTAGATTATAATGGTATTACTAGTGGTACTGTTATTCCTCCACCTTATAATTTATCATCAACACAACAAAATTCAATTCGAATTAATCAATTAACAACAACTGGAGTTGGTGGAATTCAAAAAAATTTATATGAACAAAAAATGGAAAATAATATTATACCTCGATCTTATCAACCACTTCCTGCACCACCATTATCTACAATTGCATAGTAAGATATATATGTTTTGTTTTATTCTATGAAATTCTATATCAATCAAAATTAACAGTTTATATATATATATCGGATTAAGCAGAATGTAGCTAGTAGTGAAGTCCAGGACTCACGTCGTTTTTTGCTATTTTTGAGGCTCGCCAGCTGAATATACTTGCCACATCATCGAGTGAATTGACTGTTCGTTCTAAGGCTCGAACCCAGTAACTTTAATCATAAGCCTTAAAGTGTTATTCACTTTATTTTACATATACACACCAGACACTAATCCATAAAATAGATTTATAGCTCACTACAACTATTTCTATTTGATTAACTTTTAAGTTCCTAGCAACATACTACATTGGTTAAACATTAACTAACAGATTGTTATAACTTGTGATTTGTGTGCCCTGTTAATGTATACGTAATGATACCACCAATTAGAGAACATTCAATTATCAACCGGATCAATGACGTATCAAACTTGTTCGAGCAGTCTAGAGTCTTTATTGGTCCTGCTTCCTGTCTAGGCCTGCCTACCTGTTAAGTCCAGAACACCAATCTCAGCCTCTGCGATATGAATCATTTATTTCAAGCATACTGGGTTTATGTACCAACTAAATAGACCACATCGTACTGTAAAATAGGAAACAACATTTGTATAAGATTTAGACAAATGTGGCTGTGAATGAGGCAGATAGTAATAGATAGAGAGGACATACTTTAAGAATGGTAAATCGTATAATAATAGTTCATAGGTCAAAATAAAGCTTACAATAAGAGGGACATGAATATGTATAGTTTAGTTACCCTGCTCAACTTTGGGTATGTGCTAAATAATATTTATTGACAAAGAGTAGGTGAAATCTTAAAGGAACTGTCGCTCCTGTCTCGCCTGTCATATTCTAATTCATATCACTCAACAGTCTAAGACATTATCATTGAGCTATTTGGGCCACGACTAACACAATAATTTCGGATCACTGAATTCCAACTCATTCAAGGAATTTTATTATAGCTGTTCCAAGATCAGAGAGTTCTGAATTGAACTTTGTGTGTGATGTGCTGTTGTGAGTGTCCATACTAGCTATTATGAAGTAGGATATCTGTCTATGATGCTCTCTGATTTTCAATAATACTCCTCCTCTGAGGTGAATTTGTGATAATAACAGAGGAAATTTGGCATTAGACATAGGATATAAGGAAATTTAAATTAGTGAAATGAAAACACAAAGAAGTTGTTAGGAATCCAGAAGCTCGGGATTTGTGAGAAAAGAATGAATGGATGCACCTGCGCCATTCTAAACGATTTTGAGACATTTCATTCGAATTCTCTTACCATTGGTTACAATGATCACGTGGATCTCAACCAGTTAATGTGCACTTATTGAAATGGCTCAGTTCAGCCATCGATGACTTCATGAACTCATATCATGGTTTGGTTTGTCTGATGCTAACTTTCTTCCAACTTACTCTTACACCAGATAACATCGTCCATCGATGTAGGTGATCGTTAGGTATTCTTTGAACTCTACTCTTTTCATAAGTATACAACCACGATCCTACAGACCATCGAAGCCAAGATCTTCAGATCATATTGAAATCATAATATCTTTAAGTTGTTCAGTTGAAATCTTCCCTATGGTTTATATTCTGAATGTCAGTTGATTTGTGATATAAAGCACGATCATTATCATCAACATCATCATTTATATTGTTGAAAAGAACTAAATCAGGGCAATACCCTTACTCGATGATTCCTCATTTTCAATAATCTCTCTTGAAATTTCTCTCTTACTCTCCTTAAATTAGTTTTCACTCTTCCCTCTCATTTTCTTCATTTTCAATTATTTCAGTTGTGACACTGATGATCCATCGACAGCTTACGGTCCAATCACCACTACATCATATGATGATGAATCTGATCAATGTCAACCAACTTCTTATTATTATCATCATCATCACCATCATCCTCATCATCCATCGTCATCTGGAATTAATATTATGCCAAATTTCAATAATAGTAGTAATAAGAAATTGATCAGTGGATTCAATAATCCATTACCTCATCAAATAGTTGGATCAGATTCTAATCAAATGAGACGAAGAGTTTTACCAATTAATTTACCTACAAATACACGAGGTAAATTGTTTTAAGCACTTTGATTTTCAGTTAGTAAGAATAAAAGATTGTAATTGAGATTTGTATATATGTCTGTGTTTTCTACTAATAATGATTGAGTAGAATCGAGAGGGATTGGGTTACAAAGGATAATTTAGCATAGTTGTTCTAATCTTCTATTTAGATTGAAAGTTATTAGTCTTATGAATCGTAGATGCGCATTGTTGAGGAGTCTTACGATAGAACGAAACGGTCCTCTAATGCTTCCAGGTTTTCCATAGTGGTCTAGCTTAGATAGACTCGTGAATTCAACTTTTAAATATGCACTAACCTAAGTTATCAGATGTTATATCATTACAATGATGGAGGTAGTTAACAAGATCAAGAAAATAGAAGGCATAGACAATAAGTGTATAAAATTACTCTATTGTGATCGATTTTGAACCTTTTTTCAGCATCTATCATCGGTTATGAGTATTGAGTTTACTCTAACAAGTAAGTTTACATCATCTGACATGGTTGATACCAGTTGAACGTGATTTCATGAAATGTTTCGATATATTGATTGATTTGACTATTCTTAACTATTTTCCAAGTAACCCTTATGTTAGTAAGCATTGAATGTTGCTGTGTACAAATTCGGTGTAATTGATTATTATTATGATGAGGAAAGAGACCAGTTTACCTACTAAATAGTTATTTTGTCCACTGTCTATATTTTTATTCGATTTCATCATAGACATACTGATGGAAGTAACGTTCTCGTCGAATGAATTCTCTGGTATTGACCTCCTTCCAGGAGGTCCACTTATCGACTTAGAATACGCAGATGACATAGTCCTGTTTGGTGAAGACGCTGATAAAATGCAGTCTTTTGGTAGCACTAAGCAACAATGCCAGAATGTTTGGAATGCGTTTCTCCCCCTCTTAATGCAAGTTGTTGCTTCAGGACTGGCCTACGTCAACACACGAACTAAGGATAGGTAGTGAACTAGTCGAACGCGTCGACAACTTCACTTATCTTGGAAGTCTGACCACAGATTCGGAAAGCTCCGTTTAACTTTTGCTAACTTACGTCACCTATGGCGGAGGCGAGATATTCATCTTTCAATTTAGGGACGAGTATACTGTGCGGCAGTTCGTTCTGCTCTACTTTAAGGATACGAAATGTGACCGTTAAGAGTAGAAGATATTCTTAGGTTGCTAGTATTTGACTACAGATGCCTTAGAAATATTGCTCACATTTGCTGGGATCACCGGGTAAGTAATAGTGAGGTTGGATGCAGAGTGTTGGGGAATGATGGTAGATCAGTTGATGAAGTTATGAGTGTTCATCGACTGCCATGGTTGAGCCACGTGTTACGTATGTCTGAACACCGATTACCATGACGCGCAATGCTAACCGGTGTTGGGGATGGTTGGTAGGGGTGCCCGAACCAAGACGTGGCATCAGTGCTTGAAGTCACTAACTTCTAGTCTGAGCCATGTTGATAGATGCAGACTACTTGGTTGGTGTCCGCGTGACTATCGTAACCAGTGGTTAGAGACTCTGTATGACATGGCTCGGAATCGATCACAGTGGTGTAGGTGTATACACTCTCTATCTTCTTTTAAACTATGAGATTAAAATCGCTTCAAATCTTTCTTCCGACGAACTAATTCTTTCTTCGTGTATTGTATCGTTATTGCAATCTTTCTTTTATATATTACTACCATTGACTTAACTACTTTTATGAATCCGGTGTCTATCTTATTGTGCTAATGGAGTGTGGCAACTTGGACCGATGCACATATGTGCCTGGTCTTACATTGTAGCTGACTGACTAACTGACTGAAATTGCTATTTCAGTGAAAAAAAACACAATTTGAACACCTTCTTAATCGAATATGATGAACACCGAAGTGTATCTCTGATTGGTTATTCTACATTTTAACAAACAGTAGAAACATTGAGATATCTTCACAATAGGATTACATCCATATACTCATACACATTCATGCACACAGATAATTATCCCAACCATTGTTGGGGACGTTAGATCCCCAGAACTCACTTGGGACCTAATTTTCTAATTTTATTTAGAAAATTTGAATTGCTTTGTTTTCGCGCCAAAGGCGTTCTTGTCACCTTCATGTCGTATTTCCCACTGGGAAATATCTTAAATGCTATTGGTCCGTTGCTTCTTTTAGTATGCTATTTGGTAACTCTCTCCAAGGACGGTTTTGTACTGTAATATACGTTTTGAATTGTGTTTATTGTTATCGCTTGTTTCTGGCTGTTTGCAGAATATACTTCCCCATTCCAAGGTTGGATTTCTCCCTCTAGTTAGCGGAGCTGAGACGAATCATTAGCTAGCTTACTAGTCTTTGGTCACCGAGTCTTGTTTTCTCGTTCACAGATTAAATGAACTGATGATAGCTCCAACCCTAGCAACCATAAACAAAATGATGAAATTATTTATCACAAATTAATAATGTTCACATGCGATGATAAAACTAGGGGTAACCAAAACAAAATATATCATCAGTGTTCATGAAGTCATTGACTATTAGATTAATCTATGTGAGTAGATGGGTATTATCTGGTTGTAAAGTCCTCTGGATCATTTTAACCAATCATTATAAATTTTCCTTAAATTATGAAGTTTAAAATGTTCACAGTTGAAATCACGAATGTCATCTAAGCTATAGATCATCATGGAAAACCTGATTGTCACTGGAACTTTTATAAATTCACTCTTTCATATTATATATACTTAATGCTTTCTATTTCACATCTGAATTCATCTGATAACATATTAGAAACTTAAATCAATGAGAATATATGCGACATTCTCTATATTACTTATGACTGATTCACACTACTTATAAGTTTCTTTTTTCTTTTTTCTAGATTTACGAAAACAATCATCAACTAACAGTCGTATAAATAATAGTCGTCAATTGGATAGATTACATACAAGACAATTATCAGAAATCACTGGAGAAGAAAGTGTTGGATTACTTTCAGTTGCTGGCATGTCAGGTTTATCTAATCCGTAAGTAATTTATATAAGATTAGGACTTACAGACTTACGCCTGTTACTCCTAGGTGGAGCGTAGGCCGCCGACCAGCATTCTTTAACCCACTCTATCATTGGCCTTCCTTTGATGTTCTATCCTATTTTTGTTCATTCTTCTCATATCTGTCTCCATTTCTCGGCGTAATGTGTTCTTTGGTCTTCTTCTCCTTTGGCCTTGAGGATTCCAAGTAAGGGCTTGCCTTGTAACTCAGTTGAGTGATTTCCTCAATGTGTGTCTTATCCACTTCCAGCGCTTCTTCCTAATTTATTCCTCTTCTGGAATCTGGTTTGTTCTCTTCCACAGTAAGTTGTTGCTGATAGTGTCTGGCCAACGGATCCGAAGTATTTTGCGTAGACAACTGTTAATAAACACTTGTATCTTCTGGATGATGGCTTTCGTAGTTCTCCAGGTTTCCATCCCATACGGTAGAACTGTCTTGACATCTGTATTGAAAATTCTGACTTTGGTGTTGATTGACAGGCAGTTGTTTTGAGTTCCAGATGTTCTTCAGTTGTAAATACGCTGCTCTTGCTTTGCTGATCTGGGCATTTACATCTGCATCAGATCCACTGTGTTCATCAATGATGCTGCCCAAATATGTGAAGGTTTTTACATCTTTCAAATCTTCTCCGTCACTTGTGATTGAATTGGTGCATGTTGTGTTGTATCGGAGAATCTTGCTTATCCCTTTGTGTATATTGAAACCTACTGCTGCTGAGGCTGTTGTTACACTGGTCATCTTCTCCTGTATTTGTTACCGAGTGTACAATAATATAGATTAGAACAACACAGATATATATACGAACATTATTGTTTTTCAATTTAATCCTCATTAAATTTTATTCTAATAAACCTATTACTTACTTACTTACGCCTGTTACTCCCAATGGAGCATAGGCCGCCGACCAGCATTCTTCAACCCACTCTGTCCTGGGACTCCTTTTCTAATTCCATCCAACTCTTGTTCATCTTTTTCATGTCTATTTCCATTTCTCGGCGTAATGTGTTCTTTGGTCTCCCTCTTTTCCTTTGGCCTTGAGGATTAGTTGTATGAACATATGAAATTACATTAATCAGTATATGATAACCGTGGAATAGTTTACACAATTCAATGTACAAATCGATAGTATGATAACAAGTGTATTAGTTGTGATAAGAATAATTAAAGCATGAATTAGTGTTACATAATGAAATAACATTCACTGAAAATTACAAAAATTACGTAATTGGAAAGTGTTCAGATAGAAGGAATAGCGAAGTAATGAAAAACAAACGAATACAGAGTATGCGTAATAATCATGAACAAAATCGTTCATTAAAGCATAATTGAGCAAGAAAGAGATAAGGGTGTCATAAATGTCTTATGAATATAAAGATTTAGATTGTTAGCTCGAATCCCAATAGATTCTGCTATGTATAACAGACGAAACCGAATCCCATTAGAGAAGTTAGTAGGAATATGATAAATCACTTAAAATGACATATTTCCTTCTACTACATGATCGCTATCGATCAAGTATGGTAGAACAGAGCTGTATATTGTTTTAACGATACTCCTTCCTAACCACGATGGGAGCTGTTCACTAATTCATTGGCTCAGTTGTCTAGCAGTACGTCTGATATAGCTTCCTCCACATCAGAAACTGAATTTGTAGTTATACATGGAAGTGGCACAACCAGGTAACTTATTCTTCAGTTGATAAATCACTATAAATCGGTTGAAGAACGACAGACAGAGGTTAGCTGCGATGAACGTTCTCTTCATCGCTTTGGTCAGCCTATCCCGTAGTACATTACTAGCTATATCTCCGCTGGATTGTAGCTTCCGGAAGGAAGGCTTCTTACTAGCCATCGATATTGCTATTTTCCTGTTCCATTATATGCGAATGCTGTTTTCAGAAAACCTTGTGGATAGCTCATTTCAACCAACATATTATGAATAAACTCTAGTTCCTTGTTGATAATGTTGTCTGAACATATCTTCCTAATTCTACTTGTAAAACATCTAACTAGTTTCTGTAATAATGACCGGGTACAAAGCTAAAGAATTGTATGTACTGACTTGTCGAAGAACTATTCCTATACACACTTCTATTGATAGAATCATTTTCTTTTATATTTAATCAAACATCAAGGAAGTATAATTTGTCATCGAGTTCTTCTTCATACGTAAATCTGATTGTTGAGTGCATATCGTTTAATGGTCGTTTTGTCCTATTGTGGGACTCCTCGGCAGTGCGCATCTACGATCCCGCCCATGGGATTCGAACTCAGAACCTTCGGTTCCACGCGCGAATGCTTAACCTACTGGAACACTGAGCCGGCATTCAGTGGTGTTAATGTCTAACCTCAACCAATGCATGAAATTGCGCGACCATCTTTCATTGTACTGAGGTAAATACCTGTCTCTACTCGACACGGATTAACTCCACTGGCTAAGGTTCCGAGAATTCCGTCACGAAGCTAATCACTAATGAGCACATGGTAAATATCAGTATAGGGTTGTGGAGATTATAAGGTTTTTGATTGAGATCATGAACCGATTGATGTTAAACCACCATTGAAAACCTAAAAGCACTGTACAGCCGTTTCGTACTTATTTTTGTGCTATACTTAATATGTAAGAGCTAGAGTGATACTACCTGGATGGCTAAACCGAATGAAGTGAGACGACGTACTTGAAGTTACAAATCAATGATTAAGAAGGTTGAATATCTTATCCACGAAAGTAATATCAATTACTGGTGTAAACTGCAATCTATATCTAGATTAACTTATCGAATTCATGAAAGATGTAAGCATATCAACCATTTAGATCTCCATTAATTAACTGAATTGTGAAGATATGATACAAGTACGTGACTGTGTGTATGTCAGTGGTAAACTAAGGTATATCTATCGAAAAATATCAAATAAGCTGATCGGATACTACTTATTTTTAAATAGTTTCTCCATTGTTAAAAATCTATTTTATCCATTTTGTTTTTAATCTTTTCAATATAGAAATCCAATTGACATTTCTAATTCTACAATCCATGGTCAAGTCTATACTACTACTACTACTCCTGCTACTACTACTACTGCTGGAGTTCGATGGAATACATTTTCTACAAATGTTATTCATTCTTCAAATGGAATAAATTATCATGATGGTGATATTGATACTGGCGGCGGCGGCGGCAGTAGTGTTAATGTTGGTACTGTTGGATATCAGGGAAATTCTTCTTCTACTATGACTACACATCATCCAACTGAACCAATTGAAGAGAATGTGTACACTTCAGAATTTGTACTTGTTTAAATTTAATAATCTTATACGTCACGTTTAATTATACATAGTGATGGCCATAAGATTACTAATACATACACACACAGTTATATATATATATGTATATTTACTTATAAAAATGTCGCGCACAATTTACTGTTTACACATAGGTGTGTTTGTGTGTGTGTGTGAGCGAGTGAGTGAGTGTGTGTGTATGCGACACAGTGAACAAGATACAAACGGTAAAATGGATCAATTCGTAATGATGTAATTATTTACTTTTTTTTAATTATGATTTTTTTCTATTTATTTTTCTTTATGATAATAATGCGGGTGGGGGAGAGACGATTTTATTCACCATGATTGATTCTTTGTTTGTTTGTTTTCTTTTACAGTTGTTCTTTTCCAAATGTTGTTGAACATCGAGGTCTTTTGTTGTTGTTGTTGTTGAAAGAAAACTGAATTGGGCGTCGACAAGAATTGTTTCTTTTCTTACATTATTTTTTTTATTTCTATGTATATAACTTCTTTTATTCAGCTGACCCCTTCTTATGAAATACAATGTCGTTATGCACAAATTGTGTCCCCATTTCCTTCGTTTTTCCCCCTTCATTTGGATTATATCCTAGATCCTCCTTTCCCCCCTCTTTCTCTCTCTGTATATCTGAGTTTTTTTTCATTTGTTGGTTTACAAATGAAGTGAGACATGGGGATTATTTTTTCAGTTGAATTTCTGGAGAATTCAAGTTTATCAGTTGCCCTCCCCCCTCTGGTCTTCTAGTAATTGTTATGTAAATAGCAGATTTAGGCATACCAATCTATAGGGTCCCCTCTTTCTCTTTCGTACTCTTCTTATGTTTTTTATATGCATGTCTTTGTCTCATTAATATGAAATGTGTTGCTTTTTGTTGTTAGGGGGGGGGGTAATAGGGACGTTACCACCGTAATCATTTTTAATGTTATGAATTATTATTATTATTATTATATGCCCAAGAATATAGGCTTAATATTTGAATACAACGAATCAATGAATGTATTCGATCACTTCAATCGAACTTCTGTTTTGTTTCCATGATATTCTAATTAACAACGGTGACAATTGACGAAATTTCTTTCTAATGATCATACACATAGAAACACATTAATGTGTTCATTGTTAACGGTTATCTTTGGCTTTTCTGTGAATGTCTGTATGAATCGATTATTCTTTTTTGATAAATATTTGAAATCTAGTCATTTCTAAGTTTATCATGTTTTTTTTTATGTATGTAACTGTATCCTTGTCACACACACTCGTGTATGCACGCACGTGCGCGTAAATTGTATTCAAAGTTCCTTTGACGTTGGCCAGTTTAATTTGTGCCTCTCTTATGTATTTTGCTTACAAGTTTAATTTGTATTGCCTATTTTATTCTTGACTTTTATTTTCCTAATTACTCAACTATTACTATGTATTCTATCATTATCACTGTGTGTTGATTTTATCTTACATCTTTTTTGTGATAGACAATCAAAATAGCACAAAGTGATTGTGTGTGTGTGTCTGGTTATGAGTGTATCTAAGTGAATAAGATATGAACGAACTAGTCTCTTTTTTTATCTTTAAGAAACATCGGATGTGTGTGGGTGTGTGAGTGCGTGCAAATGCATGCGTATGTATTTGGAAATGACTTCTGACAATTTTAATCTAAGTGTTTCTCCATGGCTTTTACGTGGTGCTTGTTGACAACATAGAGAAATTATTGATTTCTTTTTATCTCCCTTTCTGAGATATCTATATATACCATATTGTTTGAGAAGACTTTGTCGATATAGTCTCTTTTTTATTTATTTAGAAAACAAAATGCTATTTAATAAATGTGTTCGAATTTATTCTTTACATCATAGATTAGTTGGATGCCGGCTCAATGGTCTAGTGGTTAAGTGCTCGCGCGCGAAGCCAGTAGGACCTGGGTTCGAGCCCCGCGTGGTGTGGGATCGTGGATGCGCACTGTTGAGGAGTCCCATACTAGGACGAAACGGCCGTCCAGTGCTTCCAGGTTTTCCATGGTGGTCTAGCTTCAATTGACTCATGATTTCAACTTGTGAAAAACTCTCCACAAAACCCATTCTGATAGTTGGTTAAAGTCAAATCAATTATTGTATAAGACTGACATAGATATCCATCAGAAGGGGTTTTGTGAAGATTGTAGTAATTTCAATGGTTAAGATCATGCATGAGTCAGTTGAAACTAGACCACCACTGGACGGCCATCCAGTACTTCCAGGTTTTCTATAGTGATCTAGCTTCAAATGACTCATGATCTTAACCATTGATATATATATATATATATATATATATATATATATATATATATATATATATATATATATATATATATATATATATATATATCCATGTTATATTCAAGTTAAGAATCATCGATCATTAAAGTGGCTAGATACACTATATAACTAGTATCTATGTAGATGTACATTAGAGATATGATTGAATAAAAGTTAAAAATGACAGTTGGATACAGATTTACTGGTCACAAAATTCGAAATAACTATAATATATAAGAGATTGAAGAAATTAGGTAATACAATTAAAGACCTTTTTTAATATTGATTTTTGGTATTATTCCATACCTTTTATATGATAATCTCAATTATGTTTTTGGAAAGTTCAATCGAATGAAAGTTGTATACTTTTAATACGAACCGAAGAATAGAATTTACTGTACATATAATTTATTTATTTGAACACTTAAGTACTGGTAAAAAAGGGCAGCGAAAATACATATGTGCCACACAAGTCACTGGATTTGTGTGTGGGCTATGACTCAATAGCTAAGTGGATAACATGATGGCGTTTGAAGCGAATGGTACTGAGTTCGAGTTCCAGAGTGAACATCAACTTTGAGGTGCGGGTGCATCCAGCGGACTAGTTCAAAATAGGACGAAAAGCACATGTTGAGTTCCACTACTAGCCATTAAGATACTGCCAGGGTGCTCAGATCGAAGCAGGTGGTTTTCTTAGGGGGCCACACTCGGATCCTTGAGCCCATGCGCGCCATTGGTCCGGGACCAAGGTTCCCCTAGGTGGATTCTCTATATCCACCAACCCGGTTGAAGCCGCCACCGAACATTCTCTTTTCGTCCTGAATTTCGTAAACAACAGTACTGCCACGAGAAGGAAATCCTCGTTTGTGGTCAAACTCACGGTCACTCGGAGTAGACCGACGAGCCCCAATAAGTTGTAAGGAGCATGAAAAAACCTAGTGCTTATAAACGGGACGTTTCGCGAGCTGTAAGCGACTTTACTCGTCATTTTCATGGCGTAATGCAATTGCCACCGATGCTCATCTATACTTTTCTGTGGAATGGTAGCTAGCCTTGAAACTGGCTCGGTTTGATACTTACTTGCAACATAAATTGCAACCAGCTTGCTAACATCAATCCGTTGGTGGCGGTCACTTCGTTGTCCACTGAAAAGTAAGGTAAGATTGGCGCAGACCAAGGCATGGTCAGAGTCCAGATAGGTACTCCATAAGGAGCGGCAGTCTTTTACACAACCACGCCAGCGGAAGCTGATCGCGATGTGATCAATCTGAGTCCAGGCTTGGGATGCAGAGGGAGGACGCCAGGTGGCACATCGGTTATGACTGTGCCGAAAGTTAGTGCTAGCCAGAAACAGGTTGTGATCTGTGCACAGTTGCAATAGACGGTCCCCGTTATCTGTCCTGCGACCAACCAGTCCCCATCGGCCACCTAAACGACTCTCTTCTGTGCCTAGACGCCCGACCTGAGCATTCAAGTCTCCGGCTAGTACTACAATATCTGTCGAACGCACTCTCTGAAGAAGAACAGTTAACTGGTGGTAGAATTCATCCTTGATTACATCCGGGCTGCAATCTGTCGGGACATAGGCGGAGATGACGAAAAGACATCGTTTCTCACGCCGATTTCTTCTCACTTTGATGGAACTCTAATCTAACAGCACATAAACGGCTGAGAATGGGGCGCGACAAATCAGTGCTGCCTCAGCATTAGCGCTTAGTGTGATACCATTACCAGCAAAACCAAACGAGGAAGCCACAGGGTCTCCGGATATGCGCACGTAAAACAAGTTTTTTGAAGCGAAATATGCAGAGCGAACTTGTAGTACTTCACCAGAGTCTTGAATACGGGTCTCGGATAGACAAAAAACGTCGATATTAAGACTTCTGTTGTTCGACTTGCGTTAGTGTTCGAACATTGAAGACAGCCAGTTTGAATGGTGCACGTGGTTTCAGAAAAACTGCTTCAGTACTCATATTCGGTGGTAACATACAATTTTCAACCGGACAGTGACTCGAGAACGTTTAGACAGAACCAAGTTTCCACCATGGGCGAGCTGCTGTATTATTCGAGAAATAAGGATACACAAAGTGGGAACAAAAGAGAGTGAATAAGCGACGTAGTAAATAATAATAATAATAATGCGAATCGTTTGACTGTGAATCGAAGCAAGAATAGTAGTTTCCATAAATATCGTCGTTTCATTCTATTTCTGTGTGGGCTGTGATACTTGCTGGGTGACCAGACCGAAGCAGGTGGTTTTCTTAGGGGGCCACTTCCCGAGCCTTCGACCTGAAGGTCTGATTCACAGGGCAGTGAATCATCGTGAGGAGATGCAGTTCCATGGTAGCCGGTGACCAATAATAGGTTCATACGCCACTTGTCCCCTCAGGATACTGGAGCCCACTTGCACTATTGGTTTGCGATCCGGTTAAAGTGCCGGACATTCGCTTTTCGTCCCCTCAATTTCGTAAACAATACGCCGACCGTGGGAAGGCAGTGAGTAGGACTTCTCTGGCAGAGGATGTATACGCGTGGCCATGTGAGAGCATTTCGAGAGAGAGGGAAGGCCACTCACTCCTGGCCATACCAGGGCATTTTGGTGGCAAAACCTGGGTGCACTGGACGGGACCTCTCAGAAGTGCGCATTCACGATCCCACCCGTGGGATCCGAACCCAGGGTCTTCAGTCTCGCGCTCGAATGCTCAACCTATTGGACCACCGAGCCAGTAATTTGATAGCAACTTGGTAATAGTAAATCGTGTAATAGTAGTCATTAGGTTAAACGAAAGCTTACAACAAACGCATTATGAATATACATATAATCAGGCTACTTAATGCTATGTTTGAAGAGATTATGAGTTCATCTAATCTCAGAACGGAACGAAGACTCCGTGACACAATGATAGATAAGCCAGCTATTCCGACGTGTCCCAGCCCCGCTAACTAGAGAGAGAATTCCAGGTTCAGAAGCGGGAAATGTATTCCAAAAGCACCCAGGAACATGAATAACAACAACAACAAGCACAAATCAAGCGTATATATACAGCAAAAAAAATTTCTTTAATCAGCGTTACAAAATAGCATATTAAAAGTGACAATGAACCAAGTGTTTAAGATCCTCCCAAGTGGGAAATATGACATGAAGGTAAAAATGAGTGCTTTTGGCTCTTACTTACTTACTCCTGTTACTCCTCGTGAAGGAGCATAGGGCGCTCACCAGCACTCTCCATCCAACCCTGTCCTGGGCAATCCTTTCCAGCTCCTTCCAGTTGTTATTCATCCTTTTCATATCTGCTTCTTTTATCCGACGTAATGTGTTCTTTGGTCTTCCACTTTTCCGCTCCCCTTCAGGATTCCAAGTTAGGGCTTGCCTCGTGATGCAGTTCGATGATTTCCGTAATGTATTACCTATCCATTTCCATCGTCTTTTCTTAATTTCTTCTTTATCTGGAAGCTGGTTTGTTCTCTCCCACAGAAGGCTGTTGCTGATGGTATCCGGCCAATGGATGTTGAGTATCCTGCGTAGACAGCTATTTATAAATACTTGTACTTTCTTGATGGTGGTTGTTATAGTTGTGCAAGTTTCAGCTCCATACAGTAGAACTGCCTTGACGTTCGTATTGAAGATTCTGACTTTGATATTGGTTGAAAGTTGTTTTGAGTTCCATATGTTCTTCAATTGTAGGAATGCTGTCCTTGCTTTGCCAATCCTTGCCTTTACGTCTGCATCTGAACCTCCTTGTTCATCGATTATACTTCTCAGGTATGTGAAGGACTCTACATCTTCCAGAGTTTCGCCATCAAGAGTGATTGGATTGCTGTTCTCCGCTTTGAATTTCAGGACCTTGGTTTTCCCCTTGTGTATGCTGAGACCTACTGATGCAGAAACTGCTGCTACACTGGCTGTCTTTGTCTGCATCTGTTCGTGTGTACGTGATAGGAGGGCTAGGTCATCTGCGAAGTCCAAATCGTCTAATTGATTTTGAGCTGTCCATTGTATTCCATGTTTTCCTTCAGATGTCCTCATTATCCAGTCGACCACCAGGAGAAAAAGGAAGGGAGAGAGTAAACAGCCTTGTCTTACTCCGGTCCTTACTTGGAATGCATCAGTCAGCTGTCCTCCATGCACGACTTTGCATTGTAGTCCGTCATATGAGTAGTGTAATGCCTCTGTAGTTTTCAAATTTGTTCAGATCTCCTTTCTTTGGAATCTTGATGAGGTGTCCTTCTTTCCAGTCCATCGGCACTTGTTCCTCCTCCCAAATCTTTTTGAATAGAAGGTAAAGCCTGTTTGTAGCTACTTCGATGTCTGACTTCAGTGCTTAAGCTGGCATGTTGTGGGGTCCTGCTGCTTTCACGCTCTTGATTTGTCTGACGGCCATTCTGATTTCTTCTTTCGTTGGTGAATTGACGTCTATAGGAAGATCTGCGTGTGCTGCTTTGATGTCCGGTGGATTCATTGAAGCCGGCCTATTCAGGAGTTCCTCGAAGTATTCTACCCATCTGTTCCACTGTTGTTGAATTTCAGTGATTGGCTTGCCTTCTTTGTCTTTGACCGGTCTCTCTGGTTTACTATATTTCCCTGCTAGTTCCTTCGTTGTATCGTAAAGCTGTTTCATATTTCCTTCTCTAGCAGCTTTTTCTGTCGTTGTTGCTAGTTCTTCCACATATTTCTTCTTGTCGGTTCTAATGCTCCTCTTCACTTGCTTGTTTGCTTCTGTGTATTCAGCTTGTAATTGGAATTTCTCTGCTCGTGTTCAACTGTTGTTAATTCCTGTCTTCTTGTTCTTCCTTTCTTTGATCTTGTCCAGAGTTTCTATAGAGATCCACTCCTTATGATGGTGTTTCTTTAGGCCCAGAACCTCTTGACACGTTGAAGTTAATGCTTCTTTGATGCCTTTCCAGTTGTCCTCCATAGTAGTTTCTTCTTTCTTCAGTAGATCCTGTAAGACGTGGAACCTGTTGTTGAGAGCTATCTTGAATTCATTGAGTTTGTCAGTATCTCGAAGGAAGGCTGTATTGAACCTTTGTAGTGCTGTTTGTCCACTTGTCCAGTTCTTTTTTAGCTTCAGTTTTAAATTGGCCACAACTAGGTGGTGATCTGAAGCTACGTCAGCGCCTCTCCTGGTTCTCACATCTTCCATTGTCCTTCGGAATTTTTTGTTGATGCAAATATGATCTATTTGGTTCTCTGTAGTGTGGTCCGGTGAGATCCATGTAGCCTTGTGTATACGCTTGTGTGGAAATATTGTGCCTCCTATGACCGATTTGTTGAATGAACACAGATTCACAAATCTTTCGCCATTTTCGTTTCTCTGTCCCAGTCCATGTCATCCCATAATATCTTCATATCCAGTGTTGTCTATTCCGACTTTGGCATTTAGATCTCCCATTAGAATGGTGAGGTCCTTTCTTGGGCATTTCTCTATGATTGACTGCAGCCGCTCGTAGAATTGATCTTTAATGTCGTCGTTGCTATCATTGGTGGGTGCATAACATTGGATAATATTCATTGTGATCCCCTCATTCTTTGTTTTGAATGATGCTTTGATGATTCTGGATCCGTGAGATTCCCATCCTAAAAGTGCATTTTGTGCTACTTTGGACAGCATAAGAGCGACTTCCTGAGTGTGTGGAGCATTGTCCTCTTCGTGACCGGAGTATGGCAGCATCTCCCCCGTAGCTAGCCTTTTCTGTCCAGCTTGGGTCCAGTGGGTTTCGCTGATTCCCAGTACTGCTAAGTTGTATTTCCTCATTTCGATTGCTATTTGACTGGTCTTCCCGGTCTCCCACATTGTTCAAACGTTCCATGTACCTACAAAAATTGTTGCTCTGGTTGTTAAAAAAGACATCGGCCTCGTGGCTTCCGAGGGAACTTGGCTTTCACCATGAAGTGTCATAATTCTTCTAAAAGAAGACCTTCTAACTCCCAGGGCAGAGTTAAAATGGTTTGAATTATTTTTTCTGGTAAGAGTTTTTTAGCGAGTCAGTTTTCTACGGGATGGGGACGCTAACCCCATGCCCAACCCTCCTCCTTTTCCCGGGCTTGGGACAGGCAGTAACTCTAGAAGAGCTACAGGCGGAGTTGCTTTTGGCGCGCAAACAAGAAATTCAAATTTATAAAATAGAATTACAAAAATAGCGTATTTCCCCAATTTGTTCTATGGATCTAACATCTTCAACACTTAAAAGTTATTTTGATTGAGACCATGAACCGACTGATGTTAGATTACCGTTGGAAACCTGGATGTAATGGATGACCATTTCGTCCTATTTCGGGACTCCTTAGAAGTTCGCATCCACGGTCCCGCTCACGGGATTTGAGCTCAGAACCTTCAGTTTCGCTCTCGAATGCTTGACCTCTAGACCACTGAGCTAACCAGCATCCACTTGTGTTTGTGTCCAATTTCAACCAATCCACGAAATTGTGCGACCATCTTTCATTTTACTGAGTTAGATACCTGTCTCTACTCGATATGGATTAGTTCCACTGGTCTCAATCAAAAACCTAATGATCTCCACAACCCTATACTGATATTTACCATGTGCTCACTAGTAACTAGCTTCGTGATGGAATTCTTGGAGTTCTAGTGAGAAGCCGTGACCAGTAGGAGAGTCCGATCTCCCTCTTGAAAGGCTCTCGCATGGCCATGCGTATACAGCCACTACCATGGAAATTCTACTCATTGCTTTCAAGTGATGGCGGTGTTGTTTACGAAATTGAGAGGACAAAAAGAGAATGTCTGATGGGGCCTAAACAGGGTTGGTGGACACGGTGGATCCACCTATTGTAGTTGGAAAACCTTCATTCCAAACCAATGGTGCACATGGTCTCCAGTATCCTGAAGGAATAATTGGTTACCGGCTACCATCAGACTGCATTTCCTCACATTGTTCAATTATCTTGTGGATTAGATCACTAGGTTAAAGGCTCGAAGATTGGCCCCCTAAAAAAACCACCTGCTTCGGTTTGAGCACCCGGGCAATATCCCAACCCTCACATAAATCGAATGATTTATATGGCACCTTTCATATATTATCCAATCACAATGAAAAATAGGTATAAAGCACATAAAGTATCACTAGAAAACCCCTTACTGAATAATATCAATCATTCATCTGAACAATACTTTTATGTCCCCCCCTCTCTCCTCTTTTTGAATCTGTTTTCACTTCTACATGTCTGTATCTCTTTTTATCAAATTATCCATTCAATTATATACTTTAAGATTAGTTTTCAGTGGATAGACACGTCAAAAAAGGGGTATGAATTGCCTTCTAATATTGAAGGAAAGTTTTTTTTTTAAGAAAAAAGAATCAATGACACACCTATGTATTGACACATATATTGATCGACTAATCAATATATAAAAGGAAAAAAAGCATAGTGTCCAGATCAATGTCATTGTTGTCATTTGTTGCCATTGTTCACCATTGTGGATACCTTTTCATTGATTGTAATACATGTAATCGGATTACATAACCATTATTATTATTCCAAACTATAATGAATACATTATGTCATATTCTATTTTATATAGTTTTATATCAAATTTTATGTATTACATGGATTGGAAAAGGTTAGTTAAATGTAGATTACAAAACTAAACTATATTTTGTATGTATGAATGTGCGTGTGTTTATGTATAAGCAGTGGAATCCCGTCAGCACGATCATGGCTGTACACTGATGAGGAGTTGCACAATAGGATGAAATGACTGTCCAAGTAGTTTCATATTTTCTATGATGGTCTTATTTCAATTAATTCATGAATTCAACTATTCAATCAAAAGTAGCATCGGATACATTTGATATTGTTTTGCTTGTATCTTCCCATTAAGGTTTAAAACTGCGATTGATCAGTCTGTTATTGGCATATGTGTATACTGTGCGTATGCCTCGATATTACCTTAATTCACAAGCTATGGCGTTCGAAGCTAAAATGGTACTGGGTTCGAGTCCCAGAGTGAACATCAACTCAAAGATGCAGGTACATCCGGCTGACGAGTTCCAAATAGGATGAAACGCGCGTCATGGATTCCACTGCTAGCCACTATCCGTCACTGCTTACAAGTAGCATTGGATTGTTGTGTTCATTCTTGTCTGAGAGGTTGAAGATGTGTGCAAATATGAAATGAGATATTCATTTATTATCAGTATGGGATTGTGGATATTGTTTAGTTTTCTTTTTAGTTATTGGGATCATCAAACGATTTATGTTAGATCACTATTGAAAACCTGGAATCAGTAAACAGACGTTTTGTGTTACCATGGGACTCCTCAGCATTGTATATCTTAGGATGAAACAGCCGTCCAGTACTTCCAGGTCTTCAATGATGGTCTAACATCAATCGATTCATGATCTTAATCAGAAATTCATATATCTCATGGTAAACATATAATCTGTAGAACATTCAGTTAGACTGTAATTAAATTCACTTGGTGTTGTTTTACTTGTATCTTCCCATTGTTATTTAGGATTGCAATTGATCCGTTTCTTGTTGGTATATGTGCACCCTGCGCGGATCGCTTCGATATAGCCTTAAGTCACAAGCTTTTTAAGCAAAGATGGATAGTGGCTAGCAGTAAAATCCAGTTTGACGCGTGCTTCATCCTTTTTGGTACTCGTCGTCTGGATGTACCTGCATCCTAGATTCTAGGTACTGGGTTCGAGTCCCAGAGTGAACATCAACTCTGTGATACAGGACGAAACACCCGTCAAACTGGATTCCACTGCTAGCTACTATCCATCTATGGTTAGACTACAATTGACTGTATTTTAAACTAAACTCATTATGTCTTATAGCAGTCCTTAACTAATTTATGATTTACTGCATAATTCTTCTATTGTTTAACTTATTCTTCTTTATGTATGATGATAAACACCTTCGTGTTGAGTTTGAAACCAAGATGGAGCAGAAGCTTGATACTGTTTAGCTGACATCTGTTTATGATGAATAACACTTTTAAAAATATATGAAGAATTCTTCACAAAACCTTCTCATGTAATAAGTTTTGTAGTTGATGAGGTGAATAAGGATTAGAAACAGTCTGTTGTTTGTTATTATGGAATTTATGATTAAGATGAAAGAGTATTTATCACTAACTATGACTTACGTTTACTTCAAATAATCAGCTTTCAACTCTGCATTCATCCTGTGGTGTTGTGCTACTGATATCGACAGATATAAGTAGTATGTATCATCAATAGAAAGTGAAATGCCTGACGGTAGAAGATTAAGAAGATCAAAGAAAAGAGAAAGAGAACAAAGAATGATTGATGTGGAAATGACGGAACAATGAAGTCTTAGACAGTTGATTGACATTTTACAAATGATCTATTTACAGTATGGATCTTAGAGTTTACTAAGAGATTCTGTTTGTTTGAATATAACTTGATTGACCCCCAATTCTGTTCTTGTTCACCACAATCCCATTCCATTTCTTAACTTATATACTACAGAAATATAAGATTATATGAAGTTCATTTTTATGATTATCATAACGAATTTCAGTTTTTTTCAATGGTTGAGATCATCAACCAATTGAAGCTAGACCATCATGAAAAAGCTGGAAGCAATAGAGGGCTGTTTTCCATGATGGTTTAGCTTCAATCGATTCATGATCTCAACCATTGAAATTACTATAATATTCACAAAACACCCTTCAGTCAATCAATTATAGCTATAATAGAACAATTTCTATTATAGAATTAATTTAAGGTATGCATTTTGCTATCATGACGAAGTTTACTACAATTGACTTGTTCGTAGCATGATATTGTGATACTTTTACCATCGACTGAGATGGTTGGGCCACGCGTTACGTATGCCCGAACAACAATTACCACGACGTGCAATGTTGACTGACTAGTGTTGCGGATGGTTGGAAGAAAGTTAGGGGCGGCCAAACCAAAACGTAGCATCAGTACTTGAAGTCACTAACTTCTAGTCTGAACCATGTTGGTAGATGCAGATTACTTGGTTGAGTTTCGCGTGACTATTTGTAACCAATGGTTCGAGACTCTGTGTGATATGGCTCAGAATCGATCACAATGGTGTACTTGTATACACTCTTTATCTTCCCTTAAACTAAGAGATTAAAATCGCTTCATATCTTTCTTTCTACATACTAAATCTTTCTTCCTGTACTATATCCTTATGTGCAATCTTTCTTTTATATATTGCCACGATTGAATTAACTACTTTTATGAATCTGGTGTTCATCTTGCTGTGTTAATGAGGTATGGCAACTTGAACCGATGAATATATGTGCCTTCTCGTACGTTGTAGCTGACTGACTGATTGACTGCATCCACGATTTCGCACCAAAGCGTCTCAAACTCACGACCTTCAGTCTCACACGTGAACACTTAACCTTTAAGCCACTGAGCCGGCAACCAACAGTATTAATAACTAACTTTAGTCACCTCATGAATTCAACTATTTCATTACTACAATCCACAACTCCTCCCCTTCATTCTGATAATGATTACAATTTTACAACATAGTTCAAATATTTACTTCAATTTCTTATTTTTATTTATACAATAGTTGATTCAGGTCATTCAGAGAAACGTTTATTAAAATATTTATTTGATCAAAAACGATGGGATGCCCACAATCCAATGGAACGTCCAGTTTCAGTAGATGGTAAACCTGTACAAGTTTTTCTTAAATGTTTCCTTAATCAAATCATGGATGTAGTAAGTGGTTAACTTCATTTCATTGAATATAACATAACTTTTTATTGAAGATTTAAGAATAGTAATATTCTTTAGATTCATACGGCATTTGTTTCCTTAGGATCCTGAAGCCCATGTGCACCATTAGTTTGGAATGAGAGTTTTCTAACTTAGATGTTGGTTGGAGGTAGTCAACAGGAAACCTTGGGCCCGTTTTTCGTACTTTTTGGCACTCGTCAGCAAGGTGTACCTGTAATCATGGGGGAACTGGTGCTCCCTGGCCGATTCGATCTCGTGTCACCCAGCTTCACAGTCAGAGACGTTACCACTGAGCTATCCGAGCTGTGACTAACCTCCTGTAGGACTGAGATGTAATCACAATTGATTGATCACTGGGTGGTGATCAATGTCATGCTTGTCCAGTCCTCATTTAATGCAGGTCAATACATAGTGCCCGCAGTGTTGAGTCACCTAGACTGGTGGCCACATTGCAACATGATCGATAGCATTCGATCTGCACTAATAAGGACTAGACAATCATGAAATTGGTCACAACCCTGTGATCAATCAATTGAGTTTTCTAACTCCCTAAGTGAATCCGCCGTGTCCACCAACCTGGTTAAAGCGCTGGACATTTTCTTTTCCTCCTGTTAGTTTCGTAAACAACTGTCTGGACACATGAAGGCAGTGAGTAGGACTTCCCTGATAATGGTTGTATGCACTTGGCCATATGAGAGGATTTGTAGAGAAAGAGCTAACTCTTCCCACTCTCAGTCCTACTAGAGCACTCTAGGTATAATATGTTCAGTGAATAATAAAAATCATTCAACAAAAGTCAGTGAATAAAACACAGGGATTTCATGATATTACTTACTTACTTACTTACGTCTGTTAATCCTAATAGAGCATAGGACGCCGACCAGCATTCTCCAACCCACTCTGTCCTGGGTCTTCTTTTCTAGTTCTATCCAATTCTTGTTCATTTTTCTCATGTCTATCTCCATTTCCCGACGTAATGTGTTCTTTGGTCTTCCTCTTTTCCTTTGGCCTTGAGGATTCCATGTGAGGGCTTGTCTTGTGATGCAGTTGGATGCTTTCCTCATTATATAACCTATCCACTTCCAGCGCTTCTTCCTGATTTCTTCCTCCACTGGAATCTGATTTGTTCTCTTCCACAGTTGGTATTTTATGGTATAAATACATGTATTTCTGAAATATCCCTATGATAGATTAAATGATCTCATTCTTGTCTTATCCCACCAAATTACATCAGTTTTAAAATCAATTAAGATAAAAATCATTGATTCTCCTTTATTGTTGTCATTTTTTACTAGGAATGAAATCTATTCATATCCATGATGAATCTATATTCAATATTGTTTATTTTCGAAATTATAAACACTTAATTGTTCTAGTCAGAGTAACCTTGACTTGGATGGTTAAATAAGTTGTGAATAAAGTAATAACTCAGAGGTGATATTGTATTATAAAGTTAGTGTGAATCACAGAGCTTCAGCTCAGTGAATAACTATAATACTTGTCATCATGAAACTTGAAAATTCTAGTGTGGAACTAGTGTATTTTCTCGGATACAAACTACTGCAGAATCCTAAGCTAGAAGAATATAGTTGTTCAGTTCCGATGTTGCATTCTGCAGTTTTTGACTCAGATATATACGTTTCCAATTATGCGAACCAGTAGATTAGAAAGACTGTAGGGTGTGATCTTTCACTCATCATTTGACCATGAGATGCTATATGAGCATAGGTCTGTGATATGCCTAGACTTGTCCAACCTATCATTCTCATTTTTAAAGCAAATCTCCAACTGATACCACTTCTTGATCCTAATAACACAAGTAATTACTAAATTACGCTTGTTACTCCCCGTAAGTCATAGGCCGCTGACCTGAGGTCTGCAATCTACTCTATCCTGCACTCTTCAAATATTTTGATGTCTCCTTCCGATTCTCAGTTTAATTTATTCTTTGGTCTTCTTTTATTCTTTTTGACATGAGGATTCCAATTTGTGGCTTGTTTCGTTATACAAATTGATCATATCCGAAATGCATGTCCTATCCACCTTCAAAGTTTTCTTTAATTTCCTCTTCAGTTGGAAGGTGGTTTTTGCTCTACCATAATATATTTTTACTGATGGTATCTGACCAACAAATCTGGGGTATCTTGTGTAAATAACGGTCTATAAATACTTATACATTTTTGATGATGATTGTAGTAGTTGTCTAAGTTTTAGCCCTGTACAGTAAAACGATCTTGAGGTCTGTATTGAGAATTGTGAATTTCCTGTCTCCTGACAGTTAATTTGAGTTTCAAATGTCTTCCCGTTGTAAAAACATAAGAAGGGGTTTTGTGGATATTATAGTAATTTTAATGGTTGAGACAAGTGGAGTTCAATCGGATTTGTTGTGAGATAGTAACTCATTGTAGACAGTCTTGTATATGTCGCTCAATTTGTTGGATTAGTTGAAGTTAGACATTAACACCGTTGGATGCCGGTTAGCTCAGTGGTCCAATGGTTGAGCGATCACGCGTGGTATTGATAGATCGTGGGTTCGAATCTCACGAGGCGGGATCGTGGATGCTCACTGCTGAGGAATCTCACAATAGGACGAAACGGTCATCCAATGGTTATAGGTTTTCCATGATGGTCTAGCTTCAAGTGACTCATGATCTCAACTATTTAGGTGGTAAAAATGCTGCTCTTGCTTTGTTAATCCGTCTCTTTACAACTGATCAGACCCCCCTTGTGCTGTCCAAGCACATAAAATTTTTCATCTCTTCCAAAGTTTCACCATCAAATGTAGTTTGATTAGTGCTCTATATGTTGTATTAATAACTAATTGAAATGTTAATTTACTTTTAATTTTTTCACTGATTTAAATCATGAGTCAGTTTAAGCTAGACCACCATGGAAAACATGGAAACACAGGACGGCCGTTTCGTCCTACCACAGGACTCCTCAGCAGTGCTCATTCATGATCCCGCACCCCACAACTTCGTGGATTGGTTGAAGTTAGACATTAACACCATTGGATGCCGGCTCATTGGTCTAGTTGGTTAAGCGCCTGGCGCGAGACTGGTAGATTCTGGGTTCGAATCTTTCGGGGTGCGGTGGGCTCGTGGATGTCCACTGTCGAGGAGTCCCACAATAGAATGAAACAGCCGTCTAGTGCTTCTAGGTTTTCCGTGGTGGTCTAGCTTCAATTGACTCATGATTCCAATCAGTGAAATTTCTAAAATCTCCACAAGCCCCTTCTGATTTTAATTTTTTATATAACCTTTAACTTACATTTTAGGATGAAAAAAATCAAGTTCTATCTACAATCATTTGGCTTGATTTAGTAAGTTCTTTCAATTGTGAATTACTATACAATAATGATCTATACTGGCTATACACTCCAGATTTTAATTGATGATATCATGGGAAACTATATTTTAGAAACTTACCATTATCCAAGTTAACAACAATATACGAACTCAGTAAAAACAAAACAGGATTTGTAGGATAGAATGAATTTTTTATTATATTTCATGACTTGTCATCAGCTTTAAAAAGCTTAACATCTTATAACTTAACAATTGATGAGGTTGAGGTTAATGTTTAAGTGTAGCCGAAGCTCACGATAAAAGTTCAAAGAGTGATAGTGGCTAGCAGTGGGATCCAGTTTGACGCGTGTTTTGTCTTATTTTGGACTCATCATTTGGATATATCTTCATCTCAGATTTGATGTTCACTCTGGAGATAACGAATTGTTTTTTAACAAACGTCAGATTTTCCACAACGTTTTATTCGTTATTAACAACGACAGTGGATAAAGCTGTAAGAGAAGGAAATATGAGACAACTATATGACAGAACGAAGAAACTGTCAGAGAACTATGATAAATCATAGAGACCGGTTAAGGACAAAAAACAAGACACTTACTGAGATTCAAGAACGGAGGAACAGATGGAATTAACATTTTGAAGAACCTTTGAATAGACCAGCTCCACTGAATCCACCGGACAATGAAGCAGAACACAGACCTTCATATAGATGTCATTCCACAACGATCGAAGAAATCAGGATGTCCATCAAACAAATCAAGAGTAGAAAAGCACTAGGACCTGACAATATACCAGCCGTAGGACTGAAGTCAGATAATGAAGTAACTGCAAAGATGCTTCACCTTCTATTCAGGTAGATTTGGAAAGAAGAAAACGTGTGGACAGACTGGAAAGAAGGACACGTCATCAAGATACCAAAGAAGGGAGATCTCAACAAATGTGAGAACTACAGAGGCAGCATACTACTATCGTTACCAGGGAAAATCTTAACCAGAGTGTTGCTGGACCGGATGGAAGACTCAGTGGACGCTCAACTTCGAGATCAACAGGCTGCACAGACCAAAGTGCGACTCTACGGATCATCGTCGAACAATCAATTGAGTGGGACTCGTCACTATACATCAAATCCATTGACTATGAGAAGGCGTTTAAGAGTTTGGATAGGAGGATCTAGTGGAAACTTCTTCGACACTATGGTGTAACTGAGATGATCGTCAACATCATCCAGAATTCGTACGTTGGATTACAGTGCAAATTCGTTCATGGAGGATAGCTGACAAATGCACTCCAAGTAAGGACCGAAGTCTGACAAGACTGTTTACTCTCCCCTTTCATCTTTCTTCTGGTGGTCGACCTTGACACCAGTGAGAGAACACGGAATACAATGAACAGCTCGGAATCAATTAGAAGATTTGAACTTCGCAGATGACCTAGCCCTCCTATCCCATACACACAAACAAATGCAGATGAAGACAACTAGTGTAGCAGCAACTTCAGAGTCTGTAAAAGGGAAAAAGCAAGATCCTCAAATACAACAGACAGAACACCAACGCAATCAAACTTGATGGAGAAAGTCTGGAAGAGGTGAGATCCTTCACGTATCTGGATAGCATCACCGATGAACAAGGAGGAACAGATGCAGACGAAAAAAAGAGGATTGGCAAAACAAGGACCGCATTTCTACAATCGAAGAATATATGGAACTCAAAACAACTGTCTGTCAACCAATACCAAAATCAGAATTTTCAATACGAACGTCAAGACAGTAATTTCTATTTTATGGAGCTGAAACTTTGAGAACTACTACTACAACCATTATGAAGAGGATACTAGTATTTATAAATAGTTGTCTACATAAGATACTCAATGCCCGTTGGTCACCTACCATCAGCAACAGCCTACTGTGGAAGACAACAAACCAGCTTCCAGTTGAAGAGGAAATGAGGAAAAGACGTTAGAAGTGGATAGGACATATATTGAGGAATCACCAAACTGCATCTCGAAACACGCATTAACATGGAATTGTGAAGGGAAACGAAAAAGAGGAAGACCAAAGTACAGAAACTAAAAAAATGTAGAAAGGATTGTCCAGGACAGGGCTGGATGGAGAGTGCTGGTGGTTGACCTATGCTCCTCTGTGAGGAGTAACAGGCGTAAGTGCGTAAGTAAGTCATTCGTCACTGATCAAACGACCAATTTTTAATATTAGTAAATATCTTACCAACTAAAAGAGTTTTGGCCCCTACAAACAAACAAACTGGGTTTTTTGAATAGTTAGTGTTTAACTGTAAACTAACCAATAAGACACTAAAGATTGATAATGCACTAAATTTCATTTTACTTTCTAAACTTTGTAATTATAACAAATTGAGGGGTATAGTTGAACTGCGCCTGTGAAGTCACAATAATTTCCGAAGCTATCTAGTATAAGAGCTTTCTACTTTCCTAATGTTGATATTTCGGCTTGCATTTGTTGCACAGAGGTCTACTCAAACGTTTGAGTCACCTATTTTCCGACTGTATGAATATTGTAATAAATCTTCATGTATTACATTTGTCTGAACTGAATATGAATCTCATCTGTGTGTAATAACATGTTATTACGAAAAACTCCTAACCTTTCGTGATGGTAAACGCTGGAGATCTCACGACGAAACACTACACCTGTCGGTATATTCTCTTCCTTGTCTAAACTTTCGTAAAAAGTAAGAGACGAATACATTGGAATTCATAAATTTCCATTGGGATGGAGGAAAACAAATCAATAAACTGACAAAGAACTTTCACCATCCAAAATGTCTTACAGATACTGACTATTAAAAAGATCATTCATAGAATGTAATCACAGTTTGAATGTATCTTAAACAAAAATTTACTGCAATATCGGAAAAATGATGCTAAGAATCCCTTAGGGTGAATAAACTTCTCATAATGAATTAAGCTATTATTATGATTAGCAAAGATGAATGGTTGCTCTGCAGTGGAATATAGGACGCGAGTTTCGTCCTTTTTTGGGCTCGTCAACTGAATGTATCTGGATCCCAGAGTTGGTGTTCACTCCCGAACCCAGTACCGTTCACTTCAAATGCCCTCGCGTAAATCCACTGAGTTAATGAGAAGATTCAAACAACCAATACAAGATTTACCACCATTATTATTATTGCTATCGCTATCAGTTTTCATTGGGATGTAAGGCATCATGACCTGATGCCTTAATATAAACACTTAGAAACAATTTCAATACGTTAATCAACAGTTTAAAGGGAAGATGATATGTTGGATTCGGCGGAGCAAAAATAATGACTGTTGTGTTCTACATTATCTAATTCTGATACTGATAAATAAACCTTTCATACATAACACGTTCAACTGGCTACTTAAATAAGAATGAAGCCTTTAATAATTAACTTAAACGGATTAATAACTAAATATGTATATTGACAAATGAGGGGTATCTTTCTTTCGAAAAGAAAGCTATATCTTGACCAATCGCTCACGCTTAACATTTTGCCGATGTCCGATTAGATCAATATATCATCCTTTCTTCTTGAGAGAACTTTTTTTTTTGGGGGGGGGGTTAACTGTAAGAATTAATGTTAACTCATATCAAACTGATCATACTAAATCTATTACTTTCCTATTTCAAAACTAAAATTCATTTTAGAAATGGTCAGATTATCATTTTCATTGGAATGCAAGTGACTATGAAAATATTCGACAGATAAATTTACCACCAGAGAGAATATGGAAACCAGATATTCTATTATATAATAGGTAGGTGAATAATTCTCTTTATTATCTTGTTCTTTCTGTTATCCTATATCTATCCTAATAAACGTATACTGTTTGATAATGTCATATTCATGCCAAATAATAGAGGGAATATTTAATATACTTCAAATACACATGCGTCACACAGGTCACTTGGTTTGTGTCTGGGCTGTGATACTGTTCGGATGCCGAAACCGAAGTGGGTGGTTTTCTTAGGGGGCTACACTCAGAGCCTTTGACCTGAAGGTCTGATCCATAAGGTAATGTGGCAACGTGAGGAGATACGGTTAGATGGTAGCTATTGACCAACGATTAGTTTATACGTCATGTTTTCCCTCAGGATCTTGGAGCTCATGCGCACCATTAGTTTGAAATCAGGGTTTTTCAGCTCTTCTAGGTGGATCCTGCATATTCACCAACCCGGTTAAAGCGACAGACATCCACTTTTTGTCCTCTCAGTTTCGTAAACAATAGTAATGCTACGAGAAGGTTGTGAGTAGGACTTCCCTTGATGTGGCTGTACACGCATGGCCATGTGAGAGGATTCGAAGAGGATGAGCTGGCTCTCTCCATCCTCGGCCATACTAGGGAATTTGGGGGCGTTTAAAATACTCAAACAGATAAGTTCTAGTATAATTCATTTAAGTATTCATTCCCCTGTTGGATTATAAATATCTTTGAAGTATGACTGACGTATATTGAGACTGTTGAATGAAAAAAATGTCAATCGATATGGTAATGTTTATATAACAACTAAGATAGTCGATTTAAGTGTTACGTGAGCCCAACTACTATCTACTTTGATACCTAATGTTGCATGGGGGAGAAATAATTTGAAATATTTTGTTTATACATTCAAAACAAGAATAGTTCATTAAATATTAGATGTGGTCTAGTGATGCACCGAAAGAAATTCCTCTTGAATTACTATGGTAACCATTGGGTAGGATTACTTTGTTTTGGATGATTTTGATGAAGTATTGTTTTCTGAGCTGAATGGTTTGGTCGTGGAGCTTTCATTATTCTCCTGAACGACATCATTAGCACTTTGGTTGGATAGCGTGAATTAATTTATATGTTGACCATGACGAGTTCGTCCAAGTTTTCTTTCGTCGCTAAATGAAAACAGATTCATATTACCAATGCCACTTCTAGTATATTTCACCTCTGTCTCATAATGTTTTTTGTTGTAGACACCGGTACTTACTCCAAAAACTCGACATCGTTGTACAGGAGATGATATATAACAATAATAGAGGTAACAAGATGCAGTTAAGATTATTGCTTAAATAGCATTAAATACAACGGGCCCCCAATGCCCTGGTACGGCAGAGAGTAGGGAGAGTCCGCCCTCCCTCTCCAGATGCTCTCACATGACCACGCGTATACAGCCTCTGCCAAGGAAGTCCTACTCACTGCCTTCTCGCACAACGGGTGTTGTTTACGAAAATGAGAGGACGAAAAGCGAATGCTCGGTGCTTTAGCCGGATCCCAAATCAATGGTGCACGTGGGCCCTAGTATCCTTAAGGAACAAATGAAGTATGAACCTATTGTTGGTCATCGGCTACCATGGGACTGCATCTCCTTACGATGCTCCACTGCCTTATGGATTAGACCTTCAGGTCGAAGGCTCGGGGTATGGTCTCCTGAGAAAACCACCTTTTTCAATTTGGGCACCCGGGCAGTATCACAGCCCTCACACATATCGAATGAGATTTGTGTGGCGCATATGTATTTGGTGCCTCCTTGTACCAATATCTATGTGTTAAAATAAATAAGAGTTATTACAATCAACTATCTACAGACTAAGTATAATATAACATATACCTTAGCTGCGTCTCTCAACAAAATTGGCATTAGAAAAGGTTAGAAAAGCTGTCCAATACACTTCAATGGTACGTGAATTAACATGTCATTATGTAATCAATTAAAATGTACATTAACAATTCATCATTATATCCATCTTGTAATTCAATTATTTTAGTGCTAGTGAAAAATTTGATCAAATTTTTCCAACGAAAGTGATTGTTAGAAATACTGGAAATATTCAATGGGTACCACCAGGTTTATTACATTCTATTTGTGATATTGAAGTGAATTGGTTCCCATTTGATTCACAGGTTAGTAATAACTATAACTATATATGTGTGTACGTGTATTTATCCATTTATATATTCATATTTAAGGAATTAGCCGTTTAGCTACTATGTTCATGTTATAACTTGTGACCGCCGATTAGAGGGCAGTGAATTATCAATCGGACCAAGGACGCGTAAAACATGTGTGAGCAACCTAGAGTCCAGATTGGCCCTGCTTTCCGCCTAGCCCAGCCAGTTATGTACAGAACACCAGTCTCAGCCTCTGCAACATGAATCATTATATTTCAAACATACTCTGTTTATATACCAATCAAGCAGATCACAACGTACCAATAAAATATGAAACAACATTTGTACAAGAATTAGCCAGATGTGGCTGTGAATGAGAGAGGTAGTAATTAATATATTGAGCATAACTCAGGAGCATCAAATCGTTTCATAATAGTTTATGGCTCAAAATAGACCTTATAATAAGAGGAATATGAATAGTTTAGGTACTTAATAATTATACAATAGAAAAATACGTTTGGTATTGGTCTATCAATAGATCCCAAAAGTTACCATTCATTAGGTTTCTCGGGACCTAACAGTTCATTAAAGAATTACTAGAAAGCAATGGTTTAATACTATGATCACTTTACATTTAATCAATCGATTAAAAACTCGAATTCTGCTCCGTAGTCTTCAATTTATACAGTTACACGTTATCACTAGTTATTACATAAGTAGTGTTACTTAAAACCTTAGATAATAGTAGAACAAAAGTTTATTTTCAGTTTAGGGGTTGTAGAGATTGTTAAGTTCTTGATTGAGATCATGAACCGATTGATGTAAGACCACCATTAAAAACCTGGAAGCACTTGACGGCCGTTTTGTCTTACTGTGGGACTCCCCAGCAGTGCGCGGGATTCGAACCCGCCCTATTGGGCAGAAACAGGTGTCTACCTCAGTACATGGAAGATGGTCGAGCAATTTCGTGGATTAGTTGAGGTTAGACAATAACACTATTGGATGCCGGCTTAGTGACCCAGCAGGTTAGGCGTTCTCACATGAGGCTGAGGGCCCTGGGTTCGAACCCCGCGAGCGGGGATTGTGAATGAGCACCAATGAGGAGTCCCACAATGGGAAGAAACGACCGTCCAGTGCTTCCAGGTTTTCAATGGTGGTCTAACATCAATCGGTTCATGATCTCAATCAAAAAGTTTATTTTTCTGTATGCCACGTTATACTACTATAATATGACAATAAGTGACTATACTACTAATCTGGATGGTCGATAAATGTGCTATACACTGATTGGGATCCCGCTATATCAGATACACGATACGTCAACAAAAAATAGGGACATAGATTATAGACTAAATAATACTTTATTCAGTGCAGTTGTGGAGATTGTTGGATCTCATTGAAATCATGAACCGATCAATGCTAGACCAACATTGGAAACTACAAGTAATCTACGCTCACTGACTCAAGAGTGCAAATCAATAATAGGAAAGAAATCTCATATTAAATAACTAATATGCTGACTGTCTATCAGTCCACACTCAACGGTCAGTCTCATCTTACTTACATTAGTCGTACGGTAGAACCAAGTATATAATCCACAGTATTGATTTTCAAACGTCTTATTTATTCATGGATCTCTGTGTTTAATTGAACAGTGGTATCAATAGATGATAACAAGGAATAGTTGTTCATTGATTAAAATTGAAGAAGAAATTCAAATATAAAATGATACCTCCTGTATTGGTATCCGCATTACCCAGCTTTATATCCTAACATGTCATTGGATAGTTTGAATAGATTGATGATAAGGTTCCGATATGTGAAACTTGATTATGTAGATTTCAGCATGACAGAGAGGATCAGTTTCATTAAGATTCCAAGTAAGACATGCTGATAAGTGTTAATCAGCACAAAAATTAGGTTCATATTTACTCTCTGACTATCCACCACACTCTAACATCAAATTATAGTTCACATAATAACAAGATAGAATGTTGGAGATATTACAAGTTGTTAAACAGAATTTGATCACTTCTAAGGACCAAATGAATAAAACATTGGTCACTGCTCAATATCCAATCAGTGTAAATCTATTGTGTTTCGTTACTTATTTGCACCTGTTACTCCTCACAGAGGAGCATAGGCCAACCACCAGCACTCTCCATTCAACTCTGTCCCGGGCAATCGTTTCCAGCTCTTTCCAATTGTTATTTATCCTTTTCGCGTATGCTTTCGATTCCCGACGCAGTGTGTTCTTTGACCTTCCCCTTTTCTGCTTCCCTCCACGATTCCGAGTTAGGGCTTGTCTCGTGCAGTTTGGTGATTTCCGTAATGTTAATCCTATCCAATTCTAACATCTTTTCCTAAATTTCTCTTCAATTGGAAGCTGGTTTATTCTCTCCCACAATAGCCTGTTGCTGATCGTATTCGGCCAACGGATGTTGAGTATATTATATAAACAACTATTAATAAATACTTGTTCTATTTTGATGATGGTTGTAGTAGTAGTTCTCAAAGTTTCAGCTCCGTACAATAGAATTCACTGTCTTGGTGTTCGTATTGAAGATTGTGATTTTGATATTGTTTGATAGATAGGTGTTTTGAATTCCATATATTCTTCGATTGTAGGAATGCTGTCCTTGTTTTGTCAATCCTCGCTTTTGAGTCTTCATCCGTTCTTCCTTGTTCATCGATGATGCTACTCAGATACATGAAGGATCTCACCTCATTCAGAGTTTCTCCATCAAGTATGATTGCGTTGGTGTTCTGCGTGTTGCGTTTGAGTAACTTGCTTTTTCCTACGTGTATTTTGAGACCTACTGATTCGGAGGTTGCTGCTACACTAGTTGTCTTCATCTGCATTTGTTCGTGTGTATTGGATAGGAATGCTATGTTATCTACAAAGTCCAAATTGTCTAATTGGTTCTAAGCTGTCCAATTATGTTTCGTAGGACCCGTTATTATATGAAAATTATTCAACATACATCAAAAATCTTTATTGATCACACTGAATCCACTGACTATGATACCATATTCGTAGCATGAAATTCTTGCATTCACAAACCATAAATCGAAACATTAGTGAATTGAATTAATGGTCATATGCATCCTTATATATATATCAATGAAACTATTAACTAACATGGTCACTGTCTAAGCAAAATAGATGACCATAACACATCACAACTAAGTAAATTCGACATTGATGATTAATTAAACTGTAAGGATATAGCAATCATAAATGAGGTCAAATGGTAGTTAACTATTAGGACTAAATGATCTGTTTAACAATTACACACACACACACAAAATGTGGACAAATTAATTTTCTTTCAATATACTTTTAGAAATTTCAGATTTTCTCTTTTTATCATGCATTTCTAACATCATTATCAGTCAGTCAGTCAGCTACAACGTACGAGCATGCGCATATATGCATCGGTCCGAGTTGACATACCGCATTAACACAACAAGATGAACACCGGATTCATAGAAGTAATCCAGCGATGGTGATAATATATAAAAGAAAGATTGAATATAAGAATATAATACAGGAGGAAAGAATTAGGTGGTGGAAAGAAAGATATGAAGCGATTTTAATCTCATAGTTTAAAGGAAGACAGTGAGTGTATACACATACACCATTGTGATCAATTCTGAGCCATATCACACAGAGTCTCAAACCATTGGTTACAAATAGTCACGCGAAACTCAACCAAGTAATCTGCATCTACCAACATGGATCAGACTAGAAGTTAGTGACTTCAAGTACTGATGCTACGTTTTGGTTTGGCCGCCCCTAACTTTCTTCCAACCATCCGCAACACTAGTCAGTCAACATTGCACGTCGTGGTAATTGTTGTTCGGGCATACGTAACGCGTGGCCCAACCATCTCAGTCGATGAAGATTCAGAACCTCATCAACTGATCTACCATCATCATTCCGGTGATCCCAGCAGATGTGAGCAATATTTCTAAGACATCTGTGATCAAATAATAGTAACTTAAGAGTATCATTTATCTTTAGTAGTCACGTTTCGTAGCCGTGAAGGAGAACAGAAGGAACTGCCTCACAGCATACTCGTCCTTCAATTGATAGGCGGATATCTCGCCTTCGCCATAATGACGTAAGTTGGCAAAAGCCAACGAAGAATAGATGAATGGTAACTAATAGGAACTAGAAGCAAAGATGGATAGTGGCTAACAGTGGAATCTAGAACGCATGCTTCGCCTTTGTTTATAATGCTTATGAGTTAAGACAATATCCAGGCAATAGGCACAGTACGCACATATCCCAATAAGGGACTGATGAGTTGCAGACCTAAACATTAATGGGAAGATTCATGTAAACATTACCATGTGAGTTTGATAGCACCTATTTATGGACTATTATTACATATATTCCTATTGGATAACTATCGAGTAACTATGTTATATGTATATTCATATTCCTTTTGTTATAAGCTTTCATTTGACCTATTGACTATTATTATACGATTTACTATTCCTGACTTATTCCCAATGTATTAGTTACAGTCTATCACAATCACAGCCACTTTTGGGCTTGCTGTTGTATAATGTTTATTTTTTATGTTATGGTATGATATGGTCTGGTTTGTTTGTAAATAAACCCAGTATGTCTAAAATATGTGATTTGTATGATAGAGGCTGATATTGGCGTTTTGGATTAAACCGGCTGGGTTAGTAGAGAAGCTCTTAGTCTCGATGAATCGATAAGAACTCAAGGCTGCTCGTACAGATTTATGTGTCATTAGTCTGATCGTATAAGTCGGTATCTCTAATTAGCAGCGGTATCACATGATATAATTAGTTGGGCATAAGAACATAACACTAAGATTATCAGTTGATAATCGTATTCAGCAGTGAAATTTTAAAATAGTTCTTACAATGCATGAATTGTGACTAGTTTTGAAACGTAGAACAGACATTTCGTTCTATCTAGGACTTGTCAACTAGATGTATATGGATAGCAATATTCAAATAAGCATCATACTTGTGAAATATGTTAGTAGCTATCTGAATTTACTAGTTGAGTGGATAAGGCACTTAAAGTTACAAGTATTGGGTTCGAGTCTCATTGTGAACATTAACATTGGAATAAAGGTAAACCTAGTTAAAAAGCGCTTATTATTATTATTAATATGATCATTGTCACTACCATCATGACTTTTATATCATCATTTAGAATTGTATCATGAAACTTGGAACATGGACTTATCAAGGAAATACAGTAGATTTAAAATTACAATGTGATAATGAAACTGAAGATGTAGATCAACCATGTCATTATATGAATGATGTTGATTTATCGACTTATTTAGCTCATAGTGAATGGGCTTTAGAAAGTAAGTCATCTATTTATTGAATCAATTTTATGTAGGATAATGTTTAATAAATAAATGAATTGTGTTAATAGACCATCAGTTTTGAATGAGGGTTTTCCAACTCTCCTAAATGAGTCCTCCGTGTCAACCAACCTGGTTAAAGCCTTCATCGAACATTCTCTTTTTGTCCTCTCGATTCCGTAAACAACTGTCTGGTCACGAGAAGGCAGTGAGTAGGAGTTCCCTGGTAGTGGTTGTATACGCATGGCCATGTGGGAGGATTTGTAGAGGGAGAGATAACTCTCCCCATCCTCGGCCATATCAGGGCACTTGGGGGCAGATTTTTTCATCCATTTTAAATAGTTGAAATGAAGACAATTACAAAAAATTAAAGAAATTAGTTTACTCAATCGTTTGATTGAGCTATATATAAATATGGTATATGCTACTTATGTTAACAGACATAAGTGTTATGTAACACCAGTCAGAAGTGGAATACCTGACAGTAGAAGATTGAATTGAAGAGAACAGAAAGGAGAACGAGGAGCATTTATGATAACAACTGGAATGAAAGAACGATGAAGAGACAAATGATGGAAGACTTGACGATTATGAATTCAATGTCTGGTTTTCAGACTGTACCGAGACGTTCTGTAATTTTACAATGAAAAAAATAAATTGGTTTCCCCCCAACTGAGTCCTCATTCACTATTTGGAATGATTTTCTGGAATATCCGGTTGTTGATATTTTCTAGCTGACAATTTCCAAATAAAACGAAATATACATCCTGAATACTACAGCTAGTCATATTCCATCTATTCTATACTAATCAAGACTTGTCTTCAAAAGTATGAAAGACTCATTGAAGATTCCTCAACTAGTCATTGTTAATGATCTAACCAAGTTTTATTATTTACATTATGTAATATACTCACAAAATGAATTTTCATTTGATTTCCATATTTCAATTGTTTTTCATTACAAAATCAAACAAACGACAACCCCCCCCCCACACACACACATTAGGTGCTTCCATTAAACGTAATATACAAACTTATGGTGGTGAAGATCAAACATACATTGATGTTACCATTTATGTTTATATGCAACGTCGTGCATTGTATTACATGTTCAATATTATCATACCATGTATGATAATGTCAATGATGGCATTACTTGTATTCACTTTACCACCTGAAGCCAATGAGAAAATTGTATTAGGTAAGATATAAAATGTTACCTAACTATTACTAATTATAAGTAAAAATAGTTTGTTATTTGTATTTGATTGATTAAAATAGTTAACTCCCTTTTATCATTGGTTCGGCTACTTTAAATATTGAATATTCACTTTATGTAGGTACGATGAATTTTCACAAGAATGAATCATTACACAACAAAATAAGATTGAAAATATTATTACCATTTTGTAGGTGACATGTTAATCGTTTTTGATTGAGATCACGAATCGATCATTAAAAACCTAGAAGCATTCGACGGTCATTTCGTCTCATTGTGTGACTCTTCAACATTGAACATCCACGATCCCACTCACGGGATTCGAACCTACGGCTTTCGGTTGTCCAGTGCTTTCAGGTTTTCAGTGGTGGTCTAACACCAATCGATTCATGATTTCAATCCAAAACAAAATAATCTCCACGACCCTATACTGATAATTACTATGTGCTCATCAGGGAATAACTTCTCGAGGGAATTCTCGGAATTCTAGTGAGAAGCCGTGACTAGTGGAGCTAATCCATGTCAGGTAGAAACATGTGTCTACCTAACTATAACGGAAGATGGTTGCGCAATTTCGTGGATTGGTTAAAGTTAGACATTAACACCTCTGAATCGCGGTTCAGTGATCTAGAGGTCGAGCGTTTGCTCGCGAGACCGAAGTTTCGAATCGATCTGATGCAGTATCGTTGTTGTGCACCGCCAAGGAATCCCACAACAGGAAGAAACGGCTGTCAAATGCTTTCAGGTTTTCAACGGCGAACTAACATCAACCGATTTGTGATCTCAATCAAAATCATGATAATTTCCGCAAACCCATACTAAACATGTTAATCGTGTTTGACAAAACAGTCGGTCACAAAAAATTTTAAATCTCTTTGATACAATAAATCAATCAATTAAATTTACATGTATGAAGGGTTATAGTAATAAGACGATATTTCTCAAAATCTTCCTCATAAAGTTCTCAAGTTCATGAATAGTAGTATCTTAAGAAGGAAAACAAATGATTTTATCGTTTACCCTACTGATTCTGTCACGATCTCACGCTTTCCAGTGCTTGAACTAGTTAGCTATGGAAGTAAGAAGATCAAGAATATGTACTAAGCTTTCTGATAAAGGCCGAAAGATTATTTATGCAATTTCTGAGTATACATATATGATACTGACATGATTATGCGAAGATAGATGAGTGGTGATATGGTCACTTCCATATGACTTTGAGATACCATATGAATTCTATAGAATCCCTCTATCTATCACTTCTACTTTGTTGAATTTAGATCTTTCTCTTCTGTTTCCGTTGAAATGAAAACATATAATATCCTCTCAACTGTAATTATATCTGCATAAGACTGATAAGTCCTGGGTTCGAATCTCGCAAGGTAGGATCGTGGATGCGCACTGCTGAGGAATCCCATACTAGGGCGAAACGGCCATCCAGTACTTCCAGGTTTTCTAGGATGGTCTACTTTCAATTGACCCATGATTTCAATCTGTGGCATTTTTTATTTGTCAAAGTTTTCATCTACGATTTTTATCTGGCAAAAGTTTGATTTGTTCCTTAGTTTTTATTTTATTTTCCAACAGGTGTTACCACTTTACTTTCATTGACAATGTTATTACAGTTGGTAGCTGATAAACTGCCACAAACATCATCAGGAAATCCTGTACTTGGTTAGTTTCTATGATTATTTAATAATTTATATAATGGCTATAATTATTTGAAGGCAATTTATTTTATAACAGTTGTGAGTATATGCAAAGATGGATAGTGGCCAGCAGTGGAATCCAGGATGGGCGTTCCATTGCAAGCCGCTATCCATCTTTCCATTTATATGCTTGTGAATTAAGATTGTATCGAGATAATACAACACAGTATACATATATGCCAATAAGATACTGATCAATTGCAGTTCTAAACATCAATAGGAAAATCCAAGCAAATAATACCAAGTGAAATTTTGAGTAAATTTCCAAACTATTGATTTTCTTAGTTAAAGAACAAGATTTGACTAAAGTATCATTAAAATGAGATGAGTTAGGACCTCGTGGTAGATTAATCTCGGTAATGTAAATTCAACATAAGATTTAACGTAGCCTCGGTCGTTCATTTGTAATATCCATGACTATGATACTGAGTGATAAGGCTTCAATAAATATAAATACCATTTGTTGATGAAACCAACTTTCTGGAAACTTAGACTTCAGTATCTTCTTGCAATCTGAATGTAGTCACTTAACATCAACAAGGAATTTGCTAAGGGTTAAGGATTGAACACTACGAACTTTCTGGATCTGAATAGTCACTGAAAAACAGGAAGCAGTTGACAGGTATTTAATTGAAATGTGAAGTTGTTCAGTAGTAATCAATCAAGACACTGTTAGGGTTTGAATCCTTCAGATGGTGAACATTCAAGTAAAATATTGTTAGTCGTCTATTTGATTATATCCATAGCTAAAAATCTTAGCAACTTAGTTCGTACACTTATTAAACAAACTATGTATTATGATAACAACCACATTAGGCTAGGGACAATTCAAAATAAAAATCACACTAACTATAAGCAAATATAGATATTGGCTATCAATGAAGTCCAGGACTCGTGTCTTGTTTGATTTAGGACTCGTCCGCCGGATCTACCTGCAATCCAGAGTTGATGTTCACTACGGGACTCAAACCCGTTGACTATCAGGAATCAGTAGCTAAGTGGATAACGTGATGGCGTTTGAAGTGAACAATATTGGGTTGAAGTTGCAGAGTGGACATCAACTCTGAGATTCAAACACATATAGTTGATGAGTGCCAAATAAGATGAAACACACGTTCTGGATTCCACTGCCAGTCACCATCTTTCTTTATAATGCAGGTGACTTGAGGCAATCCGCACAAGACGCATATATGCCAACAAGAGACTAATAAATTACACTTCTAAACATCCATAGGAAGTTCCGAACAAACAATACAAATGCATTATCATATTAATCCTAACTTTATTGACTAATATTTTCAAATATTCTTATTTTTCATCTTTTATTTCACATCAATCAAACTATTCGATTGTGAAAAGTTTTATATTTCACATGCACAATGATCCTTTGTTCACTTTCATTGGTATGCGCTGTGGTTTTGCTTAATTGTCATCATCATACAGGAGGTATTGTTTATGTACCATGGTGGGTAAGTTTATGGAGTTTTCGGATTCTTCAATAAAATATGTCTTAATAATCTCTGACTAAGGCATAAGCTACTATTTTTAAAGATGGTTAATCTGTTGACGTAGTAGGTAAGGAATCTTCATTAATTGAGGCGGTTAGGACAAAGATGACATATTCTCAACCACTGCCTATCTCGACAGGCAATAGTGTTTAGTATACGAGTGGGCTGGAAGAAAGCTAGAAGCGACCAAATCAAAATGTGTCGACGGCCTATAAAGTCATTCGCAATTAAACTGAGCCGTTATGAAATGTGAAGACTGCCTGGGCGAGGTCCGCGTGATCATCGTAAGTAATATCTGGATAATATGGGTCAGAATCGTTCTCAGTAGTGTAGATCTACTCACACTTTGTTCTTCTCTTAGAACCTGGGTCGCGAAATCTCATATCTTTTATTTCTCTGACATTCTTGATATTTTGTGCTGACCATACTACTCTTATTACTACTAATGGTACTGCAACTAAGTTTACTACTCTTGGATATGTGGTGATAATTTTATCTCTCTGTGCTAATGTAGTGTCAGGCTCTACATTGTGCAAAACTGATTGACTTTTTTCAATGTGGATTCACTTATCCTTGTTAGTTATTGGAAATTTCAGAGCAATGTACAGCTCGTTCCTGATAGCGTAGGACTTCCCTATGCAGTAAGCACCCACGACCACACCATGCATCGAATTCAGCACCTCCAGGTCCATCCTAAGATAAGCATCAAAATAATCACTTTAAAGTCTTTTCATTAATATTGTAGTAATGCTCATTAACGAGTTCGAGAGGCGTTCCTGAAGTTCCAGTGGGAAGGAATGACCAATGAAGTTCAACCGTGTTGAGATCGAAATTATAGTCACTAACTTCATTGGACGATCACATCACTTTGTTGCGTATAGATCAATTTTAGAAAGGTTTACCATCATGCACAAGCATAGTAGTTCAATGACTAAGCGCTCTCTGTGAAAAGTGAAGGTCTAGTCTTTAACTAATCAAAAGTAACCAGTTTACTCCTTGTTTCAAAACACACACACACAGTGATAAAACTGTGGATACTTATGAATTAACCATTGAATATATGAGTTTCTTAACTCACTATTTCAACAATTCACATACAGTTAAAGAAAATTCAAAATGATAATCAATTGACTCATAATCTTAACTATCATAATTACTATAATATCCACAAAAACCCCTTGTAATATTAATCAGCATATGCTCAATAGTGACTGACTTCAAGAGGTATATCCTGGAGTTCTTGTGAGAAGTCGTGACCAGTGGAGTTCAAGAGGATTTGTTGTGAGGTAGTAACTCACTGAAGACAATGGTAGATGTGTCACTCAATTTCGTGGACTATTTGAAGTTAAATATTAACATCGTTGGATATCGGTTAACTCAGTGATCTAGAGATTAAGTGTTCGAGCGCAAGACCGATAAGTCCTAGTTTTGTATCCTGTGAGGCAGGATGGTGGATGTGCACTACTGAGGAGTCCCACAATCTGATGAAACAGCCTTCCAGTGCTTCTAGGCTTTTCATGATGATCCACCATTAATTGATTTATGATCTCAGCCATTAAAATTACTATAAAAAAGACGTTGAACAATAAAAAAATGGATATGAAATATTGATCGCTTTTCATTAAAATTTATTTTTGTTGCTGTTGATTTTTCATTTAAAGTTTTCCCTAATAACTCATGAGCACATACAATTTGCATTCATAAACATTCAGTCTAAGCAAAACTGAGTCAGGAAGGTGGTCTAAACGTGCTAGGGTTGAAGCTATCACAAGTTCACTTAATCTGAGAACGGGGAAACAAGACTCGGCGACCAAAGACCAGTAAGCTAGCCATTGATGCGTCCCGGCACCGCTAACTACAGGGAGAAGTCCAAGCTTGGAATGAGGAAGTACATTCTACAAAACAGCCAGAAACAAGCGATAACAGCAAGCACAATTCAGAACTTATATATACAGTACAAAACCATCCTTGGAGAGAGTTACCAAATAGCATACTAAAAGACGTAACGGACCAATAGCATTTAAGATATTTCCCAGTGGGAAACACGATATGAAGGTGACAAGAGCGCCGTTGGCGTGAAAACAAACAAATTCAAATTTTCTAAATAAAATTAGAAAGTTAGGTCCTTTCTCAAGTGAGTTCTGGGGATCTAACGTCCTCAACAAAAGGTTTAACTATCCTACCTAGTGAAACCATAGGGCATAAAATTTAATTTTGCCAACTCATTGATTAGACAATCTCAGTTTATTCACAACTTTTATCGGTCATAATAATGGTGATAAAGATACTTACCGAACTCAGTAGTGTAGAGATGTAGAGAAAGGGGTGACTATATCCACAAACATAACATTATGAGATGACTGTTAGTCGGTCAGTCAATCAGTCAGCTACAATATAGGACATAGCACATATATGCATCAGTTCAAGTAGCCATGCTTCATTAACACAACAACATGAACACCAAATTCATAGAAATAGTTAATTCAGTGATGGTGGTGGTGGTGATGATGAAATATGAATTATTGATCTCTTTTCATTAAAATCCTTTTTCTATCTTCATTATTATTATTATTATTCATATAGATTGAAACATTAATTAATGTATGGTTAGCAAGTATTTTAAGGATTGATCATGATCTATCTGATCCTAACAATAATGATAATAATAATCACCATGGTGATAATGATAATAATAAAACGGAACAAAATTTGAAAAATTCTAAAGAAAAATTAATCCCTAGTGAAAATTCTTTTCAATTAGATCAATATGATTATGATAAAATCAATCATCATTTACACTTTAATCATTCATATAATAATAATAATAATGGTAATAGTAATGGTAATGGTAATAATAATGTAAAAAATGCTACCGTTTGGTCCAATATCATTGATATGAATTCAGAATTTCGTCCAACAATTGTCATTCATAAACCATTCAAACATGATAATAATCATAATCATAATAGTAATATAAAAAAATCTTTATTCATGAATCAAATCAAATTGAAATCTGAATTACAAAGTAGAATTCAACAAAATTATTTCATTGATTTGGATCCGGATTATGATCGTGATCGTTGTGATCAACATCGATTATCAACAGATGTATTAGGTAAACCATTGAATAATACGCCTTATCATACCACTACTAATACTAATACTATTACTCCTACTACTACAATACCAGAGGATAGAGGGAATAGTCGAACAAATGCAACTAGTCGGTTACAATATACATGCAAACGAAATTTAACTGAAAAGTCAAGTAAGTAGTATGGTGTGTGTTTTTTTCTTTGTGGAATGTTTCAACCTTTTCATTCATTAACTAAATAAGTTAGTAAGATATTTGTGTACAGCGTATGTTCTAGCACTAATGAACATCCTTTCAAATGGTTGTTTCTAATCAGTTCAGTAAAAATGAGAGTAAATAACTTACTACTTACTTACTTCTAATACTCCTGATGGAGCATACGCCAACGACCAGCATTCTCTAACCCACTCTATCCTGAGCGTTTATTTCTGAGCGTTCCATCTAATTGTCGTTCATTCTTCTCATGTCTATGTCCATTTCTCACCATAATGTATTCTTTAGTCTTCCTCTCCTCCTGTGACCTTGAAGATCCAGTATGAGGGCTTGCCCTGTGACACAGTTAGGTGGTTTCCTCAATGTGTGTCCTATCCAGTTCCAGCTCTTCTTCCTGATTTATTCCTCCGCTGGGATCTGGTTTATTCTCTCCCACAATAGGTTGTTACTGATAGTGTCCGGTCAACGGATCCGATGTATTTTGCATAGACAACTGTCAATAAACACTTGTATGTTTTGGATGATGGCTTTCGTAGTTCTCCAGGTTTCCACCCCATGCAGTGGAACTGTCTTGACATTTGTATTGAAAATTCTGACCTTGGTGTTGATTGACAGACAATTTTTTTGAGTTCCAGATGTTCTTCGATTGTAAATATACTGTTCTTGCTTTGCCGATCCGTGCCTTCACATCTGTGTCAGACCCATCGTGTTCATCAATGGTGCTGACTAAATATGTACACGTTTTTACATCCTCCAAATCCTCTCCGTCAAGTGTGATTTGATCGGTATATATTATGACGTCAGTGACTTCATACACTGATAGTGCATCTTGCTCTAGTCACTCTGAGGCTTCTTTCAACTTATCACTTGTAATAAGGTCACTAGTCTGATTAATTCAACATCTCGTACACTATGTATTGGTGTTAGGTGGATGGAGTTAGTGGATAATTAAACTCTCCCTAAAAGTAATTTCTAACTACTTTATACTCATCTGCAAAGTCTATTTGAATTCTTAAAGGAAGTGACATTTTCGATGCATAATTCCGACCGATATCATCCAGTTTCACAGTATAGAACATTTAAAACTGATCCAATTCAGTCACCAATACCTTATTATAAGACTAGGATATTTACAATTGATTGATCCCTGAATATTGACTAATATCATATTTGTTTAATGCTTTAATATTCATCAAATTCGATCAACGGTTAAACAAACCTATCGTTCTATTTTCTGATTACCTCAAAACGGATTAACGACTTTCAAGATCATTCTATATGAGTTAAGATGGATAGTGGCCAGCAGTGGAACCTAAGAGGCGCGTTTCGTCCTATTTGGGACTCATCAACTGGACGCACCTGTAGCACAGAGTTGATGCTCACTCTGGGACTCAAACCCATCAAACACCATCATGTTATTCACTTAGCTGCTGAATTCTGATAGCCACTTGCTTGTGCAATAGGATGAAGTTTAAATTGTTTACTTGAATCCTTCCATTGATATTTGAAACCGTAATTGATCAACTATGAGATATAGGTACATCCAATGAACGAGTCCAACATCGAATGAAACGCGTGTCAAACTGGATTTCACTGTTAGCTACTATCCATCTTTGTTCATAATGGTTGTGACCTAAGGCAATATTGAGAGACTATCCACACAAGATGCATATATGCCATTAAAAGAGACTGATCAATTATTGTCCTAAACAAGAATGGGAAGATTCAAGTCAAACAACAATATGAGTTGTTTAAATTTATTATTCCCTGATATTATATAAATTCAACTAATTTAATCGCATTGATAATCTCATTTCAGAATATTTCAATAAAACAATCCCAAGATTTCATTTATCATCATCATCTAATGAATCTCCACAAGATTCATCATTCTCTTCATCACCAACACCACTACCACCAGCGTCGTCGTCGTCGTCGGCGTCGTCATCATCATCATCATCATCAACAAATAAAGATACAGTATTTTCATCTCCAAATAAAATTACTGATCCAAGTAGTTCTAGTCCATTCAAACAGAATAATAATAATAATAATGATTCTATGAATTTTGATATAATTCTATTAAAATTAAAACATATTTCTAATGAATTACGTTTTATTACATCTGATATGCATAATAAAGATAAAGAAATAAAAACATCAAATCAATGGCGTTTAGCATGTCGTGTATTAGATCGTTTATGTTTATTAATATTTACTGCATTAAATTTATTTACTACATTAGGTATATTAACATCAGCACCAACTGTGATTAAAGCATTCACATCAAGAGGTGCACCATCACAACCAATGTAATATCTATGTATGTATCTAGGTATATATGTATGTATGTAAGTTGGTATATGTGTATACGTAAGTATGTTGTATGTTTGTAAGTTGGTGTGTATGCATGCATGCAAGTAAGTATGTAGGTGTGTATGTATGCATGCATGTAAGTATGTGAGTATGTATATATATGTGCATGTATGTGTGTATGTATATATATGTGTATGTATGTGTGTGTATGTATGTATGTATGTTGTGTGTATGTAAGCATGTATGTGTGTATGTAGTTAGTATGTAGGTATATATGCAGGTATGTATATGATAACTCATGTTGAGTACTCAACTTTTTGTTCCGTTTCCCAATTTTTACACTGTTTATGGATTATTCTAAGAAAACAAACTTATGTTGCTATTCTTTTCTCTCTTTCTCCTTCTCTCTCTCTCTTTCTGTGTGTGTGTGAGTATGTTACTAGGGGGTTTTAATGTTTACCATTGGAAATTGCTTTTGTTTTTCCCATTGATTTCATTATACGAATTGATTACATATTTAAATGTTAATATTTAATACATGTAAAGTGATATTACGAAATTGAATTACTTATAATGATGTTAATATTTAAATGAATGTTCTTTATTGTTATACAAGAAATTGTGTCTAAATTTAATTGAATACATTCACAATATTTTGGAGCTGAGTTGTGAAAGTATTGGACAGCTGTTTCATTCTGGGTTGGGACTTACATTGGTGAACAGTGGCATAATATCGTGAATTGGTTGAAGTTAGACATTAAAACCGCTAAATGCCGGGTACCCCAATGATCTACAGGTTAAGCATTCGCTTGAGAGATCGAAGATTCTGAATTCGAATTCCGCGTAAGGAACTGTGGATATCCACTACTGAGGAGTCCCATACTAGAATGAATTTACTAAAGGAAAGAAACCAATGAAATATAAGAAATTTCGTCTAAATTTGATCGAATAGTTTCACAGTATTTGGGAGCCGAGTTGATGTGAGACATGGAAGTGGAAGGATGTACTTGTAATATTTCAGCGAATGAATTTGAAGTAAACCTTTTTGTTATATATCATTTCGTTAAGAATTAAATGGTAGAAATACAACGGATGATCAATTTATGTTATTTAAGAATAGAACTGAACTGTCTTGTAGATAGTTTTGAGGATTTTACGAAAGCACTTGATAAGTCTTTTAATTGAACGCTAGATTCGGTTCCTAAGTTCTTTTGGTAACCCTCAGGCTAAATTTACGCAGTGATCTGGATACGAGAGAAAAGGTACAAGATATAGAAGAAAGGCTTTACTCCAAAGGTTGGCTTATGCATAGAAAATCTAGGGTATTTATAAAATTCTGGATGGTTTTGAGTCTCCGGTAATTTCTGGAACCCTACCAAACATAGTAGCAGTATAGGTAATGAGAAACGCAACATGTGACTTTTCACTTTTCTAGTTGTTTCTGGACAAACTTCTATTGAATGCTAATTGGAAAAGATGCTTTTCAATATTTTCAGAGCCTTTTTGGCTTTTTTTCAAAGAGTGTTCTGGATCTTCCGAACAGCACAGATTTAGTACAAGTAGTTTGGAACATATTCAAGCTATGTAAAAACAAGAATTGATTATTGGACATATATTTCATTTTATTTGAAATTCGTCAGTTAAATGTACTTTCTTCTAAACGTTGATACTCGAAATCAAACAAGAATTTAGTGCTTCAAATCCCAACTCATAACTTGTAGTGATCAAATAAGATGGTACATATACTAGATGAAGACTCATTATTTTCAATCCTGAATATTGACAAAAAGAAATTATAACGGTGAGTTGGATGATGTTGAGGAATGCTAAATGACCTTGGACTATTCATCTGCTTAGTAGGTTAAATGAAGATTATAAACCATTATGAAGAATAAAGATTATAAATTACATTTGATGTTTACGTTTAAGAATTAGATTTAGGGTTTTTATCAATAAATGACATCAGTTATCGTTGGGGACGTTAGATCCACAGTCTGATGTGCCCAAGAACCACATTACCACCATCTCAGACGAAATCTCAGAAGCTGCCAGCGCACGGTGTTCGCTCGTGACTACAAAGCAAATCATGGTCCTTGGACCGAAGCACATGTGGTTAAAAGACTAGGCCAAGTTATGTACGAGGTAAAAGTGGGGAGAGACACGTGAACTAGACACCGAAACCAACTACGGAAGCGGATGGCCTCAGACCACCCATCAACAGAAGTAAATCTTCCCCTTGACATATTGCTTGATACCTTCAACTTACCAGCAGCCCCACCACGAGAAAAAGTTCAACAGCAAGCTGATCCCCGTCCCAGAAGGTGGCCTCTCCGACAGCGGCGAGCAACAGTCAAGATGCAAGTCAACCCCAGAAAAGTACGCTGTTACAAAGGGGAGGTGTGCTGGAGACGTTAGATCCCCAGAACTCACTTGGGAAAGGACCTAATTTTCTAATTTTATTTAGAAAATTTGAATTCGTTTTTGCGCCAAAGGCACTCTTCTTACCTTCATGTCGTGTTTACCACTGGGAAATATCTTAAATGTTATTGGTCCGTTACGTCTTTTAGTATGCTATTTGGTAACTCTCTCCAAGGATGGTTTTGTACTGTATATGTATACGTTTTGAATTATGTTTGTTGTTATAGCTCGTTTCTGGCTGTTTGCAGAATATACTTCCTCAATTGAAGCTTGGACTTCTCCCTGTAGTTAGCGGTGCTGGGACGCATCAAATAGCTAGCTTACTGGTCTTTGGTCACCTAGTCTTGTTTTCTCGTTCGCAGATTAAATGAACTCGTGATAACTTCATCTCTAGCAGTTATAATTCCAATAAATTTCGCGCTAGAATCAAAGACCTGATAATTTGAATGTGATTGGTTCGTCTATAAATTATAGTGTCGTAGCTCCCATTACCGTTTTAAGCTTATAATAATAATGTTTAAGACAGTGAATCATTCAAATTGAACGTTACTTCAATGTTATAATCTTCATCAAGTCTAAAGTAAATAGTCTTATAAATGACTAAATGGATTAAGTAGACAGTTTTGAGCATAATAGAAACTTAATGGATCATTGATAAATAGAATTGAACTTCATGTTACGTAATTCGTCTTGTTTTTAGTGACTGATTTATTGAGTGAGTATACTTGGATTTCAGTGTTGATAATCACATTGAAACTTTCATACAATGAATGATTACTTTTTAGTTGCCATAATTCTATACATCTCTCGATGTATCGTCTTAATTCACAAGGTGCCTAGATATTCTTCTGTAGAATTTGAAATGGAACTTTATGAATATATTAATGATGAGAATGTTTAAATAACCATAATAAAGTTGTATTAAACCTGTAGAATAGTTGGTGGACATCATAACTCATTAGTCTTTATGATAGGGAGTGAAACAGTCGAACACGTCGACAACTTCACTTATCTTAGAAGTCTGATCAGCCCTAATGGGTTGGTGTCTGGTGAAATTTGTGCACAGATTCGAAAAGCTCGTTTGGCTTTTGTCAAATTACGTCACCTATGGCGAAGGCGAGATATCTGTCTATCAGTAAAAGGACGAGTATACTGTGCGGTAGTCCGTTCTGTTTTAATTCACGTCGGCGAAACATAGCCCTTAAGAGTAGAAGACACTCGTAAGCTACTAGTATTTGACCACAGATGTTTTAGAAATATTGCTCACATCTGCTGAGATCACCGAGTAAGTAATAGTGAGGTTAGACGCAGGGTGTTAGGGAATGATGATAGATCAGTTGATGAGGTAATGAATCTTCATCGACTGAGATAGTTGAACCATGTGTTACGTATGCTTGAACACCGATTACCACGAGGTGCAGTGCTAACTGGTGTTGGGGATGATTGGAAAAACGTTAGGGGCGGTCAAACCAAAACATGGCATCAATGCTTGAAGTCACTAACTTCTAGTCTGAACCATGTTAGTAGATGCAGATTACTTGGTTGGGATACGCGTGACTATCATAACCAATGGTTGTAGACTATGTATGACATAGCTCAGAATTCATCACAATGGTGTAGTTGTATACACTCTTTGTCTTCCCTCAATCTAAGAGATTAAAATCGCTTCATATCTTTCTTCCGACGAACTAATTCTTTCTTCCTGTACTATATCCTTATACACAATCTTCCTTTTATATATTATTTCTACACAAAGTAAACACTGAAGATCTACAGAATGATAATAAAAACTCTATAATTTAACCATCTATCTCAGAGACCTAATCATCATCATCATCATCATCATCATCATCATCATCATCATCATCATCATCATCATCATCATCATCATCATCATCATCATCATCATCATCATCATCATCATCATCATCATCATCATCATCATCATCATCATCATCATCATCATCATCATCATCATCATCATCATCATCATCATCATCATCATCATCATCATCATCATCATCATCATCATCATCATCATCATCATCATCATCATCATCATCATCATCATCATCATCATCATCATCATCATCATCATCATCATCATCATCATCATCATCATCATCATCATCATCATCATCATCATCATCATCATCATCATCATCATCATCATCATCATCATCATCATCATCATCATCATCATCATCATCATCATCATCATCATCATCATCATCATCATCATCATCATCATCATCATCATCATCATCATCATCATCATCATCATCATCATCATCATCATCATCATCATCATCATCATCATCATCATCATCATCATCATCATCATCATCATCATCATCATCATCATCATCATCATCATCATCATCATCATCATCATCATCATCATCATCATCATCATCATCATCATCATCATCATCATCATCATCATCATCATCATCATCATCATCATCATCATCATCATCATCATCATCATCATCATCATCATCATCATCATCATCATCATCATCATCATCATCATCATCATCATCATCATCATCATCATCATCATCATCATCATCATCATCATCATCATCATCATCATCATCATCATCATCATCATCATCATCATCATCATCATCATCATCATCATCATCATCATCATCATCATCATCATCATCATCATCATCATCATCATCATCATCATCATCATCATCATCATCATCATCATCATCATCATCATCATCATCATCATCATCATCATCATCATCATCATCATCATCATCATCATCATCATCATCATCATCATCATCATCATCATCATCATCATCATCATCATCATCATCATCATCATCATCATCATCATCATCATCATCATCATCATCATCATCATCATCATCATCATCATCATCATCATCATCATCATCATCATCATCATCATCATCATCATCATCATCATCATCATCATCATCATCATCATCATCATCATCATCATCATCATCATCATCATCATCATCATCATCATCATCATCATCATCATCATCATCATCATCATCATCATCATCATCATCATCATCATCATCATCATCATCATCATCATCATCATCATCATCATCATCATCATCATCATCATCATCATCATCATCATCATCATCATCATCATCATCATCATCATCATCATCATCATCATCATCATCATCATCATCATCATCATCATCATCATCATCATCATCATCATCATCATCATCATCATCATCATCATCATCATCATCATCATCATCATCATCATCATCATCATCATCATCATCATCATCATCATCATCATCATCATCATCATCATCATCATCATCATCATCATCATCATCATCATCATCATCATCATCATCATCATCATCATCATCATCATCATCATCATCATCATCATCATCATCATCATCATCATCATCATCATCATCATCATCATCATCATCATCATCATCATCATCATCATCATCATCATCATCATCATCATCATCATCATCATCATCATCATCATCATCATCATCATCATCATCATCATCATCATCATCATCATCATCATCATCATCATCATCATCATCATCATCATCATCATCATCATCATCATCATCATCATCATCATCATCATCATCATCATCATCATCATCATCATCATCATCATCATCATCATCATCATCATCATCATCATCATCATCATCATCATCATCATCATCATCATCATCATCATCATCATCATCATCATCATCATCATCATCATCATCATCATCATCATCATCATCATCATCATCATCATCATCATCATCATCATCATCATCATCATCATCATCATCATCATCATCATCATCATCATCATCATCATCATCATCATCATCATCATCATCATCATCATCATCATCATCATCATCATCATCATCATCATCATCATCATCATCATCATCATCATCATCATCATCATCATCATCATCATCATCATCATCATCATCATCATCATCATCATCATCATCATCATCATCATCATCATCATCATCATCATCATCATCATCATCATCATCATCATCATCATCATCATCATCATCATCATCATCATCATCATCATCATCATCATCATCATCATCATCATCATCATCATCATCATCATCATCATCATCATCATCATCATCATCATCATCATCATCATCATCATCATCATCATCATCATCATCATCATCATCATCATCATCATCATCATCATCATCATCATCATCATCATCATCATCATCATCATCATCATCATCATCATCATCATCATCATCATCATCATCATCATCATCATCATCATCATCATCATCATCATCATCATCATCATAAAAGAGAACAATTGATTGAAAGAATATCACGAAATTATTCTTTTATTAAATTATAATTTCCTAAAAAAAAGAAGCTCAAATCTAAAGAAGTACACTATTGGAAGTAACATTTCAAACTCGTTAAAATCACAAAGATAAAGTGTGTGTGTGTGTGTGTATGTACGAGAGTGACAGAAAGAGAGAGGGGGGGAGAACAACACTAATTTACATATTGATCATTGAATATGTCATTCAAGTTTACAATATCTACATACAATAAACAAAAAGACAGATCATATAAAGAAAAAAAACAATTACTCCAAATTCTAAACGTTTTCATTGTATCCATAGCAACTGAATAGTTCACCATGATCAATTACATGAATATGAAATGGGAAATAATGAAGATTAAAAAGTAAAAAATATCTAATCTATATTATACTTTGATTTTATATCACTAGATCAGTCTATTTCAATAAGACATTTATATGAAAAAGAAGAAGAAGAAGAAGGAGAAGAAGAAGAAGAAGAAGAAGAAGAAATAATCAATAATCATTCCTTCTACAAAATAATTCAATGAAATGATTATTGATATTTTCTGCTTACAAATCATAAATCGATCTAATATTGTTTCTAAGTTATCAATCACGATCTAATATTGATCAATTCATGATCTTAATCTTTTTCTCAACATATGTATTAAGATTACAGATTTAAAGTATAGTGTTATGTATATATGTATATCATAACCGGATAATGTTCATTAAAGAACATTTATCAGCTAATTGTATTTTTATTTTCAACATTCAATTAAGGCTATTTTGGTGTTTGAATACAAAATAAAAAAAACAAAAGAAGTAAAAGAAAAGAAAGAATTTTAAACAAACTATTCATATCAATACATAGTAACAGGAACAATTTGATCATCCCATTCCATCCCATCCCACCTCCACCCTCAACCTTCACCTCCACCCTCACTCCCCACAACAACAACAACAATAAAAGAAGTAACAATAAAAAAAAAATCAATGAAATAAATTATGGCATAAAAGAAGCAATTAAATTTGGTGCTGAACATAATATAGCAAATGTAACAACAATATTACATACACTAAATATAACTAAACAAAATCGATCAATAACACGAGCAGCAAATTTCCATTCTAAACTAATTAATGATTCTATTTCATTATCACGTAATTTTTTTGTAATAAAATGTAATTCATTAATAATTATTTGTAAATCTGATTTATATAAATTTAATAAATCTATTGAAATTGTTAATGGATTTGATTCCATTTGTGGATTAAATGATACATTATTCTTTGATAAATCACTTAAATCATCAGAGTATACATCTTGAACTTGTTCTATTGTTGATGTTGATGTTAATGGTACTGATTCTTTGAATAGAAGAAACAGAGAGAAAGAGAGGAAATACAACAACAAAAATGAATGATTATTGATATGTAGATGGGAATAGGACAAGTTAATGATTAGTAACACTGGTATTCAGATAGATCCAGTTGACGTGTTCCAAATAGGACAAAATGCACGTCAAACTGGATTCTGTTATATCCTAGTGAAGATTAGATTACGAGTAACTTCTGTTGAGACCTATTAATTGACTAATATTATCTATACATTCTTATGGTATAGACTATTCAATAATTAGATTATGTATATTTATATTCCCCTTGTTATAAGCTTTATTTTGACCCATAATTTATTATTGTATGATTCACGGTCCTTCAGTTATTCCCAGTTTATTGACTACTGCCTCCCACGTTCATAGCCACGTTTTGGCTTTATTGTGTACAAATGTTATTTCCTATTTTATGATACGTTGTGGTCTGTCTGATTGATATATAAACCCAGTATGTCTGAAATAAATGATTCGATTCACATAATGGAAGCTGGTTTTTGGTGTTCTGGACTCAAGTGGGCGGGCTAGGAGGAAATAGGACCAATAAGGACGTTAGCCTGCTCATACCGGTTGAACGTCATTGGTTTTGTCATAGTGCGAAGTTTTGTATAGGTCTTATTTTGATTAGTGGATAAATCACGTGATAAAAGCCGGACATAAACTCATAACAGATTCTACTATTCATCTTTACATTTATATGCTTGTGAATGAAGGCAATATCTAAACAATATGCATAGGATGCACACATGTCAATAAAAGACTGATTAATTATAGTTCTTAACATCAATGAAAAGATTCAAGTAAACAGTACCAAGTGAATATAAAACTTCACTCTATTGCACAAATAAGTAACTGTCTTGACTCTGTAGCCAAGTGGATAACGTGATCGCGTTTGAATTGAACAATATTGCGTTCAAGTTGCAGAGTGAACATCAACTTTGAGATTCAAACACATCCAGTTGACGAATCCCAAATAGGACGAAACGCGCGAATCTTGTATTTCATTACTAACCACTATTCGTCTTTACATATAAAACAGGATATGAAGATTTCAGAAAAAAGTATCAAATGAACGACAATCTCATATTTGTCTTATCGTTTTAACTTACTTGAATTAAAATTACCTACAGAATTGTATAGTCGATAAGGAGATTGTACTGTTAATGATGGATTTGTTACTGTTACTGATGATAACAAATCAGTATTCATTTTTAATTTAGTATTATTATTCAATATTGTTTGTTTTTCATTCATATTTATGAAGATATTACTATTATTAGTATTATTAGTAGTATTAGTAGTAGTATTGCCAAAACGTGCTGTTGCACGAAAATCATCATCTAAATCAATAACATTTGCTATGGCATTTTTCGGTGTACGTTCATTGACTGTATTCTGTAATTGATAATCAATATTATTCATTGATTGATTGATCATTGGTAATGTGGTTGTTTTCAAATTTCCATTAATACATATTGGTGAATTAGTAAATAAATGTTTTTTCATATAGATAGGATTAATATTACTATTCATCATGTTAGTAGTATCATAATTCCAACCAACAAATGTTTTAGCTCCAATATGTCCTTCTTCATCATCATTATCTTCTTCTTCTCCTCCTTCTTGTTGTTGTTGTTCTCCTTTCCCTCCTCCTTTGATAAGTATTTCATTTTGTGACTTTTTTGTATTGGGATAATTCTCCATGAAATTATCACTAATAGATGATGAAATATCTTCAACTTCAATAATTTGTGAACGTTTCGGAGGTTCCATACACATTAATTTAGCTAGATATGTATTGACAATATTCCTAATCTGAATTAATTCAATAAACAAAATTATGATGGTCAGTCAATAGAAGGGTTTTAACAAAAAGGTTAAGCGTTCACACACGAGACCGAAGGTCCTACGTTCGAATCCCGCAAACAGGATTGTGGATGCGCATTGTTCAAGAGTTTTATACTAGGACAAAACAACCGTCCAATGCTTCCAGGTTTTCAATGGTTGTCTAACATCGATCGATTCATGATCTCAATCATACAACTTAACAATCTCCACAACCTCATGATAGTTAAATTAATTAGATGTGATGAAATGTTATGTTGACAGCCACTTAATATCATCTACTGTTCAATATGGTTACAACTAACCTTCATCGATTGATAAAATACTGAGCTGATTAGGATGACTGAATTAATCCACAAATTCGTTGTGCATGCGCAATGCTGAGGAGTTCCACAATGGGACGAAAGGGCCATCCAATGCTTCCAGGTTTTCTATGGTGGTCTAGCTTCAACTGACTCATGATTTTAACGAATAAAATCACTATAATATCCACAAAACCTATTTTCTGGTTACAATCATCATGTGCACACTAGTGACTGGCTTCAAGATGTATTTCCTGGAGTTCTAGTGAGACGTAGCAACCATTGGAGTTCAACGGGGTCTGTTGTGAGATAGTAACTCATTGAAGACAATGGTGGATATGTCGCTCAATTTTATGCATCAGTTGAAATTAGATATTAACACCATCGGATGCCGGCTCAATGGTTTAAAAGTTAAGCGTTTGCATGCGAGACTGATAGGTTCTGGGTTTGAATCTCGCAAGGAGAGATCGTGCATGTGCTGAGGAGTCCCACACTAAAACGAAACGACCATTCAGGGCTTTCAGGTTTTTCATGATGGTCTAGCTTTATTTGACTTATGATCTTAACTACTGAAAAATATATTTGTTGAGAGACCTAGACATTTCCTTGAAAAGGTATTTAGAAGTGAGTGAAATTCTGAAAAGATTTCCATCAAATAAGGAAGTCAATATTCAACGAAAAACAACTGAATCTTTAAGATGCCTGTTGAATACATTCCAAAAGTTATTTCTATATCATTAAATTAAAGTTGACACTAACGGTAATTTGTAAGGTACTAAAGATTATTTGTAGATTACTAATTGAGTGTTCGTTAGCCTACTATGATCGCTAGTTATGTACATCACTATAAAAATCTGACCGATCCCATCACTTTGGATCACTTTGATCATGATCACATCTCTTTATTCTACTCTTAATTATTGTAGTCTTATATTCTTCAATTAGTCTAATAAATACATGAAGTGTAATCGTTAATTCTAATTCCCCACTCTTAATCATCGTTTGGTGAAGTTTTGTTCTCTGAGCTGGATAGTTTAGTCGTGAAAAACTTTTATTATTCCTCTGAACAAAATCATCAGCACTTTTACCTGAAGTGTATGTTGATAATGGTATTCATAAGAATGATGAAAGCTCCACGATTAAACTATCTACCTCAGAGAACAAAACTCCATGAAGATCATCCATTTGAACTACAAATCATCTTTATCAACTCTTAATCATCATTCCTAAAGATCAATTTTATGCTCTTATATTCTATTTCCTTGCCACTATACAAAATGGTCTTATGAAAGGTGGTATATGAGAAGTTGTAAAGATGAATGTAGTAATTCAAGAGTTGGACTACTTTTCAAGTTATTAGTATTGATTTACAATAATAATAAGAATAATAATAAGAAAAATAGTTAAGTAAAACTTACCCAAGCTGGAACAGCAATACAATCAGCTGATCTATGATGATAATTTAACACGAGTACAGTAAATACAATAGATAATGAACACATAAACATTGTACATGAAAAGTAGATACCTATTAAAAGTGATTTGATTCAACAAACAAAAAAAAGAGAAGAGAAAATAATTAAACTAAAAACCAGTTACTAATGAATTTATTTATTTATTAACACATAGATATTGGTACAAGGAGGCACCAAATACATATGCGCTACATAAATCATCCGATTTGTGTGAGGGCTGTGATACTACCCGGGTGCCCAAAACGAAGCAGTTGGTTTTCCTAGGGGGGCCACACCCCGAGCCTTTGACCTAAAGGTCTGACCCACAAGATAATGGAGCATCTTGAGGAGATGCAGTCCCATGGTAACCGGTGATCAACAATTGGTTCATACGCCATTCGTTCCCACAGGATACTGGAGCCCATGTGCACCATTGGTTTGGAATCCGGTTAAAGCGCCGGACATTCGCTTTTCATCCTCTCAATTTCGTAAACAACACCCGTGGTGCGAAATGGCAGTGAGTGGGACTTCCCTGGAAGAGACTGTATGGGCGTGGCCGTGTGAGGACATTTCGAGAGGGAGGGCGGGCCCACCTCACTCTCGGCCATACCAGGGTATTTGAGGGTAGTTACAAATGAACAATAAGAAGATTTCTGAAATATTTGTCATAAATTGATTCGAGTTAGAAATGTGTATAGTTAAGCAAGTACTGTTTAACCTGAAGGCTTTTTTAGTTCGATTCCGCTAGTACGATTGTATAGGGAGATTGTTGATGTTGATTTTCATCCTAAAACAAAGCAGCTATTCAGTGAACCTAAGGTTTTAGAGATAATATAACTGAGTTCAGTCAGTGTGAAATACAACTTATAGAGTTAAATGTTTGTTTATTCAATGAATTCGATAAAAAGTTAACATTGAAAAGTACTTTTTGGCTTCTTTGTTTCAAAAAAGAAGCTCTGGTACAGATGAGGATGGGGAGAGTTCAAACTCCCTCTCTAAATACTCTCACGTGGCCACTCGTATACAGCCACTGTCAGAGAAGTCGTTCTCACTCCATTTTCACAATGAAAATTGAATATCTGGAGCTTTAACCAGGTTGGTGGATACGGAGGATTTACCCAGGGAAGTTGAAAAACCCTAATTCCAAACTAATAGTGCACATGGACTCCAGCATACTAAAGATACAAATAGAGTATGAACTTATTCTTGGTTACTGGCTACCATCACACTGATTCCCCTAAAAGTTGCTCCACTGTTTTGTAAGTTACACCTGTAAGTCTAAAGCTCGGGTTGTAACCCCTTACGAAAACCACCTCCATCAGTTTGGGCAGTATCCCATCTTTCATACAAATTGAATGATGAAGTGTGATGCCTCCTTCTACCAATGTTTATGTGTTCAAATAAGTAAATAATCTGGTATATTTTAATAATTGAGATCATGAGTCAATTGAAGCTAGATCACCATTGAAAACCTGTAAGCACTAGACAGCCGTTTCGTCCTAGCATGGGACTCCTCATCAGCGCGCATCCAAGATCCCTCCTCGCAGGATTCAAACCCAGGACCTATCAGTCTCGCAACAGGCGCTTAACCACTAGACCACTATTGAAATTCCTGCAATCTTCACAAAACTCTTTCTGATACTAATTTGGTATATATTTGCTATTTATAAGTAATCTATAATAAGTAGTATGATATTATCAGTTGATTTAACAAATAGGGAATAAATTGTAAGAATAAATGTACATACCAATTAATGGTATAGCTTCAGATGTTTGTGGAAGTTTATCGGCAACAAGTTGTAAAAACATTGTTAATGATAAAAGAATTGTTACACCTAGAAAAAGAAAATAAGAAAAGAAGGTAAACAATATCGATTCAAATAGTTTTCTTCACCAAAAAAAGGCACCATTGTAACCACTTTTGATTACCATAACTGTCTATCAAACAATATTCAAGTCAGAACATTCAATACAAATGTCAACATAGTGAGTTCTATTGTTAGTTCATCATGAACTGACATCAGCTATAATGCCAGAAATCGATTTAACCAAATGGATGAAAGACTGTCGTGCCAAAATTCGAGATTTGTTATCTTATACCTGATTGTTTCGTCCATAAATTATAGTCTCGCCATTTTATTTGTTATAGTTACCCAATTATCACATTTTGTATTAAATCCCTTGTGAACCGATCGTACGTTAGCATGAAGTACTGAAGTTCATGCTGTGACCTTGAAATCCCTCGACGCTTCTGATTGGCTCGTTCATCAATTAGAGTCTCACCCATTAATTAATTTATTGATCAGGTCATTGGCACTGAGCCAAAATTTAAATGAGAAAGTTAATGATACTATTCTATTGTGATTAGATCAAATTAGGTGAATCAGATTTGAACCTGGATATTAGTGGATCATATTTGAATGATTTAACAACTAAATCATCATTATTTCATTATTTATCAATATTGTCTATTCTAATCAATCTATTTTATCAATTTTAATATGATGATTAAACTACAGAGGTTCAATAAAGCCTTTCTTTGAGATACTGACAAACTCAATGAATTCAAGATAGCTCTCAACAACAGGTTCCAAGTCTTACAGGATTTACTGAAGGAAGAAGAAACTACTATAGCGAACAACTGGAAAGGTATTAAAGAAGCATTAACTTCAACGTGTGAAGAGATTTTGGGTCTAAAGAAGCACCATCATAAGGAATGGATCTCTATAGAAACTCTGGACAAGATCAAAGAAAGGAAGAACAAGAAGACAGGAATTAACAACAGTTGAACACGAGTAGAGAAAGTTCAAGCACAAGCTGAATACATAGAAGTAAACAAGCAAGTGTTGAAGAGCATTAGAGCGACCTATGCTCCTCCATGAGGAGTAACAATCGTAAGTAAGATTAAACTACAAAAAAAAGTCTTAACATAAAATCATATTTTTACTTACCTAATGATATTTTTTCACCTGCATCTGGTGGTAACATAAATACCATTAATGCCATACCAGATATTAATAAACAAGGCACAATAAGATTAAATACATAATAAAGTGCACGTCGTTGTAGTGTAATTGCAATTTTTACATCAACAAAATCATAATCACAACATTCATATCGTTGTGCATAACGTCGAACTGAAGAACCTGTTGTTGTTGTTGTTATTGTTTCAACCAGTAAAATGTGTCAAACAAAAAGAATAAATTACAATTAACTTGTTATATAATGAATGAAGTACTTTAGAATCATTAAGTGTAGACTGATTGTAACTGTATTGAATCAATTGTTTACTTACTTACTTACTTACTTACTTACTTACTTACTTACTTACTTACTTACTTACTTACTTACTTACTTACTTACTTACTTACTTACTTACTTACTTACTTACTTACTTACTTACTTACTTACTTACTTACTTACTTACTTACTTACTTACTTACTTACTTACTTACTTACTTACTTACTTACTTACTTACTTACTTACTTACTTACTTACTTACTTACTTACTTACTTACTTACTTACTTACTTACTTACTTACTTACTTACTTACTTACTTACTTACTTACTTACTTACTTACTTACTTACTTACTTACTTACTTACTTACTTACTTACTTACTTACTTACTTACTTACTTACTTACTTACTTACTTACTTACTTACTTACTTACTTACTTACTTACTTACTTACTTACTTACTTACTTACTTACTTACTTACTTACTTACTTACTTACTTACTTACTTACTTACTTACTTACTTACTTACTTACTTACTTACTTACTTACTTACTTACTTACTTACTTACTTACTTACTTACTTACTTACTTACTTACTTACTTACTTACTTACTTACTTACTTACTTACTTACTTACTTACTTAATTACTTACTTACTTACTTAATTACTTACTTACTTACTTATTTACTTACTTACTTATTTACTTACTTACTTACTTACTTACTTACTTACTTACTTACGCCTGTTACCCCTCATAGAGTGACATATGGTACATAACAGCACTCTCCATTCAACTCTATCCTTTTCAGTTGTTTCCAATTGGTATTGATCCTTGTGATATCTACTTTCAATTCCTGACGTGGAGTGTTCTTCGACTTTCCTCTTTTCCATTTCCCTTCAGGATTTCAAGTTAGGGTTTGCCTTGATATGTAGCAAGTATATTGATCAAGTATGCAGTCTAGTCGCAGAATAGTCTAGATCATCTGTCATGTTATCGTATTATAATATTATGACAGAATGTTATATATTTATATATTAATTCTTCTAAACAATCTTGTGATTTGAATAGTAAATCAATGTTGATACTAAAGATGTGTGATTTGTCTTGTTAAAAACTCAATTGAAGGTCCAAATTTCAGAGTTCGTCATTGACAAATACTTATGAAAAGGCATAGCTCGGTGTTATGGTCTTACAGTTTAATTTAATTACAATCTCAAGCTTTTCAACGTTTAATCAATAATAACCATGAAAGGTGTAAAAACCTTTACATATCTCGTCAGCATCAGTGAAGAACACGTTGGATCTGATACAGATGCGAAGGGAGCGGATCGGCAAAGCAAGAGCAGCATATTTACAATTGAAGAACATCTGGAACTCAAAACGACTGTCTGTTAGCCAGCACTAAAGTTAGGATTTTCAATACTAATGTCAAGACAGTTCTACTGTATGGCGTGAAAACCTGGCGAACTACAAAAGCCATCATACAGAATATACAAGTGTTTATTAACAGTTGTCTATGCAAAACACTTCTGATCTGTTTGGCCAGACACTATCAGTAACAACCTACTGTGCGAGAGAACAAACCACATTCCAGAGGAGGAAAAAATCAGGAAGAAGCGCTGGAAGTGGATAGGTCACACATTGAGGAAAGCACTCAAGGCAAGCCCTCATTTGGAATCCTCAAGCGCAATAGAATAGAGGAAGACCAGAGAAGACAGATATGAGAAGAATGAACAAAAATTGTATAGAACTAGAAAAGAAGGCCGAGGACAGAGTGGGTAAGAGAATGCTGATCGGTGGCCTATGCTTCATTAGGATTAACAGACGTAAGTAATTAGGTAAGTTAGTAACCAATTCTATACATTATTAAACAATAGCCTTGCTACTGGTTTGGTTCAACCACAACATACACACAAGTGGGTTATTTTTAATAAATAAAAATAAACTGTATCTCCTTACCACTAAGATGAAATTCTCCATTACGTGAATATTCAGATAAATCAACCGTTCCAACTTGTGTACAATCAGGTTGTGATGCGTTGATACATTGTAATTGAAAATTAATTTGATCACCATAATATGTCCAACTTCCAAATTTTAATATACAACTCTTCAATGAAAAAAAAATTCAAAAGTTAATTTTAATAATTTTAATTGGGCTACTGAATTCAACTAAGTAGCACAGCTTATTTGAAACAATTCTTCAATTTGGATGGATAATGGTCAGCAGCATTTCGTCCTATTTGGGATTCGTCAGCTCGGTATAATTGAATCTCAGAGTTCATATGTTACCCTACGACTCCAACCCACTACCACACTCTTCAAATGCCATCGCCTTATTTATTGAGCTACTGATCTCAAATAGCCACTAGGTTGTGTAATGAGGTGAAGTTTTAATTCATTTATGTATGGTTTGTTTGAAGCTCCCTACACATGCCAATAAAAGATTGATCGATTTCAGTCCTAAACATCAGTGGAAAGATTCAAACGAACAATACAAAAATGGATTCCTCAATCTAATTAATAGCATTATGTTAATAACACTAGTGACGTTCTCCAAGATGTATCTCCTGGAGTTCTAGTGAGAAGCCGTGACCAGTGGAGTTCAACCGGGTCTGTTGTGATAACGGTGGACGGTGGCGCAACTTAATGGACTGTTTGAAGTTATACATTAACACTGTTTAATGCTAATTAGCTCAGTGGTCTAGAGGTTAAGCGTTCGCACCCGAGACTGATAGATCCTGGGTTCAAATCTCGCGAGTGGGGTCATGAATTCGCACTGCTGAAGAGTCCCATAGGAGGATGAGACGGCCGTTCAGTGTCTCCAGGTTTCCCATGGTGGTCTGTATTTAAGCAACTCATGAATCCGGTTATTAAAATATCATATTTGTAAAAGATACTACTCACGAACGGAATAATGATAAACATTTTGGTCGACGGAGAGAATTAGGAACCAGATTCCTTCTACTATGTATTCCTAAAATTTCTTACCAATCAACCAAATTAAGACTCAAATTTATTGAAATTTTGTCTAGATTGGTAAAAACTGAATTTGATTTAGTCTCAGTCTTAGACTTCACAGTAATGGATCACATGACTTCATTAAATAATGAACCCAGAGACTTCAAGTTTTGCTAATTTGAAAGTTTCTTCTAAATCATAGAACTAAAGTCAATCTTTTCATATTTACTATTCTAAAATATTGGAGAGATCCAGAAAATTGCTCTAAAAAAAGGCTCTGAAAACGCTAAGATCGCATGATTACCTATACTATTACTACTATGTTTAGTAACGTTCCAGAACTTTTTGAAAGTAAAAGATTATCTAAAATACCATAAATACCCCTAGATATTCTGTGCATAAACGAACCTTTAGAGTAAAGCGTTTCTTCTCTCGTGTTCACGTTGTTATGTAGATTTAACCAAAGGGTTACTAGAAGAGTATAAGTACCAAATCTAACATTCAATTAGCAAGACTTATCATGATGTGAAACAGAATCCGAAGAAATGCTTTTCTCATATTAAACTGTTTATTAGATAAATTGGACAGAATCTAAATATGTAATACTGAATTGAATTGTATGATTTTTTGTTAAGGCCCATTTATTTAATCGTCATTTAGATCGAACGATGTTGTCTGAACAAGCTCTCCACTTTATTGGCCTGTAGATCTGACTGCGATTTGATCGCATGAATGTTTTTTATCACCTATCCTCATCTATAATCATCGACTTAAGTCGTGTTAGTCAATAACAGAATTAAATAAGTCAAATAAAGAGGACGGACATGTGAATATATATAAGTTTGTGTATAAAGCGAATGGAATAGAGAGAAGAGAAACGACGCAGAGTGGAGATGGCGGGTAAGCTAACTCCCATTTAACCAAACGTTAATCAATATTTATAGTTACACAAGAGTAAGTTACAGATATGTGATGAGTAATGGGATAAGAAATGTACACACACTAACGCGCTCATATAAAAACAGTCAAGATTGATAAGTGAATAAATAACAAGATCAGAATGTGACTTGTGTAGAATGAATAGAATGAGCTGTCCGAAAGCTAGAATAAGGTGTATGAGCTTCACATCATAACCGACAATACAGATTCACTCTACTGGAACATTGTAATTTACCTTGACTATTCTTTAAATTCTCTTAGTGGTTTGTAATTCACTTGGTTAAATACGATTATTCTTATTCTTATTATTACAGTTAAAACCATACAGAGAATCATACAGAGAAGTTTGTTTAAGTTATCACAATGATAAGATATTCAACACTTTATTCACTTCAATTTGACAATTTCCTACTTTCAATGATCGTTTTAGCTTATGGTTAAGCATATAACTAACTTGATTGTTATTCATATGATGTAATGAAAGGTTTATATAAATAATACAAGAATCTTTTGAAACTATGGAACAATCCCAAGCTCCCAATTTTGGGGAAAATTTGACACATTTTGGGGAAATTTAGGGGAAATGGCACAAAAACCCCAAAATTTCCCCAAAGTTCTCTAAACGTTGGTGAAGGTCATTTGACTTCGGGAGTTTCCTTAAAATACTCCAAAATTTTCCCAAAAATGGACGCTCGGGATGTCAAAGATATATCTAATCCATCTATACTCTACAATAACTTTCACTACTAGACTGAACTATGAATGTTCGAACTCTTTAAGAGATACAATAACATTGAGAACATTATCTGTCAGATATGGATGAGTTTTATTGATCACTATTTCTATCATGATTATATAAACCTTGAATTCTTAATTTAGTCATACGTAGTGAACGTAATGAATGAAACAAATGAAGAAGTTTAAATGGTTAATAAGTAATCAGTTAGTATTTATCTTATAGACCTGACTCATGAATTCAACTATTAAAATGACTAAATTCTCCACAAAAAAGCCCATTCGGATCATAATTATCATGTGCACACTAGTAACTGACTTCAAGATGATTTCCTGGAGTTCTGGTGAGAAACCGTGACCAGTGGAGTTTAATATGTGTCGAGTAGAGACAGATATCTATTTCAAACAATGGATGAATGGTCGTGCAGCTATTTATGGATCAATGAAAGTTAGACATTAATACCGTCGAGTGTCGGCCAGCTCAATGGTCTAGAGGTTGAGCGAAGGTCCTGTATTCGAATCCTGTGCGCGAGACTATGGGTGAACTCTACTGAGAAGTACCATACTATGAAGAAACGACCGTCCAGTGATTTCAGGTTCTTTTTGGTGATCTAGCTTTAATCATTTCATGAATTTAACTATTAAAACTATTGCCGTTTACCTGTTCATCGAATGGAAACCATAAAATGTCTATATTACATGTAGATTTAAACAATCCCGGTGGCATCCATTGAACAGTACCATCATGTTTTATTATTGTATTTGTTGGAAATGTACGATCGAATTTCTCATCCGCACTAAATTTTAACAAAAAAGCCACATACAAAAAACAACTGTATTTGAAGTAACAAGACGATAATATTCTAGATTGCATAACTTCTATCATTCATAAATCTTTCAGTTTTTAACACTTGAATTCATCATGTTTGAACTGACGAAGCTTTCGTGTTAGATCTTAATCAATGACACTTTCATCACATCGAATACACAGAATAGAGCGGTATTTGTGGTTTGATAAACCTGAAAGTGAAGGAAGATCAATATTGATGATCTAACCGACCTAGTAACTTACTTACTTGCATAATTCATGGGATAACTGATTAAAAAATCGGTCTCATATGAATCATGAAGAAAACAAATTGTGTAATATTTTTTTAGTACGTGTATTCACATCTGTGGAATGGTACTATTGATGTATATGGATACTTTCATGTCATTGATGTCACGCTCTTAGTTAGACGATATTGGTACTCTGTTCGTTAGTTACGAGTGCTTATTGTCGATGTTGTCAGCTAACGTTTACTTGTTTATTTATCAATGTATTTGTCATATCCCGATTAGAATAATGAATGGTAACTTATGGGACCCAGTTATGAACCAATACGATAAATATATTTTTTTATTGTATAATTGTTATGTGACTAAACTATTCATGCTCATTTTCCTCTTATCATAAGCCTCATTTTGACCCATAGATGATTATTATACGATATGCCGTTCTTGAGTTATGCCCTGTTTATTAATTACAGTCTCCCACATTCACAGCCACTTCTGGCTTGATCATGTACAAATGTGTATTTTCTATTTTATGGTACGACATGATCTGTTTTGTTTGTATATTATTACTCCAGGGAAGTTCGATTCACTGCCTTCTTGCACCACGGGTGTTGTCTACAAAATTGAGAGGATGAAAAAAGCGAATGTCCGGTGGAGGCTTTAACCGGGTTGGCGGACACGGAGAGTCCATCTAGATGAGTTGGAAAACCCTGATTCCAAACTAATGGTGCACATAGGCTCCAGTTTCCTGAGGGAACGAATGGTGTATGAACCAATCGTTGGTCAATGGCTATCATGAGACCGTATCTCCTTACGTTGCCCCACTACCTTATGGATCAGACCTTTAGGTCGAAGGCTCCGGGTGTGGCCTCCTAAGAAAATTACCTGCTTCATTCTGAACACATGGGCAGTATCACAGCCCACACACAGATCAAATGACTTGTGTGGTGCATATGTATTCTGTGCCGCTGAATTCCACTACTAACCACTATTCATCTTTATTTTCCTTTATAATTTTAAACATTTTAACCATAATGTAACTCATTCAGTAATTGATTAGCTTGTTACTATCTTTTAGTTGAACTGCTAATTATTACTCTACTTTAAATTTAGCGCTAACATTTTCAAAACCTCAATTATACCCTCTTAACCTGATATAAACATGAAACATCTATTCAATAAAAATTACATAATCATATACTGGAAACAAAATCATAATAAGATGAATCAATATTCATTATTCATTCATTTACCAATTATACAATAGAATATCTGGTCTCCATACAGCAGTATATGGTAAGTTTAAAGTAGTTATATTACCAAACTCTTTAGGATTCCATAAAAAATGATAATCATTCCATATCTAGATTTAAAATATATAAAAAAAAACAAAAAGAAATACATCACATGATATGAAACTGTAATATTCATTGGAATAATTGTTGCCATGTGTATTAACATTACACACTAGAGAGGGTTATGTAATCATCTTCACTTCGATTTACTATTACTAACGCGTTACTAATTTACTTATTTAAAGTTTAAAGATGAATACTGGTTAAGAAGGGTGTACATACATCAACCAAGGAAGTTCAGAGTCGGAAGTCAATGTAGGAGGAATGATAGGAATTGAAGAGAGAGGTTGATTATGAATACAATGGTCTTGAGTGCTGTCAGAGGTATGAGGGCGGTTATCACCTCCTGGTTGCCTAAACTGTAAAAAGGTTCTTCTGAAGGCACCTAAAAAGGAAATTGGATTAGAGGTGGTCTCAGTGACCTGAGAGCGTCACTGCAGTGCCCAAGGGATAACTGCTTGATGTCGGTCACATACAACCTTTTTGTGGGTAATTTCCGCATTAGCTCCGTATTTGTTGAGACCTTACCGCCGGAGACGGACAAAGTGTAAACAACAATACCAAGTGGAAGCACTAGATGGCCGTTTCTTTCTCATATTGAATTCCTTAACAATGTGTATCCATGAAATGGTCATCTAATGTCTCCAAGTTTTCCATAGTAGATAGTCTAAATTCAATTGACTTATGAATTCAACTATTAAATTATTATAAAACATTTCTCTGCTAATTTATAATTGGCATGATTCCAATTAATTAAAACAATGATTAAATGATCTCATTCTAATTTTTTTAAATGCTCCCCCCTCCATAAACTTCTCCCCCTTACCCCCATTCTCTCCCCTCGCTTAGACAAAATTGACAGTTTAATAAATAACTATTCTATTTTATTTAAATTATTATTTTGTTTTAAAGTTGAACTTTTTCCAGTAAATAAACGTCATAACAACATACAATATAATAAATATGATGAATATTTTGACCTTAAATTAAAAAAAAATAATTACTGGGTCGCATAGAGGGAAGGTGATGGTGGTGGTGGTGTGGGATATTTAGTATAAGAAAGATATAAATATGATCAGAAAGGGGGAGGAGTTATTGGAAAGCCTATAGCAGGTAAAAGAAAGAAGAAAAAAGACGGGGGGGAATTAATAATTACTTGTAAAAGAAAAAAAAAGTGAAACTTATCATTTTGTTTTGTTATTAACTGTTAATGATATGTTTTTATTGAACTTAAATGACAAAAGTGAAATGATAAAAGAGAGAAAAAAACAGAAGAAAAAAGAAAATCACTAATTAACTAATTTGTTCTTTCAATAATTGAATTTATGAGTCAATTGAAGTTAGATCATCATGGAAAACCTGGAAGTAATAGATGACTGTTTCGTCCTAGTATGGGACTCCTCAGCAGTGCGCATCCACGATCCCCCAGTGAGATTCTTTGTTTAAATGTGATGAATTGGATGATGATGATGATGATGTTGATTGAATAACCTTTCAAACGAATTATTGTTTTTTTCTTCCTTCTGTTGACTTTGTTCTTTATAAGCCAGGATAATAAAGAGACTAAAAGTGGAATAGAGAGATGAGTGTGTCATCTGAATTGGGACTTGTTAGTTAGATAAACAGGGCATTCTAGACATATTGATGTTTTGTTTGGTACTCGAACCCAGTACCGTTCGCCTCAAATGACATCACGTTATCCACTTATCTACTGAGTCTTGATATATAATTGCTTGTGCAATAGAATAAAGTTTAATTGATTTGTACAGGTTGTTTGAATCTTTCCAAATGAAATGATTACTTATTCTAATCAGTTTGCTTTAAAATAGTCACTTATTTCTTCAAAAATTAATTCTCCCTTTGAGTAATAAATCTTAATTAAGGTGTTTATTTTAAAGAGTAAGTAACCAATGACTTGTAGTTAACTTACTATCATGTGGCTTAAATAGATATTACTCAATTACTTACGCCTGTTACCTCCGTCCATTGAGGAACATATACTGCTTACCAGCATTCTCTATCCAACTCTGTCCTGGAAAATCCTATCCACTTGCTATTCATTCTTTTTCATGTTTTCTTCTAATTCTCAGCGCAATGTATTCTTTGGTCTTCTTCTTTTCCTTTTCCATTTAGGATTCTATGTTAGTGCTTGTTTTGTGGTACAGTTTGATGATTTCCTCAATGTGTGTCCTATCCACTTCTAACGCCTCTTTCTAATTTTCTCCTCAGTTGGAAGTTGGTTTATTCTCTCCCACAGTTGGTCATTGTTTATGGTATCCTGTGAACGAATATTGAGTATTTTGTGTAGACAACTATTTATAAATAATAGTACCTTCTTCATGATAGTTGTAATAGTAGTTCTCAAAGTTTCAGCTCCGTACAATAGAATTCACTGTCTTAACGTTCGTATTGAAGATTGTGATTTTGATATTGGTTGACAAACAGTTGTTTTGAGTTCCATATATTCTTCGATTGTAGGACAGCGGTCCTTGCTTTGCGGATTCTCGCTTTCGAGTCTGTATTTGTTCCTCCCTGTTCATCGATGATGCTACCCAGATACGTGAAAGATTTCAACTCTTCCAGAGTTTCTCCATCAAGTGTGATTGGGTTGGTGTTCTGTGTGTTGTATTTGAGGATCTTGCTTTTTCCCTTTTACTGATGCAGAGGTTGCTGCTACACTGGTTTTCTTCATCTGCATTTGTTCGTATGTATTGGATAGGATGGCCTGGTCGTCTGCGAACGCCAAATCTTCTAATTGATTCCGAGCTGTTCATTGTATTCCTTGTTTTCTCTCTGGTGTCAAGGTCTTCATAATCCAGTTGATTACCAGAAGAAAGAAGAAGAGGTAGAGAAAACAGTCTTGTCAGATTCCGGTCCTTACTTGGAATGTATCCGTCAGCTGTCCTCCATGCCCTACTTTGCAGTGTAGTCCATCATATGAGTTCCCGATGATACTGACGATGTTCTCAAGTACACGATAGTTTGAGTTATTGACTAATTAGTTGAAAATGTATTTTGTACTTGAAATTTTTTAATATTTAACCTGTTACAAGATCTGAATAATTCTGTTGGGATAAAATAGTGGTTAGAGATAGTTTAGAAGAAACCCTGGACCTAGGTTTCGTGCTATTTTGGCACCCGTCATCTATCTGTACCCGTAATCTTGAGGGGACTGGTGCTCCCCGGCGGACTCGATCCCGTTTCATCCAGCTTCATAGTTAGGGATGTTATCACTGAGCTATCCAAGCCGCAACTGATCTCCTGTAAGACTGACATGTATTTACAATTGATTGATCACTGAAGTAGTGATCACTGTCATATATATCATATCCTTCTTAGTACAGATCAAATCTTATCGATCAGGGTTACCTGTTGACTATCTTCAACCATTATCTTATCTCAGCATAGTCCATACAATATTGAGTTACCTAGACTGGTCGCCAAAATGCAACTTAATCAATAAAATTCAATCTACCCTGAGAAAGACCTAACATTGATCACTACTCACTCAATAATCAATCAATTATAATTTTATTATCAGAATGTGCGCGAGCACATAACCATTAAACCACTGAGCCGGCATCAAACGGTGTTAATGTCCAACTTCAACCAATCCACGAAGTTGGGCCACCGTACACCATTGTCTTCAGTGAGTTCTAATCTCACAACAGACCTGGTTGAACTCCACTAGTAACGACTTCTCATACCAGGACGAAACGGCCGTCCAGTGTTTTCAGGTTTTCCATGGTGCCCTAGATTCAATTGACTAATGATTTCAACTTGTGAAATTATAATTTTATTGTTTCTGGATCATTGATTTAATTATTTTAATGAATCAGATCAAATCACAAACTAATTAAATTTTATAAATCAAATCACAAGTCAAGTGTTATTAATTAATAATTAAATAATGAAGGTAATTCCTTAGAAAGTAAGCTAATAGTCATTGCTTAATGAGATTCATTCAATATATAGATATAGATAGTTAGATATTGAGTTCAATTCATTCAATCATGTTAGATCATAAAATTACAAAATCAATCATTAATTCAATTGATTGATCGATTAATTGAATTAATTGATTGATTGATTGATTGAATCAATTAAAATTTCTTGATTAAGATTTTGTTTTGTTTTTTCTTTTCTTCTCTAGGTTGATTTGTTTCGTTTTCCTTTTTCTTTTTTCTCTTTTTTCTTTTTCTCTTTTCTTTTTCTTTTTTCTCTTTTTCTCTTTTTCTTCTTCCTCTTAAATGATTCCATAAATTAGTTGATCAGTAAACAATGATACTTTTATGTATAGTTTTATTATTATTATTATTTATGTATTGAGTAAATTAAATGGAGAAAACAAAGAAAAAGAGAAGAAAGTTGAATTGTTATTGTTATCATTGATAGTTTAAAGTGAGAAATAAATAAAGGGGGGTTTTATGAAGAGATTGTAGTAATCTTTAATAGATGAATTCATGAGTTAATTACAGCTAGTTCGTTATAGAGGTTGTGACTAGTGAAGCTAATCCGTGTCGGGTAGAGACAATGAAAGATGGTCGCGCAACTTCGTCGATTGGTTGATGTTAGACAGTAACACCATTGGATACCGGCTCAGTGGTCCAGTAGGTTAAGCGTTCACGTGCGAGACTGAAGGCCCTGGGTTCGAATCTCTCGAGCGAGATTGTGAATGCGCACCGCTGAGAAGTCCTACAATATGAAGAAACGACCGTTCGGTGCTTCCAGGTTTCCAACGGCGGTCTGAAATAAATCGGTTCATGATCTCAATCAAGAACATTGTAGAAAACCTGAAAACATTAGATGGCTTTTTTGTCCTAGTGTGGGACTTTAACTGTGCATATTTACGATCCTGCTTCGAGGGTTTCGAACCGAGGACCTGAGCCTACATCTAACGGTGTTAATGTACAACTTCAACTAATCCACGAATTTGCGCCACCGTTCACTATTGTCTTCAGTGAATTCGAATCTTGCAGGGCTGGATCATGGATGCGTACTGTTGCGAAGTGTCATTCTAAGATGAAATGGCTGTCCAATGCTTTCATGCTTTCCATGATGGTGTAGCTTTAATTGACTCATGAATTCAACTATTGAATCTATTTAATTCTATATTATATGTCATCTTTTATTATCACATACATCTACAATACTTATATAAGTCAGTTGAGATTGAAACGACTCTGATTGTAACACGAGGTAATATGAGCTTGAATTACATAAATAAAGATACAATGATTCATATACAGATTCCTTCAACTGTTTTGTGAATATAAAACTTGATGAAACGGGTTACAGGCTTTCAGAGGTTGGTTAAAGACAGTTTCTTGAAAATTTCAAACTAACGTTTTCCATAAGTCTTTATCGATAGAATACCGTAGGACATTCTGATTCATGAATAGTCTTGATATTAGTCAGTAATCAACCAGTGTAAATATCTCAGTCCCTCAGAAAAGTTATCGTGGCTCAAAGATCTCACTAGTAACTTTTCATGCTGAGGAACTGAATAACCTGTACTCGAATTTGGATGGAGAATGCATGTGGGCAGCCTATGCTCTTCTATGACGGGTAACAGACGTCAATAAGTAAGTACTCAAACATTTCAGGTGAAGCAGTTTTCTTGCCATTACATTACTGCCTATTCGTACCAAATATTATTAAAATGAGTTTGAATAGGGTTTTCCGTTTAATACCTTCAAGTTTTCACCACATTATTTGACTGACCATTGAAAAAAACATAAAGGCACTGAATATCTGTTTTATACTCTTTGGAATTTTTTCAGTAGTAAATATACATGAACATCACTCAGGGTTGAATCGATGAGCGTAATACCATAAGAGCGGTTGCTTGTAATCTAATGATATTGATTTTCCGCTTTGGTCAATCTACAACATAAAATGATGATTATGCAACACTATCGGTAGAAAAGTAAGTCTAACTTTAAGAATCTCGAAGTTATCCCTGATATCTACGTAAATATTGTTTATTTTGGGGGGTTTCGGTTTATGGAATAACGATTGAAAATTAAGGAAGTATCAAATAGTTGTGTATATCTGTGTTAGGATGTGCAGAAAAATATACCGATAGTTATCATGTTAAGTCTAATGTTGTCCTTGGACGCTAAATGTACATTCCCTATTGGTCGATATTTACTTCATTGTTGAATATTGTACAAAATGTTGTTTTCTATTTTTATGGTGCGATGTGGTATGTTTGGTTAGTATATGAATAGAGTATGTCTGAAATACAATGATTCATATCTCAGGGGCTGTGACTTTCGTTCTGGACTCAACTGGCTGGGATAGACAGGGAAGCAGGGCCAATCAGGACACTAGGTCGTTCGTACGTATTTACGTGTCACTGAAACGATCAATAAAACGCTGCTCTATCATAACCTGCAGTCTCACACGTTACAACAATCTGTTTGAGAATTTTTAAACGATGATCATTGGTGACTTTATGACACTACACAAAACTAGTTAATTTTATGACTTTGATGGAGTTTTGTTTTCTGAACTGGATGATTTAGTCGTAGAGCTTTCATCGTTCTTCTGAACGACATCATCATCAGCATAACATTCATGTAGAAGTGAAATGTTCGAATTTCCCCACATGTGGTTCATAGCTTGTCCTGTACACCTCGATGTTGATTAATCCTTGTTGACCTTAAACCTGTCATTGTTTACTTCTTTGTGTTTGGTTGTATCTCCCATTGATTTGATTCTTGGTCCCATATTTGTCCGTAATTTTCCTGATTGGTTGATAAATTGGATCGATTTCAATGTGCTTGTTTATTGCTGATTGACCTGAGTGCCAAGCTTCTAAAAATTCTCTGGTGCTTTTGGAATTGCTTCTATCCAAAGTCTCCACATTTTTCCACTCGAATACATGTCCGCAGTTGTCCACTTGCATTGATATAAGTGAGGACTTGTCATGACGTTTGACTGTTAATTGATGTTCATGCAGGCGAAGATGAAGCGAGTGTCCGCTTTGTGACCTTTTTTTTACACTGTACATTTAAACATACAAACGCATAGATTTTCAGTATATTAGGATTGTGACTGGTAAGTGTTTTTTTAAAAAGTCTAGTGTGAGAGAGAACAAGCCAACCAAATTAGGAAAAGATATTAGAAGTAGGATACACATTGAGGAAATCATCACACTACATCACGAAGCAACCCTCAAATCAGAATCATGAATGGAAATGGGAAACAGAAAGATTAAATAACATATTGCGTTGAGAATTGGAAGCATACATAAAATGGATGAATAGTAACTGGGTAGAATTGTCCAGGAGAGAGTTGGATGAAGAATGTTGGTGAACAACTTACACTCTTACACAGGGTTAGGGTAACAGGCGTAAGTAAGTAAGAAATTGTCAATGACATTGGAATCCAAGATGTTCTTTACTTCCTATTCAAGACTTGTCAAATCGAAGCAGATCATATCATGACAATCCACTTCAATTGAATACTTAGTAACAAAAAAAACGTTCACATTTATCAAATTGATGAAAAAAATAAGTATACTGGTTAAACAAAACAAACCAAAAAAGAAACTGTATGAAACTTTCAACGAACATTAAGAAAAGAAGATTAAAACAAAAACAAAAGGACCCAGTGAAGTTTTGCTAAGTAAGTATGTACTTTGTGCCAAATGAATGAATCTTAAAATAATGAAACAGCTGACATAAATCTGTGACATTATCATAGATGGCATAGATGGCACACATAATTTGTATCCTAGTTATATAATCACGTTTGTTTGTTTGTTTGTTTTTTAGTGCATAATTATGTGTAACCTTTAGATGTACAAAGAGAGACAGACGGAGAGAGAGAGTGGGGGTGAAGGATTATAAGTTGTTTGTATAATATATGCTATAATTGGTGATTAGTGTATACCTTTCATTCATCACCTAATCCTCCCTTGCTCTCTGTCGCACTCTCTTTCTGTTGCACGTATGCACACACACA